>SJYA01001694.1:653609-711954 GCA_006410615.1 Neotragus moschatus | reverse complement strand
TAATAAAGTAATTTAAAAAAAGTTTAGAAAGACTTTTCATTTCTCATGGCTAGATCTCAGCTTCTTGTCTGTCTTTCCTCAACGTGTCTTGTCTGTCTTGGGAAGTGGTAAATTCCACGGAGTTTTGCTGTCAACCGTTGAACCTGACTTGGGTTCATGTATATTCTATGACCACAGCTAAGGAAAAGGGAAAACCAAAGAGATACTTTTAATCTTTTATTTTGATCTTTCATTATTAGGCACCATGGAGAATCTCAAGTAGGCAGGGCTATTCCTTCGGTGCTAGATGACCGCACAAGTTCTAGAGGAAGGACTTCTCATCTGTCTTCTCTACTGTCCCTGCTGGAGTGATCTCCCTTGGTTCATAGACTCCAGCAGTTCTCCATGCCTTCTCTGTCAAGTCGATGCGCATTTAGTGATCCAGCCCGTTTGTCTTTAGGTTCATCTTTATGACCACCCTACCTCACCCTCACTATCTATTCTTCCCACTACTCTGCCTTCTGGTCATAGGGAACTACTTGAATTCTCCAAAAGATTCACCATGTCATATTCTTCAAATCCAGGATCTTCTGAGAAGCCTTTCTGCTGCCTCAGTGGGCTTCAGTAGCATCCAGTGCGGACCAACCAGAGCTGGACAGGTGAGGGAACATGTTAGATACTGCGCCAGAACAGCTTAAGAGGGTTCTAAGTGCTGATCCTGTCCATTTCAATGCGAAATCAAACAGTAAATGATTTGTAAGCTTATTTACCTCTCCTGATAGAATGAAAAGAATCACATTTTCTATATATGCTGTATTCCCCCTTCCACCTTGGACTGGGCAGAGACTACTTTGTTTCTCAGCAAAATTTGCGGAGGAAATCCCAAGTTTGAAGGAGAAGGGTAGAAACTGTTTTGTTGTATGGTTACTGGGGCTTCCTTGGTCCCTTTTCTCCTGCAGGATGTGCTGACTTATACTGACTCCATTGTTCAGGCCTAGGTAAAGGGAGAAGCAGAGAGAGAGACAAGGATGAGACATGTTCAAAGGCAGACATTCCTTCTGGGCAATAATTTGTATTTACCTTTTCAGACTATGTAGGTATTTGTGTTCACAAATGAAGAGTTTACAAAGCTGATTCCTCTATAGATTTCAAATGTAATTTTTGTTAAAGTGCTAACAATTCATTATGTTCTAAAAATTAATTATCAAACCTCTAAAAGCTTAATTTGTAATCATTAGGGCTAATAGTCATGGAAAGATCATGCAAGGGAGTAGGGAGATAGACTGGGCAGGGTAGCACTGTGCTAAAGCAGTGGGCTCTGGACTCCTGCTGTATGGCCTGAAGCAAGTTACCTGACTTCTCTGTGGCTCAGTTTTCTCATCTGTGGAAATGGGAAATGATAAACAAATTCACTCACTGAGTTGTTATCGGGAATATATGTGTTAATTCATGTAATGTGCTCACAACGGTATCTGACATTTAGCTAATACTGAGCACTTTCTATGATATTTTGGTCACTTATTATTATTTCATTTTAAAGCATCTGCTTGTCTTTATTTATTTATTTTTTTTGCTTGTCTTTAAATTCTTCTAAAGAAGCACCAACCACGTCTGTTTAGTTGGCTTTCTCCCCACTGGACTCTGAGTTCCTTTAGCCATCTTTGAATCCCTAGAACTTACTGTGTAGGAAACATCCTTAATTATTTCTTGACTGAATTAATGAGTAAATGGCAGTGAGCTACTGCTTCTTCCTGCTTTCTCCTTCATCATGGAAGAATGAAAAAGGAGTGTGAGTTCTGCTGCGGCGTATGATTACTCTCTGGGGGTTGTCCAACCACAGCAATTAAGAATTCACAAAGATGATTAATCTTACAAGGCTGTGCTAGTAAAATAACTTTGATAGGCTCATTGAACGGGAATTTCCCTGAAGGGTCATAGAAGCTATCTTCCCTCTTTTGGGCAGGTGGTTCTAATATAATGTAGGAATGTTAGCTGTGTACTATTTCTAATAAATCTCCACGAGAGAGAATCCCTTGTCTTCCGTGGTGCTAATATATAATAATTTAGTGGCCTATATCTTTTAGATTAGGAACGTCAATGGGTAGTTTTAAAGGCATTAAAGATTTAGGTGAAGTACAATGAAAATGAATGTCACACTTTGGAATGAATTCTCTTTCAAGTAGCTGTCTTTCCTACTTCAGAGATTCTTTGAAAATAAAGCTGGATAAATATCAATCCTGAGTGCTTTAACTGGAATCCCAGGTAAGAAGTCTATTGATGCAGCAATTGATGTACATCCATCTGGTCTTTATTGAGCCATTCTCTGTGCTAGGCACCATGTTCAGGGCTGGGCTATTGTATAGCATACGGTGCAAATGGTCCCTGCCCCTTTGGAGCTTGTACTCTAATGGTACAGCTAGACTTTGAGCAAGCAATTAACAGGGCATCCAGTATTTTGCAGAAGATCTCAGTCAAGGGAATCTTTCTGGGGAAAGCTGCTATATAACACAGGGAACCCAGCCTGGTGTTCTGTGATGACATAAGAGAGTGGAATATGGTGGGAGGGGGCTCAAGACGGAGGTTTGGTTCAGTTCAGTAGCTCAGTCGTGTCTGACTCTTTGCGACCCCGTGAACTGCAGCATGCCAAGCTGCCCTATCCATCACCAACTGCCAGAGTTCACCCAAACCCACGTCCATTGAGTCGGTGATGCCATCCAACCATTTCATCCTCTGTCATCCCCTTCTCCTCCTGCCCTCAATCTTTCCCAGCATCAGGGTCTTTTCAAATGAGTCAGCTCTTCGCATCAATGTGGCCAAAGTATTGGTGTTTCAGCTTCAACATTAGTCCTTCCAATGAACACCCAGGATTGATCTCCTTTAGGATGGATTGGTTGGATATCCTTTCAGTCCAAAGGATGCTCAAGAGTCTTCTTCAACACCACAGTTCAAAAGCTTCAATTCTTTGGCACTCAGCTTTCTTTATAGTCCAACTCTCACATCCATACAAGGAAAAACCATAGCCTTGACTAGACAGAACTTCATTGGCAAAGTGATATCTCTGCTTTTTAATATGCTTTCTAGGTTGGTCATAACTTTCCTTCCAAGGAGTAGAAAAGAAAGTGAAACTGAAGTCAGAGTCATGCCCGATTCTTTGCGACCCCGTGGATAGTAGCCTGCACCAAGCTCCTCCGTCTGTGGGATTTTCAAGGCAAGAGTACTGGAGTGGGTTGCCATTTCCTTCTCCAGGGAATCTTCCCAACCCAGGGATTGAACCCAGGTCTCTCACATTGTAGACAGATCCTTTACCGTCTGAGCCAGCAGTCTTTTAATTTTATGGCTGCAGTCACCATCTGCAGTGATTTTGGAGCCCTCACAATCAAGTCAGCCACTGTTTCTACTGTTTCCCCATCTATTTCCCATGAAGTGATGGGACCAAATGCCATGATCTTCGTTTTCTGAATATTGAGCTTTAAGCCAACTTTTTCCACTCTCCTCTTTCACTTTCATCAAGAAGCTTTTTAGTTCCTCTTCACTTTCTGCCATAAGGGTGGTGTCATCTGCATATCTGAGGTTATTGATATTTCTCCCAGCAATCTTGATTCCAGCTTGTGCTTCATCCAGCCCAGCATTTCTCATGATGTACTCTGCATATAAGTTAAATAAGCAGGNCCATAAGGGTGGTGTCATCTGCATATCTGAGGTTATTGATATTTCTCCCGGCAATCTTGATTCCAGCTTGTGCTTCTTCCAGCCCAGCGTTTCTCATGATGTACTCTGCATAGAAGTTAAATAAGCTGGGTGACAATATATAACCTTGACATATTCCTTTCCCAATTTGGAACCAGTCTGTTGTTCCATGTCCAGTTCTAACTGTTGCTTCCTGACCTGCATATAGGTTTCTCAAGAGGCAGGTCAGGTGACCTGATATTCCCATCTCTTTCAGAATTTTCCACAGTTTATTGTGATCCACACAGTCTAATGAGTAACTTCAGTATATACTCTTTCCCATGTTCAATAAAAATATTTCTCCAGTCTTCTCTTGATATTTTATATTAGTTAACATTTTCCATCATTTAAAAACTCTTAAAATATTTATTTGTGCCTTTCAGTTTTGATGATTTCCTTTATTGCTTCAAAATTGGCAAAACCTTTATGCTGACTTTTTTGGTAATTTTGCCCTATACTTCATCTGTTTCTACACAATTCTTAGCCTATGTGGAGTTTCCTTTATGATATAGAGAGTATTGATCTAAATAGATCATTTCCCAAATTTATGATGAATGGTACAATGGTTATTAAAGTAGGCTTTTTTTAACTCTTATTTATCACATATCAGATTTATACTTTTGTATAAGTATGACTGAGTTCTGGATTCTCTTTCCTTCTGTGTTGATTCATTTTCCCTATTCTGTGATTTAAAAAAAATCAACCTGTTTTAATTATTTGTTTTTCTTAGTATCTCTGGTGTCAGCTAAATTGACTGCCATGTAGTATATGTTAAATGAATCTTTATTGACTTGTATTAAATTGATAGCACATACTAATACCATCCTAAGGTTTCAATTTGGAGTATTTTTTAATTTAAAAAATCAATTTTTACCTCTCTCTGCTGGGTGACTGAATCATACAGAGGAGTCTCTTACTCTGTTATCTCCAAAACATCTCAATTTCTTCCTACATTCATTTCCTGTCAAGTACTTTTGAGAAGAGAGAGAAATTGAAATAATAGACTATGAGGGCAGGGAAGTTTCCAGCCCACCTGCACTTGTGCACCATCTCATCTAGTCCTCAGAGCATCCCCAAGAGGCAGTCACTCTCTTTGAAAAGAGGAAGGTAGAGCTCAGAGCGTTTTGTTCTCTGCCTAGGGTCATACAGCTTGGAACTGTGGCTCAGACCTGGGTCATCTGGTTCTAAATCCAGTATTCTTTTTCTTTCTTTCTTTCTTTAATAGATTTTATAGATCTAGGATTGTGTGCCTTAGTTATCTAGCCTGTACAGCTTATGAGCCAGTCAATATTTTCAAGCCAAAGGCTGACATGAGATATTTTGAAGGAACATTCTGGCAGATCACCCACAATATCGGAGAGACACAGCACAGCACCCCACCCAGAACTAATTCTGACCACAGCACAGGCTACGTTTACAGCCATGTGACGGGGATGAGGGGAGCCACACATCCAGTCTGATACATGGCATACCAGGGCAAGGGGAGGGCAGCTGGTGAGATCTTATCACCAAGATGGCAGACTGAAGGAAAGCTGCAGTGGTAGACTTGAACTTGAGCACAGAACAGCTTTTCTTAAACACAAGCCTTGAGCTGACCACAGGGGTCACAGGCAGAATGGCAAACAAGAGACAGGACTATAAACAGCAGCTGTGACTAGAAAGCACAAGGCAGGCCTGAGCTGTGCAGAGTATAGAAAGGACCCCGGGGCAAGCATCAGTCAGTCTTCCCTGATGCTCCTCCCACAATGTGAGCACCCCCAACCCCCAACAGGCATCCTGGTCTCCCACAGAGCAGTATCTCTGGGAGGCCAGTGCTCCTGGATTGATTTCTCCACTTCAGTCTTAAGAGTTAACACTAAAAACAGCAAGTCAGCCTGGGATTTGGGGACAAGGCTCTTCTGGGTCTGTTCTGCAGGCGGCCGTGAGCTGATCCTTTATTTATGCTGGGTTGTCTGTCTTTGTTCAGTTCTGTCTGCTTCGCCAGATTGGAAATGGTTTGCTGGAAAAAATTATGGTGCTGTCTAACATGATGTAACAAGATGTCATCTTCTAACTCCAACGCATAAAATGGATTTACAGGAAGGAGGAGGGAGAAAAAAACAAAGCCCCAGGGTGCACTTGACTCAGATAAAAACCACTGGGTTTTGTTTGTGAATGTCAAAAAGCTGCATGTTATTTTACTTAGAAGAACATGAGAACATACTGGTGTTTCAGGGGGAAAGAAAAAGATATGTGCTCTCCAGCCCAGAGAAAAAGTTTGCTGAGAAAACTTAAATTAATATTCATTTCACATGGCACACATAGACAAACACACCACCAACCCTACATACAAATCACACAGACACACAAAACATGTGCCACAAATACCATACGCACAAACAGATATTGCCCTCACCGTCTAAACCTCACCCAGACAAAACACATACTCACGACCCATACACATCAGCACACATCCTCCAGAATCACCCCAGTGATGTCACCACAAAGGCAAACACCCCTTATTTTTAACCAAGAATTCAGTAATTCCTATACCACTGGGCCATGGGGGTGAGCCTAGATTCTGGGTCAAAGCTTTTCTAAGGATCATTTGCCAAGTCTTTCAGAGCTCTCTTTTATGAAGAAGCATAATGGAAAAGACAACGTGGAAAAAGGGTCAAAGGTTTTGTGGTTCTTTTTAAATATACAGTGCTTCTAGAAAGGCACATTCCAACCCAATGTTAATACAGTGCAGGAAAGTAACATGAGTAGGAAAGGACACGAGAGTGTTCCTCAGCCATTTGTGTTTCTGAGAACACCAGTGCCTTATTTATGCATTCAAAGCAAGTTCTGGGGTGGCCTCTGGGGATTGTCTATACAAACACACACTGACAGAGAAGGGAAGGCACTCATAGGGCAACTGGTGGTCCTTTTTCCTTTTAGTCCTTCCTTACCCATCAATAAAGTGGAAGACAGTGTTGGTAAAATATCGTGTATCAAGAAATTAAAACAATTGAATGAGTTGTATGCAGCATTTCCATTGTTCTGGAAAAAACTGAGTGGATATGCAAGTATGAGCTATGAAATACTCATTATGTAATGTCTTGATCACATGGGAGAATTAAATGCTCTTGCACTTAAAAGTGGCATTGCATACTATAAAGGTGAACGGTAAAATTCATGCAGATACTTTTGAAATGATAGTTTTCTTGGAATGACAAAAAATGGGACATAAAAAGTGCTATGACAAGAGGGAGATTGCAGGGGGAATAAAAGGAAAAACTATAATTTTGTACATCTCATGGCACTTTTTCCTGCTGTTTGAATAAGAGGTCCCACAAACTACACAATCAGCCCTGATTGTAAGTCTCTATCACTAGAATGTAGAACTCTGGTACATCACAGGTGAAACCATCTGAGTACAATGAGAGGCACGTGTGGGTCCCAGTCCCGAAATTCCTGGGGCTAGAAAGGCCTCTAAGTCTGATACCCATGTCTATAGGGAAGAATGTCAATCCTTGAGTTGGCCCAGACAGATGTGAGGTCCTCTTCTTCTGAAAGTCTCAACCTGGCAGGATGGGACTGGCACTGGGAGGTACAATGACCTATGAGCACGACCTGAGAAATGTGAAAAGAGTGAATCTAGGCTCTGAAGCCCCTGTGTTCAAGCCACCGTGCCAAAATGGAATCATCTGATGCACATGAAAAAGCTATTAATTAGCTAACCAAAAACTGTTTCCACTCTGACTAGCCTGGGCAGATGTTCATTCTGGATTCAGCTTTTCCATGACCATAGCTAAGGGTGCCAAGACACCAAGTCAAGCTGGCAGCCTCCTAGCATCTGAGTCTCAGCATTCCCTCTCCAGCTGTGGGTAAAACACTGAGTTGCCAATAATGAGAATTTACCTCATGCATTTCCCCTCTCTGGGGCACAGTGGTTCCGGGCTTGAGGCTTGAAAAGTGTTATTTTATGAAACACAAGGTTGGCAGACTGAAGGACCAGAGCTGATGAAGAAGTGATCAAGATAAAACCTCAAAAGCAGGATCTGCAGGGCCACTGGATTCTTAATGCAGCTGTGAGCTCCAGAGAGCTCAGGGCTCTTTTGTTTCAAGTCAGTTGAACATTTATTGAGTTCCTATAATATACCTAGCCCACACCTGTAGGGAAATTCATAACACTTTTTGTTGTTGTTCAGTTGCTCAGTCATGTCTGACTCTTTGCAGCCCCATGGGCTGTAGCATGCCAGGCTTCCCTGTCCTTCACCATCTCCTGGTGAAACTCATGTCCATTGAGTTGGTAATGCTGTCCAACCATCTTGTCCTCTGTTGTCCCCTTCTCCTCCTGCCTTCAATCTTTCCCAGCATCAGGCTCTTTGCATCAGGTAGCCAAAGTATTTGAGCTTCAGCTTCAGCATCAGTCCTCCCAAAGAGTATTCAGGGTTGATAACACTTTTATTCACCAGGAAAAAATAAAGTGATAGGGAGAAGTAGAAGATTATGAGCAGTAGTGAGCTTAATGGGTAAGGTACAGGCTCTTGATGAGATTGTCAGACCTGCTACTCCCCAGATGCTTAAATTTGGGCAAACTAAACCTCTACTTCCTCATCTAAAAATGGGGATGATAATAGTGCTTTCTTCATGGTACTGAGATAAAGATTACATAATATGTTAAATTTAAATCTCTAGGCCCAGTTGAACACCATAGTGCTCCACATCTGTTTGGATGGCAATGGTGATGATGATTTACGATGCTGATGCCAACAAAAGGAGGAAGGGGTTCTTGATTTTTGGGGGGAAGTGTCTGTTTGCAGATATGTTTTTTCCCAACCTTAAGTCATTTTTCTTCAATCTCAGAGTGCAAAGAGGAAGGTCTTGAATCTTGTGACAACCTAGTAAATATTCATTGGTGATGGAGATGCTGAATTGATGATCTGGGAATGGGACACCAATGGGTTGACTGAGAGGAGAATCCGAAAGGCAGGATTAGAAGCATGGGGTCCAGGCCTTGTGTCGGAAAGCCATGTCCAGCATCTAGCCAGAGGGGCAGCAAAGACCTAAATGAAGGACTTGAAGGTCAGATATGCACAGAACTCAAGTCTGTGTGCAATCTCATGGGTTCGCACAGAGGTTAAAAAGGCCAGTTTTAAAATTCTACACTAGAAAGGCTGACCAAACAATTCCTTGGTGCCCTTGCATGGGAACTGCAAAGTTTTGGGATCTCAGAAGCTGAGGTCCTCTGTAGCATTTGGGAGAGCTGTCATTGGCCCCCACGTGTGTCACGGACATATTGATAAAGGACAATAGGGTTCTTTTCTGGAAAAAAGACCAAGACTTCTAAATGCTTCCAATTATCCAGCGTCCTACAAAATATTCTTATCCCTTGTTCAAACTACCCATTCTAACCCCTTGTCTTTCTTTATCCTGCTTTGTGTAATTGGATTTCCTATTTGGTTCACATATTTTCCCCTTTATTCCATCGAATTGGTCTCTCTTTCCTTGCCTTGCACTACATCTGCCTTTGCCAACCATAGTAACTAAATAAAATAAATCTTTTTTTATTTGATTGTTTTGTCCTGTATTATTGCTTTGCCTTTGTTGTTACGCTACAACCAGGAAACTTGGATATGATACATTGGTTGTCAGCATCCAAAAGTAATAAAATGTTGCTCTCCCAAATCTCTTTCCGGCAGTTCATCACCAACAATGTCTTCCTACCCTGAAACATTCAGTTTTATTGCTCCCCTCTGTTTCCTGCCCTCAGGCCAATCCATGTTCAGCCAGTGCCAGTTTTCCTCTTGCCCCTCACACCCCACCTTCAAAGCCATTGTCATTTCAGGCTCTGATATGTGAGTCACAAGGTTATTGCTTTTCTGAGCTCCTGTCTTTCTGGCAGAGACCCTCCATGAGCAGCAATATTTTGCTTGCAATTTCCCCAAGTCCCCACCAGCCTTTATCTCAACAGAAAAGGCAAGGCAATAACTCCTCTGCCTTCTTTATCTAGATCCAGAGCTGTCTGTCTGATGCAGAGAACCCTCCTTCACGTGTTATCTGAATGCTCCATCTCTTCGTCACTTACAGAATTGCTCCTGTTTAGGTTTAGCAGCATCAGGTTCTCTCAGATAGAATTTTTCTTTTTTCTTTTTTTTTTTGTGTTTGTTTTTGTATGGTTCCAAGTCTGATGAATCAGGAGAAAACGGATTGGTTATTTACATATCAGTTCAGATAATGGAGAAATTCCATAGCTTGTTTTCATTCACTTTTCTGATTTGATTTTCAGAAACAACGCTTGACTGCTTTTATTTTTCACACCTGAAATCTGCTAGAGTTCCACCCTGCCTCCTTCTATGTACTCTTTTCAATCTGATGCCATCTCCTGGGTCGCCAGAGCTACTTACCAGATAATATCTGTGAAGTAATTATATCAACTGCAACAGAAGCAATGTTCAGATTTTATCTTCCTGTCCCCATGAAGGTGTTCTGTCACAGATCGGAACTCTCCACTTCTCTAAATCGAATTGAAGTGGTGGTAAAGTTTTGTAGCCCCTAAACATGCTTCTCTCCTTCCTGAGTGTCTGTGTGCTGGGTGGGAGGCGCACTTCCCGTGTCATGGTGATTTTGAGGAACAATAGAGGGCTGGCATGTTCAAACCTACTCCGTAGAGAACTCCTTCTCAGTTTGCAAAGTCTCTGTCCAGGACTCCCTGGAGGTCATTTTACTCAGTTTGTCTCCCTGCCTTGCTTGGAGGAGAGACCACAGAGTGTAGGAAGGTAATTCATGGAGTTAAAATGAGAGCAGAAAGTGATCCCCAGCGTTAGATGTTCTGAGATTCCCATAAACTTCATTAGCAAGGATGGAGGTTCTTTTTTTCTTTTTCCCCCAGAATGAAAAATAGCATTATTAAGTCTGTCATTTCCAAAGAACCCCAAAAAAAAAGAAGAAAAAGGAGAGGGGTGGGCAAAGAGGAAGAAAGAAAGAAGGCTGAAAGGGAAGAGGGAGGGAAGTAAGAGGGAAGGAGAAAAAGAGAAAGAAAAGAAAGAAACAGTGGGCAAAGAAAGAAACTCTGTCTCTATACTGCAGGCCCCCCTCCCAGTCCCAAGCTGCCATCTGCCTTGCAGGCCACGAAGGCCTAGGTGGGCTGATCTAAAGATTCTTTTGAAGCTGCTTTTTGCTTCAATTCTTGAACCTCTCTTCCACTGGTTATCTCATCTAAGGAACACTGGAGCTAGATGAAGGGATGGGTGTATTTGGTGACATTCTGCCCCATTATGCTTAACTTTGAATGTTTAGATGAGAGTTTTAGAGTCTGGCCTTAAAATTGTAAAAGTAATACAAAGTAAGTCTAGATCCAATATTTACTGGCTGTGCAATTTGGAGCAAAGTCACATAACCTCTCTGATTCTCAATTTCCTCCTCTGTGAAATGGCAATAATAATAGTACCAACTTGGTAAGGTTTTGTGAGATTTAAATTAAATAATCCAAAAAATTTAAATAATCCACAGTTCTTGACCCATGGTAAATTCTTAGAAAATGCTATCTATTGAATGATCTAAATGTATTTCAAAACTATTAGAGAATAAAGAAGAGATAAACAGTCCTAACAGAATAAAAAAGAGATAAACAGTCCTAACAGAATATAATTTACAGTATTTTCTGCTATGCATCTTTCTAGTGCCTCCTCTCTTTTTTAAACATACTTCTAATCATATAATTCCAATTATATAATTATAAATCTAATCATATAATTTGCGTTTCCCTGGTGGCTCAGATAGTAAAGAATCCACCTGCAATGCAGGAGACCTGGGTTCAATCCCTGGGTTGGGAAGATCCCTTGGAGAAGGAAAAGGCTACCCATTCCAGTATTCTTGCCTGGAGAATCCCCATGGGCAGAAGAGCCTGGCATGCTACAGTTAACGGGGTCACAAACAGTCGGACACAACAGCCTGAACAACTAAGCACAATCATGTAATTTGGTACCCTACATCATTCCAATTAACATTACAATGAGAATTTTTCATGTGGCTACATAGACTTCATAACATATGGTTGGAGATTAGGACACAAACTGATTTAACACAAACCATGTTAACCTTGTCATGCCTCCTCATCAGATGAGGAAACCCCATTAGCCAGGAGGGGAGGGCACTGCAGCTGGCAGATAAGTAACAGCAGCCTGAGCAGCTCTGTGGCTCAGCCCCAACTCCTCCCAAAAGAGCAGCCAGATCTTCTCCGTTTGTCTATGTATCCCAGCATTCACAGAGAAGGCACTGTGTTACCTCTCAGGATAAAAAAGACTCAAGAGACCCCCACCCCTGCCCTTGGAAGCACTTAGTCTCCTTGACAAGAAAGTCAGGGATAAAGAACAGGAGGCTTGCCACTCTACCAGAATTGTCACAGGAGGCTGTGAATCAGGTGGGGAGAGTCACCCCTCTGAGTAGGGAGACCGGGGCAAGCTTCCTGGAGGAAGCTTCTGACTTCTTACCCTTCATCTCTTTGGCATCTTAATCCCGTCCTTGCTGTCTTCCGACATTTATTGCCCTTCACTCCATTCTATCCATTTGACCTTCTGGCCCTGCTGTCTGCAGTGCTCTCCCCAACTTCGGTTTCCTTTACAGTCTCTCTATCATTCCCTCCTCATGGTTGGCCGGGCTCCATCAAGTACAGACTTGGCAGGAGACGACCTGGATGAGCGAGCAGCCAATTCAGTTCATCCAGCCAGTGTTTTCAGAGTTCTTCTAGATGCAAGATGTGCAAGGGGCTCTTTGGGTTTTGGGGGGATACACAGATCAGGACCTGAAACAGTTCCCTTCTTGGGAGGATCATTTGGTTCGGGGGTGGAGCGGTAGAAAGAGTTGAAAACTGTAACAGCTAGACCTGTGATCGTGCTTTGCTGAAGATACAAACAAGAGGTAAGGGAACACAATACAGAAACTCATAAATAAAACTGGTTGGTGGTGGGATAGAGTATCTGAATAATCTGATATTCAAAATTAACTGGGCATCCCGTGTTTTTATTTGCTAAATCTGGCCAACTTATTTTTATTGAAATTCTTAGTATCAGATGTTAAACTCAGAATGCTATTATCATTCAGCTAGACCTCCTGGCTGAAGTTCATTTTCTTCCCCCTTACAGTTCATTCTCTTCTTAACTATTTGTTCAGTTTTCTGGAAGATCTCATTACCTTTATTTTCTAACCTTCTACTACGATTTTTTCTACTTGTTTTATTGTTGCTGTTTAGTCCCTGAGGCATGACTGACTCTTTGTGACCCCATGGACTGTAGCCTGCCAGGCTCCTCTGTCCGTGGGATTTCCCAGGCAAGAATTCAGGAGTGGGTTGCCATTTTCTTCTCCATGGGATCTCCCTGACCGAGGGATTGAACCCACATCTTTTGCATTTCCTGCACTAGCAGGCAGATTCTTTACCACTGAGTCACCAGGGAAGTTCTACCTTTTTAAAGAACTATTTTTTATCCTGTTATGGTTCTCATTTAATTGCATTCTATTCTTGTTTTATAGATAAAACACCTTTTCATATCTTTTTATATCCCCCACCCTCTTATTCCCTAAATTATCTCTTTTTCTTCTGAGTTCCTTTTTTTCTGTTCATTGAGTTAGTCTTTTTTATGTTGGGTCTTTTCTCAAATGTCAGGTGATTATTGGTTGTTTGTAGAATTTAAGAGCATGGTAAAAAGCCATTGGAAACTTTGAGGAATGGTAGAGGTTGAATCGGAGAAGGCGATGGCACCCCACTCCGGTACTCTTGCCTGGAAAATCCCATGGGTGGAGGAGCCTGGTAGGCTGCAGTCCATGGGGTCGCTAGGAGTCAGACACTTCTGAGCGACTTCACTTTCACTTTTCACTTTCATGCATTGGAGAAGGAAATGTCAACCCACTCCAGTGTTTTTGCCTGGAGAATCCCAGGGACGGGGGAGCCTGGTGGGCTGCCGTCTCTGGGGTTGCACAGAGTCGGGCACAACTGAAGCAACTTAGCAGTAGCAGCAGTTGAATAGTGGAGGAATTCCTTTTTATTGATGGGGTGAATTAGACATTTCACTAGCACAGTGGAATCTCATTGATCAATTTCTGGAGGCTCCTGGGGCTGTTCTTTGTGTCTAAAGAAGGATTCTTTGAGCTACAGCCTAGAAGGTGAACATCTGGTTGCTAATTTGCATCTCACCTCCTGCGATTACCAGATGTGTTTTATATTCCAGTGGTACCAATGAGCTCCTCTCCACACAATTTCATTTACTTCTAAGTCTTTGTTTCTGGAATGTCTTCCCTCTATATTCTCCACTTTACAAAATCCTGCTCTTTCTCCAAAACTCAGATATGCAACACTCTCCCAAGGTGTTGATTCTTCCCAAATTGATGTGCAGATTCAATGTAATTCCAACCAAAATCACAACAGAATTGTCTGCAGAAACTGACAAGCTGATTTTAATAGAAATGCAAAGGCCCTAGAAGAGCCCAAACCACCTTTTTAAAAAAGGACAGAGTTAGATGACTAATTTTGATTGTGGTAATGGTTTTGTCAACACAAATAATCAATAAACAATCTATAGTAGAAACAGAAATGAGTTTTATTACAGTCCAGGAGACACAGATTCAAGAAGCACTTAATTGTGTTCTGCCAGACTATAAAAGTTATATAAGTAGTTCATCGGGAATTAGGATTGGAGCTGGTAAGAAGTAAGGGTGCTTGTTAAGTAAGGACTGTTTGGGATCTGAAATGGCTGCATAGTTATTAATACAAGGGGAGACTTTGGCACCAGAAGGTTGAACCTGGAGCTATTAACACTAGAAGGTGTTGTCTTGAAAATAGCTAGTGATGTCTTTGAGTTTGATACAGTTTGGAAAATTCAAGTTCTCAGTGATGAAGGAATGTGTCTGCAACCACATCCACTAGGGCCACCAGGCTCCATTGTGAATGCCTGAATCACTGTTACTCCATTTTGATTTTTAAATGCATTCTTTTCTTTAATGGTTAAAGCAGATGTACTATGTATATTTGACAGGCTGTAAGACAGGCTGTTCTTAGCACAAAGTTCAAGCCAAATCATGTATAAGTCAGAATGACTTCCCCATACCTTAGTATGTGAAAATTTCTCCCATCAGTTTCATCAGTGGACCTTTGTCAAAATTTAAGGAATTGTACACTTGATGTGCAATTTACTATATATCCCTCATAGTTCAATAGCATGTTTGCAAATTAAAAAAAAAATCATCACCTACATATAAAGGAGGTAGCGTAAAGTTTGTTTTCTTTAATTTTTTGTCTTTATGTATTTTTATGTATTTTTGGCTGTGCTGGGTCTTTGTTCCTGTGCATGGGCTTTCTCAAGTTGCAGTGTGAGGGTTTCTCATTGAGGTGGCTTTTCTTGCTGCAGAGCACGGGTTCAGGGGGCACAGGCTCAGTAACTGTGGTCACAGGCTTAGTTGCCCAGCGGCACGTGGAAGCTTCCCAGACCAGAGATTGAACCCATGTCCCCTCCGTTGGCAGGCAGATTCTATTACAGTGGAGCACCAGGCAAGTCCTGCTGTAAACCTTAAAAGTGAAGGGTCGGGAAATAGCAATATAAGCAAACTATTTAGAAACATGGAGCTAAATACCAGAAGAACTGCCAAAAAATAAAGAAGCAGAAGTTAGCTGCCTCTGGTAGCCAGAGCTGGGGCAGGGATGGTAGGAAATCAGTGGGGAATAGAAGCAAGTGAATGATGTTTTTCATTACGGGCCTTTTGTTTCAGTTTAAGTTTTGAACAATGTTCAGGTAGTACTTGCTTTTCACAAATAACAGAAGAGAAAAAAAATTTTTTTTAATATTTATCTTCTTGTTTACACCAGGTCTTAGTTGTAGTATGCAGGGTCTTTGATCTTCGTTGTAGATGTGAATTCTTTTCAGCTGCGTGCTGTGGCATGTGGGATCTAATTCCTGGATCAGGCATTGAACCTGAGTCTTTTCACTGGGAGTACAGAATCTTAGCCACTGGACCACTAGGGAAATCACAAGAAGAGAACATTTTAAACAAGAAAATATAGAGAGTATAAAAATTACTCAGGGTGGCATTTGGGGAAATGAGTCATGAAGAATGGCATTCAGAAGCAAGGGAGCTCAGTTCAGAAGTTCCTGCCATAACCTTGGTGGAAGGATGAACCCAGAAGGTATCTGAACTTAACCTCTCCTTGTATGATGTGTGCTGAGAGTAATACCGCCTGTCTTCTCTCTCAATCTGACCCCTATCACTCTCCCTGCAAGCCTCCATGCCCTCCCCTCCACCAGCCATCATGCTTCTTATTCTGAGGCATAGCTTTTATAGGAGGTGCCCGAGGTGTGCACGTGTGAGCACTTGGCAGAAGAGCTCCATGAGATCAGGGGAGGAGGCCAGACCCCAAGGCAGTGGAGAGGGGCTTCTCAGGATACTGTTAGCCAGTTGCATGGTTGCCAGAACCTGAATCCTAGCCTGGGTTCGTTCTTTATACAAATACGTGTTATATGCCTGCTACCTTACCCACTCTGGGGAGGGCTAGTGCCTGTAATCTAATTTCTGGACGCTGATGCTGGAAGCCAGTACCTTCTGGTCATTTTCATCGAGTTTTTGCCAGTTACCCATAGTCTCTCTTAATCAAATTCTTCCCTTCCTTTGAATTCCTACATTCCTTTCTTGCCTGGGCTGTTGACATTGGCTGTAGCAATGGAATTTTCCAGTTTCATAGAAACTGTAGCAATTTTAAGGTTATGGCTGCTCAGTAAATTCTTTGTTTCTTTTATAGCCTGAGCCCTGGAGCCCTTGATGAAACAGACGTTTCAGGGGATGCAGGGCTTGTTTCTGAGCAGACACCACTGGTCAAAGCACAGATTACTACTGCATCAGTTAGTGAGAAATCCTCTCCCCGTTGCCAACTGATTTGGGTTGTTTGGACTTATGTTGCTCATTTTGTAAATAACTGTAAGCAATTGATGACCACGGAAGTGGGTCCTTGGGGGTGGGGATTAATAATCATTCAAGATGACCATTTAAGGCAGCGAGGCTTTGTTATGTGAACAAAGCAGGTCACAAATCACTAAGTACAGGATGACCCCATTTTTCTAAATATGTCTGTGTGTGTGCATGCACGTGTGTGCATACTACGAACATGAAACAGTGATTCTCTAAGACTTAGGGATTTATGAAAAATGTGTGCTTTCTTAATTTTTGCTTGCCTGGTTTTTCCAAACAAACATGTGTTATTTTGTAATAATATGAAAAACACAAGTTATTTAAAAACATAAATAAAAACAGCAAGATCATGGGCAAACACCATATGTTTGGTCTGCATTTCAAATCCCCCTGAGTGAAGGGCCAAGGCCTTGGCTTGGCTGGTGGGGGCCTAAAGAGCTGTGGGTGGTGGGGCAGATGAGNTTTGTAATAATATGAAAAACACAAGTTATTTAAAAACATAAATAAAAACAGCAAGATCATGGGCAAACACCATATGTTTGGTCTGCATTTCAAATCCCCCTGAGTGAAGGGCCAAGGCCTTGGCTTGGCTGGTGGGGGCCTAAAGAGCTGTGGGTGGTGGGGCAGATGAGTCTCCCATGTGCAATTAGGGGACATGCAAACTGAGGAGCCAGCAGATTCATGCCCCTTTCAGAAAACCAAGTCCACAGCCAAGAGATACGTGGCCAGAGAGTTGACAAAACAAGAGAGACAGAGCCACGTATTAAAAACTGTACTCAAAGGCATAAATCCAGGCACGTTCACTGATTCATCCGCTGAGGATCCACTTTGGGCCAACCCTGTGTTGAGAATCAGGAACTTGTGAGCAAAGGCAAGCAAAGATGGCCTGGGGAGCGTCTGACTGCTCACGGCTTGCTGGCATGTGGGTCAGCCTGCATGGCTTCAAGATCCCCAAGAAGAATAGCCATGCTGGGCCCATACTGAGTATGCAGTGGGGGCTTCCTTCCCACTTGGACCCCTCCATCAAGCCTCCACACAAGCAGTTTCTGCATGTTTGTAAGTTTGATAGAAAAACTAGGCAGCAAGGATGACGGTTAGGTGTGATTTCTAAAAATGTCTTAAGGCTATAAAATATAAATAGGTATTCTTCCAAACATTATTTTCACAATAATGCTGTGAATAAAATAAAGTAGGCCCTATTATCACAAGAGAATAAACTGGGACTTAGAGAAAATAATTGCCCATATTTACATAGTGGTTGGGTCAGGGCAGGCCAGTAGTGATTGGGACCAATCTCCAGCTCCTTTCCCTTTCCCAGAGGTCAGGGGTAGGATGGAAAGTTCCAACCCTCTAATCACAAGATTGGTTCACCTGGCAACCACCCCCCATCCTTCAGTTACCTAGGAGCTTTCCAAAAGTCACCCCATAAAACTACAACTGAGGACATGGTTTTCTGGCCTTCAGTCCAATACTCTTTCTGCATACTATCTCATACTTATTTGTTCATTCACGTGTTTATCTGTCCACCAAATGTTTATTGCATACCTACACGTGGGAGGCACCTTGTTAAGTACTGAGGATTCACTCAACTATGCTACTTCAGGCCTATCACTTGGGCTATTGCAGGTAGGTTTAGAAACTCAGGTACGGGCCCCAACAATTATATTCCAGCCTCTGGCCTAGATCGATGCTTGTCAATCTTGAATGCACTTAGAATTGCCTGGAGAGCTTTTAAAAAATATCAGTGCCCAGGCCCCATCCCAAACCAATACAATTATCATTTCTGCCAGTTTAAAAGCTCCCTTGGTGATTCTAAAGTGTAGGCAAAGTTTAGAACTGCAGTTCGTGGGAGTAAGAATAAAGCACGACCCTTTCAGCTACCTTATAGGAAGCAGTAGCCACAAACACCCGTGAACCGACTGATTCTAACAGGACTCTTCTGAACCCTGGTCTTGAACCACCTTAGCTAAGAGTCCTCTTTTGTCATCAGCCACTCTCTGAGGGGTAGATTGAGTTGAGCCTGGTGGGTAATGACTTTGTAATAGATCCAGGAGAGCAAGTATTCTGGCCTGACATCAAGAGGCCCCAGTATATACCTCAACTTCCTGCTGGAGAGAACTTGCTCTAAACATAAGGGCTTGGCTTAGCTCTCCATCACTATTGCTAGTTTCTGTTTTGTTTTGTTTTTTAAATTCAAGTAGAGTTATAAGGAACAGGCTTCCCAGGTGGAACAAGTGGTAAAGAAACCACCTGCCAATGCAAGAGACATAAGAGACTCGAGTTGAATCCCTGGGTTGGGAAGATCCCCTCGAGGAAGGCATGGTAATCCATTCCAGTATTCTTGCCTGGAGAATCCCATGGACAGAGGAGCCTGACAGGCTCTAGTCCATACAATTGCAAAGCGTCGGACATAACTGAAATGACTCAGCACGCATGCAGAGGTAAATGGTAGAAGAACTGAGAAGAAATAGACGGAACCAAAAGAGAATCTTGGAGAAGGCAATGGCACCCNAAGAGCCGTCCCAGTGTTATTGGCTGCAGCTCACTTGGCTCTTTTCTGAGGTCTGTTACTGAGTACACATTTTGCACCTTATCGCTCTCACGTTTTGAACAGGAGGAAGCCATTACACAGGCATAGAGAGTACCCCAATAATAATAAAAGAGCAATAGAACGAGGAATTGGGATTCCCTGCTTGCCACAGGGCCTCTCTGAGCACGGCAGAAGTGCCCTATTAAATCTGATTGTTAAGTCGATGGCTCATAAGGCTGAGAAAGCTATCAGTCATGATACTCTCTTGCAGGAGTCAGGATTCAGAAACCTCTGGGGAAAATGACTTTTCTGGGCAGCAGAGAAGGTTAACCCCATCTCTTAAGCTCATAGGTACCTCAAAGGGGTTTTTCACTTTCTCCTTCCTTAAATTAAAATGGTAACATTTTAGCATCTGGCTAAAATGCTGTCCGTATAAAAGGAAATATCATGATATATCTGTGTGCTGCGTCCAGTTTCTCTTCCCAGCGGCAACTACAGCTGTGGTTCTTGCAGAGCCTTCTCAGATATTCTGGGCATGTTTGATCATAGATGTACTCTCTCTCTCTCTCTCTCTCTCTCTTTTTTTTGGCCTCTCTGCATGGCTTGTGGGATCTTAGTTGCCCAACCAGGGATGGAAACCACACTCCCTGCAGTGGTAGCACTGTCTTAGCCTTTGGAGTGCCATCGAAGCCCTGAAAAAACTGACATTTACTTAGTATTTATGTGGTGTCTAGAGTGGATATTGTTGGTGCTCTACTCAGATGGGGCACTGGTCGCCCAGCTGCTGTGACCACTGGCAGCTGATGGCTCACAGCCGCCCCCAGGCTCCAAGGATTCCTTGCAGCCAAAAAGGAGCTGCCTTACTCAGTTGGTTACGCACCCTACTCTCAGGCAGCCTGCAGTCGATAACTGACTGATAAAGGAAAATAAGAGCCTGGACCCCTGTCTCAAAGTTGAATAACCCTGTGGCATAATTCACGCTCCAGAACTTCTGTTAGATCAGGCTGAAGTTAGTCTCCTGCTGAGACTAGATTCTCAATTTTTTCTCCCACTTCTCTTATTCCCCTGCTCTTGAGAACAATACTTCAAAGAATAATCTGTACGAGGGTACTTGCCTTAGGTCCTGCTTCTAGGAAGTCTTTTTACGAGAGGTGGTTCTAGAAAACAGACTCTAAAGATGGAATTCTGAAGATAAACCATTTGATGGCAGCAGAGTGGTGATGAGGATCCATCAGTCACTGGTTATAGGTGGAATATTGATTGTTTCTGATGTGCTGTGGTGTGGCACATTGCTTCTGGTGAGCCAGGAAAGGACACAGGTGGAAAAGGATTCACTGGCTGGTGCAAAGTCCCTGGGGTTTGAGAGATATGGAGCAAATTAGTATCTACAAAGCCTGTGGAAATGAGTGATTATTGCTAAGCAAGCAATGTGTATGAGTCCAAAGGCTTTAAAATTTTTTTTTATTTATTTGGCTGTGTGGCATCTTAGTTTCCTAACCAAGGATCAAACTCTGTCCATTGGAAGCGTGCGATCTTAACCACTGGACAACCAGGGAAAGTCCCCCCAAAGGCTTCTTATAGAAGCATTTAAAGAGCTTCTCACCATCTACAGCCAGAGGACAGCCAGGGCTGAAGATCAGACATAGGGCTTAGCTGTAAGAGTGGCAGAAGTTCAGAGAAGCCCGTCGCCTCTACTTGGTAAATCACCAACGTCAAGGTCACCACCTTGACAGGAAGCAAGTGGAACCCTGAGAAGACAAGAGATAAGTGCTGGCCAAGTTGTGAAGAAAGGGAGCCCTGGTGCACTGTTGTGGGGATGTAAACTGATACAGTTGTTACGGAAAACAGTATGGGGATTCCTCAGAAGATTAGGAATAGAATTACTACATGATCCAACAACCTACTTCCAGTTATACATCCAAAGGAAATGAAACCACTATCTCAAGGATATATCTATACCCCCAGGTTCATTGCTGCATTATTCATAATAGCCAAGACATGGAAGCAACCTAGGGTCCACTAACAGATGAATGGATAAAGAAACAGTTACATATATATATATATATATATTTTATATATGGACACACACACACAAAATATATATTATCCAGCCATAAAAAGAAGGGAATTCTGCCATTTGCAACAACATAAAAGAAGGCATTATGCTAAGTTAAAAAAAAGTAAGAGAAAGACAGATACTGTATGATTTCACTTATATGTGAAATCTAAAACTAACTGAACTCATAAAAACAGAGAGTAGACTGGTGACTGCCAGAGATCGGGAGAGGAGTGTGCAGTAAGAGGTGAAGGTGGTAAAAGGGTATAAACTTCTAGTTATAAGATAAATAAACTCTGAGGGTCTAAAATACAGCCTGGTGACTATTGTTCACAATACTGTACTGTATACTTGAAAGTTGCTAAGAGGGTAGATTTTCAAAAAGTTCTTACCACACACACAAGATAACTATGTGAGGTGAGAGATGGGCCAATTATTTCTTGTGGTCATCATTTCAGCAATATATGTGTATGGCAAATCATTACATTGTACACCTTAAATTTACATAGTGTTATATGTCAATTATATCTGAGTAAAGCAAGGAAAAAACCTTGAAATCTGGGGATGGGATATCTGAGTAGATGTACTTGAGAATCCTAAAACTTCAGATTCTCTAAGCTGTCTGGGCCGGCAGAAGTAGGTCTCTCTGCCTTGATGGAAGAAAGAGGCAACTCTTACTTAAAATGGGTCAGATCTCACTTTGGCCTCACCAGGCAAGTTCTGGGGCTATAAGGAAGAGAAAGGATTCTATGCCACAGAGGCTGTAGGTCCTGGCCCACCAGACGACATTCTGCCTACATGTAGAACCTAAGGTGCTGGATTAAGGGCATAGGGCACATAAGTTAGTTTAGAGGAATTTGCCAGTGAGGCCTATTCCCATGACATAGTATTTAAGAACACGGTAGGAGCTCTAGGACTCAGTTAATACACTGCTGGCATGGTACTTGGAAGTTGGGAAAAGCAATGACCACATTAAAAAAAAGCAGAGTTGCTGGAACACTCATAGCAGAATATGGATGTGGGAATCAAAAAATTCCAGGAAACAAGCATCCTAAAATGCATCTACCAAACAAGACCAGAAAGCTTTCAGTTGACCCTCTTCTTCAGGAGGGCCTAGACAACAGTCCAGGTGATAGCAAATGCCCTGGAAAGGGGACCAGCATCATTGAGATGCTCAGTTGTGTTTGTCCTCTGCAGATCAGGGCTCATGCTTTTATAGAACAAGATCTAGTAGCAGTGGAGAGGACAGGATCCTAGGATAGTAGAGCCAACTAAGAGAAGCAATGGTGACCTGATTACCGGAATGGATAGTAAGGATCAACCTGATCGATGGCAATGTCTAGTAGAACACAGTATTTCAAGGGACAAGATAGATGGGCAGACAGAAAGGATACTGATTAACACACAATCAGTTCAGTTCAATCGCTCAGTGGTGTCTAACTCTTTGTGACCCCATGGACTGCAGCACGCCAGGCCTCCCTGTCCATCACCAACTCCTGGAGTTTACTCAAACCTCATTTTGAGTCAGTGATGCCATCCAACGATCTCATCCTCTGTCGTCCCCCTCTCCTTCTGTCCTCAATCTTTCCCAGCATCAGGGTCTTTTCAAATGAGTCAGTTCTTTGGATCAGGTGGCCAAAGTACTCGAGTTTCAGCTTCAGCATCAGTCCTTCCAGTGAATATTCAGGACTGATTTCCTTTAGAATAGAATAATACACAATAAGAAGAGATTAATAGTAGAAGGCTGGGGTCAACATTGCTCCAATGAAAAGTTATATAATAACTTGCCTGATTTAAAGACCTGAGCCTGTACTCAAACTTGGAATGCATGAACCAAAGGAAAGACTATGTGTCTACGAGAAAGAACTTGGAACACCAGGGCAGGTGTGTACAGATTTTTTTTTTCAGTTCTTCTCCAAAGTGATTTATGGTTATTTTCTTGGATGGGAAAGAGGACTAATCTAATATTTTGAGGGATGTTGGATACAGGGTCTAAGCTGATGAGGATACTCAGGAGTCCGAAGCACCAGCAGGCCCTCCTGTTAGAGGAGAGGCATATTGGAATCAGATAATAAATGGAGACTTCACCCAAGTCTGTCTCAGAGTGGGCTCACTGGCTCCTTTTATCAAACTGGTGGTCATTTCCTTGATTCCCAAATGTATGATTGGAATGGTTGCACTTAGAAGTTGCCAGGATCCTCACATTGGTCCTTAGACCAATAGTCTGCAGAGTGAGACCAACTGTAGTAGGAAAAGCCAAGTAAAGCCCCTGGAACTATGTCACCTCTGCCCCCAACCAAGCAGTAAACCACAACAATGTACAGAGGAAGATAACATTCACGTGGGCAAGAACACAATTCTACTTTTATGGTCTTGCTCCAGGGCTATGTTTATTTTCCTGTTTTCTGTCATAATACATTC
Source organism: Neotragus moschatus (assembly GCA_006410615.1). Lineage (NCBI taxonomy): Eukaryota > Metazoa > Chordata > Mammalia > Artiodactyla > Bovidae > Neotragus > Neotragus moschatus. The sequence continues at coordinate 688,330 of SJYA01001694.1, read as the reverse complement.
CAAAGGGACCCAGGCCATCTGGCCATCCCACAGAACATCCCATTAGTCTATCATAGTGAAATAGCATGTTGCTTGGGCCTGACAAGCAAGAAATGCAAGTAATCTGGATGTCTTGATGAGATACATGCTTTCCAGAGGGTGAATAAGCCCCATAAAAATTCAGAAGCCTGCTACACTGATGAAAATTTCAAATGGCAATTATTACTTTTAACATTTTAAGATAATTTTAGATTGATAAGAGAGATGAAAGAATAACACAGATTTCTGCAAGCATTTTACCCAGCTTGCCTTTATATTAACATCTAATATAAGCATAGAACATATATCAAAACTAAGAAAATAACCTTGTTGCTGGGCCGTGCTTCAGTCATTTCTCATTCTTTGCGATGCTATGGACTGTAGCCCACCAAGATCCTCTGTCCATGAAATCCTCCAGGCAAGAACACGGGAGTGGATTGCCATGCCCTCCAGGGGATCTTTCTGACCCAGGGATCAAACCCGCATCTCTTATATCTCCTGCATTGGCAGGTGGGTTCTTTACCACTAGCACCACTGGAGGAAGCCCAACCTTGGTACAATACTATTCTCTAGAGCACAGACTTAATGTGGATGGTGAAGAGGTCCAATGGTCAAAGGCATGCCAGAGATTTTCCTCCACAGTAAAGGACAACTTACCTTCTACCACTAAGAAAGAGTGCTTGGTAGATCTCTTCAGGTTAAGGTGGAAGGTTTCTAGTTTTAAGAAGGACTCAGATCCATAAAGGACCCAGTAGCAGGTCCAGCCTCATTACAAGCAGTCCTGTGATTTGTGCTCTATCACTTGGCACATCTCATGATACTAGAAATATCCGTGGTAGAGAAAAGGCCAACTGGAGTCTCTGGCAAGACCCAAAAGAAGAGACACAGCACACCCCATTACAGTTCTGGAGAACGGCCGAACCAACTGGGGGAGAGAAACATACACATTCGAAAAGCATCTACCCTGGTGGTCCAGTGATTAGACTTGGTGCTGGATGGGCTGGGACTAGGGGTGGGGGAGGGCAGATGCCTGTCCAAAGGCCTATGCCCCCCTCTGACAACTAGGGGATAACAGTTTTATAGACAGGGAATTAATTCCCTGGTAGCTCAGTGGGTAAAGAGTCTGCCTGCAGGGCAGGAACCTTGGGTTCAATCCCTGGGTCAGGAAGATCCCCTGAAGAAAATGGCAACCCACTCCAGATTCTTGCCTGGAAAATCCTAGAGACAGAGGAGCCTGGTGGGCTACAGCCCATGGGGTCGCAAGAGCTGGACATGATTTAGTGACTAAATCACCACCAGTTTTATAGATCTATAGACAGGGGGTGGGTGTGGGAGTGTATATGCGGAAACAGCATAGTCAGCTCTGACAGTTATTTGAACTTGATTGCTGGTGGTCTGAACAGCATCATCTTGATTAAGTACAATTAATCTTTAGTTCCAGGGCTGGTTTGTTCCCATTTCCTTGAGGCCAGTTCTCAGAATTGTGGCAGGTTATGTCATGGCTACAGGCTGGTCCTCCTGCAGTTAACTTCTTCCNAACTTGATTGCTGGTGGTCTGAACAGCATCATCTTGATTAAGTACAATTAATCTTTAGTTCCAGGGCTGGTTTGTTCCCATTTCCTTGAGGCCAGTTCTCAGAATTGTGGCAGGTTATGTCATGGCTACAGGCTGGTCCTCCTGCAGTTAACTTCTTCCACCTGGTAGGGGTTTCAGCACCTATACAACAGCTCATAGGGTATGGCTCAGAACATCGTCTATAGCCCTTAAGAAGGAAATGAACATCCTTGACTTTGCATAATGACTAACCTATTATTGTTTAGTCTTCTTTGCCTGTTTTTCTTTGCTTCTGCATTTTCCTCACTTTTCTGATTAAACTTATTATTTGGCTAAAGTTTTTCCACAGACAAGGCAGGTGAAAGTTATGGTGGGGAAGGACCACAGAGTCCTGCTCCATTTCAAAGGGGTTTATGAGGGTCTTTTGGTATTTATAACAAGCCTCTCTGAGCCTGTGTTTAAGCTAACGAATTGACTCTGGGAGGAGGGAAGCTGGTTGCCAAAGGAACAAACCCTGAGATTAGAGGCTTGCAACTTTCAACTCCACCCTTCAACCTCCCCGGCAGGAATTGAGTTAATCATTAGCGGTCAGTGATTTCATCAATTATGCCAGGATTGAAGGCAGGAGAAGGGGATGACAGAAGATGAGATGGTTGGATGGCATCACCGACTGAATGGATACGAATCTGAGTAAACTCCGGGAATTGGTGATAGACAGGGAGGACTGGCGTGCTGCAGTCTATGGGGTAGCAAAGAGTGGACACGACTGAGTGACTGAACTGAACTGAATGAAATCTCCATAAAAAAACACTGACAACAGTTTCTGAGAGCTTCCTGGTTCGTGTGAACAGCAGGGTTCTGGGAGGGCAACACACCCAGAGGGGGAATGAAAGCTGAGTCCCCTCGCCACAACCCAGACCTTGCCCTATGCCTCTCTTCCATTTGACTGTTCCTGAGTCGTGTCCTTTAGAATAAGCCAGTAGACAGAAGTAAAGCGTTCTCCTGAGTTCTGTGATCTGTTCTAGCAAACTGGACCCTGAGCAGGGTATTGTGGGATGTCCTGATTTACAGCCAGTTTGTCAGAAGTACCCAAGGTCTGGACGTCCCACTGGCATTTGAAGTAGGGAGAAGAGTTGCAGAACTAAGCCCTGAACCTCTGGGGTCTGCACTACTATGGAGTTGTGAGTGTCAAAACTGAATTACCTTGCAGAACACTCAGTGCGTGTCCACAGAGCACTGGAGAATAGCTTGGTGTGGAAAAGCCACACACGTGGTAAACAAGAACTAATGCCTTTAGTCTCCAGAGTTTTGACCCTTTTCCTTCAGGTTCTACTGCTCCATTCCTCAAAAACTCCTAAGGCTAGGGAAGTGAGATAGAGAAGAAACCAGGATGATTCATCCAGTCAGTTACGGTTCTGACTTGATGTCAGAAGTTGGTTCTTCATCAGTTGGCACTGTTTATTCTAGGAGTTACAGAGATGCAAAAATAAACTATTATATAATCCCTTATTTCAAAAATCCATCTCCAAGGCTTTCAGGATTTCCCCCCTGGCGTCTAATAAATTAAAAAACTGTAACAAATTAAAAAACTTGTCGGGGTGAGCGAAGGAGGTAAGACTTTAGATAACTTTTTTCCCTAGCAATCTTATATTAAAGATTTTTTTAAAAATGAGGCTTAAGGTCACAGGGGTAATTGATAGAGCTGGCTTTCGTATTGGTGTTTCCCTCTGTTGTTTAATCTTCACTTTCTAACACAATTTCAAATTTCAGTATTTATGGATAAAACTGGAGAGTTTGTGAAGCTGATTTTAGGAAAAGAACATATAAACTTTTGATTCACAGAGTTTGGAGTATAATTTTTTGTTTGGTGCACCCTGTGGCTTGTGGGATCTTAGTTCTCTGACGAGGGATCAAACCCAGGCCTCAGCAGTGAGAGAACAAAGTCCTGACCACTGGTCCACCAGGGAACTCCAACGGAGTATAATTTAGCTATATTGAAGCTATGCATCCCAAACCTAGATGTTCATTATTGTTGCACTCCGTATTTTGGAGGACAGGAATTTTGTATTTTGAAAAAAAATTCTTTCCCCTCTGTACTCTGATGAATAAATGAACAAAGCCCATAAACATAGGTCAAGTGGCTAAGTGTGTGAAGTGAAGTGAAGTTGCTCAGTTGTGTCCGACTCTCTGCGATCCCATAGACTGTAGCCTACCAGGCTCCTCTGTCCATGAGATTTTCCAGGCAACAGTACTGGAGTGGATTGCCAGTTGAATTTATTCTTTTTAGGATTTTAAATCAGTGAATCTTTGTTGAAAACTAGCAGGAGGAAGGCACTATGCAGGAAATGAAAAAAGGCTTAACTGCAGTCCCCAACATCATGGAGCTTTAGAGTTTAGTAGGTTAAGGAACAGATGTCTCAGGACAGAAAGTGGCAGTGAAAGCCCTCTGCGAGGGATGCTCAGAGGAGGTAGTTTCCCTCTGACTAGGAAAACTTCGTGCTAGGGAGAGCTTGGTGCTGGGGGTCAAGAACCTGAATTCTAGAACTGGTTCTATTACGGATCTGCCCCTGTAGGTTAGGCTTTGTGGACAAAGAATATCTCCAGCCATATCAGTAAAGACAGGATGTTGTGGCCATCAGCCGCTCCCCGCCCCCCCCCCNGATATTCAGTTTAAGCTCAGGAATGTAAAGCGAAAGTGAAGTCGCTCAGTTGTGTCCGACTCTTTGCCACCCCATGGACTGTAGCCCACCAGGCTCCTCGGTCCATGGGATTCTCTAGGCAAGAACACTGGAGTGGGTTGCCATTTTCTTCTCCAGGGGATCTTCCTGACTCAGGGATCGAACCCAGGTCTTCTGCAATGCAGGCAGACGCTTTAACCTCTGAGCCACCAGGGAAGCCCTTACAGAAGGGCTGTAAGGTCTTACAGAAATGAAATTTTGTCCATTCGTGTCAGTCCCTTATTTGAGCAAAGACTTGTCATGATATATGAAGAAGCACAAATCAATAATTGAAGAAGGTTTTAAGTTTTTATTAAACTCTTCAAAAGAATACTTTGCCAGATGACTTTTACAACATAATTTGTGTTAGGTGTTAAGATTTATTGCTTTGATGTGTTTTTCTGGTTTCTGTTTATAGAAAAAAGGTAACATTGGTTCTTTCATTGAGCCTTGGTGGAACTGCCCTGCCAAATCCTTGGGGTATAAAGATTAACTGCTGATCCTGAGACAGAGAAGTTTGATTCACCAAAGCAGGTGATAAGGACTCAAGTATAGTTAGGTGGATACAGAGAGCCACAGGAATGCATAGCACCCGACAATCACTCTACTGTGGTCCTGTCCTAGAAGGAAAGTGAGCTGATTGCAAGGTAAAGGAGGAAAGAGCTTTAGGCAAAGGAGGAGGCAGTGCCAAGTTAGGTTGGGTTAGTTTTTAAAAAAAACTGTCTTGATGAAAGTCCTTTTTGTAAAACTGTTGTATCTTTTGAGAGTAAAAGAAAAAGATTCATTTAAATTTTTTCCCGTTTTAAAAAAGTTCTTATTGTACATTGCATGAAATGTACTTTCATGTGACAGAAAAGCAGGTCAAGTGATTTTTGTTTTCTGTAGCAGTCTTGATTTAGTGGAGTACCTTGTTCTGTTATGAGAGAGAGCACAGTGGCACTTTTCATTTGGTATCTTTGGAGTGCCTGCTGTGAATCAGGCACTGTGAAAATGAGGTGTCTTCCTTGCTCTAATTTGAGCAAATGATGGTCCATTTCTTCCCCCCAGGTGCTTAGTCAGGCTGTTGCTGAGGACCAAGGGTAAACAGTGAGGAAAAACCCAAAAGAGACTTTCTTCCACACTTCATCTGTGGAGATTTGGTGTTGGGCTGGAGTTAGGTACAGTTTCTAGTTGCTACTCTGCCACTGAAAATATCTTAGGGAAATCATTGTTTCCTTATTACCTTATCTTTGACATGGACAAAGCATTTCTCCTCCAAGCAATCTCACTGTTGTTGTGAGGAGAAAAAAAAAGTATAGGTAAAAGGACTTTAAAAAGTTAAAAGCACTGTGATGACAGTTGACATTATAGACACTGTTCCAGGAGCCTTATACAGGCTCACTCACCCAGCAACACTGAAGTGAGTCCTGTACCATCTCTGTTTTACAGAGGAGGAAACTGAGACAATTGAACTTTTAAGTTACTTTCCCAAATTGCACTACTAGTGTCATGGTGCCAGGCTGTGTTCTTAGCCACTGGGCACACTGTCTTCTGTAACATGCAGATGTTAATGTGTTAGGGGGATATACATGAACAGGCTTTCAGTGAAGTAATTTTGTGTGTGGTCTTTTAGTTGTATAAATAATGACCGTGACTCATTCCATTGGCATGAGTGATTTATATAGTGATGACTGCAATTACTTTGGTTAAGTGATATAGTCATCCCACCTTTAATGTCCATTATTTTTAAAAGTATTTTAAAACAGAGTTGTTACTGACTTCTAGGAGGAAGCACAAATCAATAATTGAAGAAGGTTTTAGTTTTTATTAAACTCTTCAAAAGAATACTTTGCCAGATGACTTTTACAACATAATTTGTGTTAGGTGTTAAGAATCACTGCTTTGATGTATTTTTCTAGTCTCTGTGTATTAAAAAAAAGTAACATGAATAAAAGTGGCTGGGACATTCATTCTTTCATTGAGCCTTCATGGAACTGCCCTGCCAAGCCCTTGAAATGTAAAGATTAATTGCTGATCCTGAGTGAGACAAAGAAGTTTAATTCACTAATGCAGGTGGTAAGGACTCAAGTATAGTTGGGGTGGGTACGGAGAGCTGCAGAAACGCATAGCAGGTAATAGTCACTTCTGCTATGGTCCTGTGCAAGAAAGGGACCTGATTGCAAGGTAAAGGGGGAAGGAGCTTTAGGCAAAGGAGGAGGCAGTGTCAGATTGGGTTGAGAGGGCATGAGTGCCCAGGAGTCAGGCCAGAGTTTTGCAAAAGTTGTTGAGAAAGAAGCCAGGAAAGGTCAGGACCGGATTATGAATTCGCAGTTGAGAGAGTGATTTTATCCTGTGGGGAGTGGGACCTATAGAAGGATGAGTAACATGACCAACTCTACGCTTTGTAATGGGAACTTTGGTGATGGCAGGGTCAAAGACAATGTAAGGAAGAAACCAGTTAAGGGCAGGTTCCATACTCCAGACCCGAGACGGTGAGGGAGTGAGGCAGGGCGTTCACTGTGACAGCAAAGTTCAGAATCCACCACACACATTTTGAAGGCAGAATGGAAGATGGCTGGGTGTGAAGAATAGTGAGGTGGGGAGGGGAGCACCTGCTGAGTGAGTGAAGGTAAGACTAAGGTGTTATATTTGGGGTGTTTTGGTAACTATATGGTTAGAGATCGGAAATACCGTTAAAAATTTTAGGGAAAAGGATGGAGCAAGGCGTTCTTTGTTACTGGGTTTTGGGAAACCTGTAAACCCTCTGAGGTGCTGGGTTACGTAAAGTGTAACAGAACCACGTTTAACAGAAGCCTCTAGGCTTCTGATTTCTGAGACTACAGAACTTTTAATTATATCCTTGAAGACAGTAGGGTCTAGTGTAAGGTGACCCATTGAAGGAAAGCCACTCAAAGGGAATGGGAAGACGGTACGGTTGAAGTAAAATATTACAATAACAAGTGTTACAGGGTGTTCCCCCCCCTTTTGTTAACATTATGTTTTAATATATTTGTACAGAAATCATATTACAAATGTAGTCACAAATGAATTCTCTAGTTGTAAAACTGACCACTGCTCAAACTTCCTTAATACTAGAGTTGTCTTATCACCAACAACATAACATGAAAGCATTTGAAATCAACCACATGGTGAAATTGTAAACCTTGCAAAGATGCAGGAATTCATGAATTCAGAGCAAGGCCAAGAACTGTTCAAACCATAAGTAGAAATCAAAGGACTACTGAATAGAGTAGGCAAAAGACTTAAGGCAATGAGTGTAACAATGATTGACAAATTTGACTTCAGACTTTGTCAAAATTGAGAATTTTTCTCCATCTAAAGATAATATTAAGAGAATGAAGGGCAAAATACAGATTGGAAGAAGAAAATGGCAATTCATCTGGCAGATGGATTATAAACGTATACTGTATACGATATATATACATAATATACAGGTGTATATTATGTAAACTTTGTAAGAAAAAGACAGTTTTATTTTAAAATGTACAAAAGTTTTGAATAGGATCTCTGTATGACCAGTATGCATATAGAGAAGTGTTCAACATCAGTCAGTGGAGAAATGCAAATTAATTAATACAACAGTGAAAAAACAACAGTGAAATACTACTGTCTGCCTTCTGGAATGGCTAAAATGAAAGAGTGTCAGTGCCTTTCTTGGCAAGGATGTGGAGCCACAGGATCTCCTAAATGTTTTGGTAGGAATGTAAAATGGTACAGTCATCTTGGAAACCTGGCTGTATCTAATCCTACCCATGACCCATCATTTTCGTTCTTAACCATATACCCAAGGAAAGTACATGTACATTCTACCCCTCCCCCTAAAAGTAAAAGGATGTTCATAGCACCTTTATTCATGATAACCAAAAATTAGATGAAACCCATCTGGACATTGGCAGTAGAATGGATGGGTAAGTTGTGGTTTATTTATACAATGAAAAGTTAAAGAAGCAATAAAAGAGAAGGAACTACTGCTGACGCACACATCGACACTGATGGATCTCCTGGACTTAATGAGCCAGATATTCCATTGAATACTATGTGACTCCGTTCAAATGAAGTTCAAAAACAGGTAATCGCTGTTTCCAGGTCAGAATAGTGGTTCCTCCAAGGGGTGGTGTTGGTAATGACTAGAGGGGGCATGAGGGAGCCTTCTGGGATGTTGGAAATGTTCTGTATCTTGAAGATGGCATGGGTGTATGTATAGGAAAAATTCAAGTTGCATACCTAAGACTGTACAATTTCTCTTATACTTTAATTTAAAAAGAGGCGCTAGTGAGAATTTGGCAGTGTTAGACCAGTTAACTTTTGATGTGGAAACCTAGCAGGAATGACAACGATAAAGGTGCTTTAGAGGAATATGTAAGGAGTATGAGAGGCTCCAGGGAAATGAAGTCTAGATTTTTTAAATTTTTTATTTTGCAAAATGTCTTTTACATGACTGCCTTGTAAAAGGCAAATGTGAAATTAAGGCTGTTAAGTTGTTTCACAGTTTGGTCTCAAAGTTATGTTCCAAACTCTGTACCAATTGATTAGTTCCTTGTCCTAAGAATTAGTGCAGAGTTTCAAGTGTAGGGCTTCCCTGGTGGCTTAGAGGTTAAAGTGTCTGCCTCCAATGCGGGAGACCAGGGTTCGATCCCTAGGTCGGGAAGATCCCCTGGAGAAGGAAATGGCAATCCACTCCAGTATTCTTGCCTGGAGAATCCCATGGACGGAGAAGCCTAGTAGGTTACAGTCCACGGGGTCGCAAAGAGTCGGACACGACTGAACGACTTCACCACTACACCTATTTCAGGTGTAACCTAGGTTTTGGTAAATACAAGATATGTTATGGGAAATAAATTGATGTGCATTTTGTTTAATTTTGAGGGGGAAAATTCTAATCAAATCTCTTTTTCATTAATATGAAATGTGGTCCCTGTTTAAGAGAAGTCACTGTGTGGCTTTTCCGCATCCCTGCTGATTACTCTTGGAGAATGAGCCCTGAGCTGTGATTCCTTTGGCTGCAGGGTCTTGAATGTAGTGATGGAGCTAAGAAAAGCCTTTGGTGAGCTACCTGTTGCAGCGAGGTAAAGCTCAAAAAACAGTTCTGATGGTAGTTCTGATGTGAACTACCATCAAATTTGACAGTGTTTCTCACACCTCTCCCTGGTGGTCGTNCTTTTCATTTGGTATCTTTGGAGTGCCTGCTGTGAATCAGGCACTGTGAAAATGAGGTGTCTTCCTTGCTCTAATTTGAGCAAATGATGGTCCATTTCTTCCCCCCAGGTGCTTAGTCAGGCTGTTGCTGAGGACCAAGGGTAAACAGTGAGGAAAAACCCAAAAGAGACTTTCTTCCACACTTCATCTGTGGAGATTTGGTGTTGGGCTGGAGTTAGGTACAGTTTCTAGTTGCTACTCTGCCACTGAAAATATCTTAGGGAAATCATTGTTTCCTTATTACCTTATCTTTGACATGGACAAAGCATTTCTCCTCCAAGCAATCTCACTGTTGTTGTGAGGAGAAAAAAAAAGTATAGGTAAAAGGACTTTAAAAAGTTAAAAGCACTGTGATGACAGTTGACATTATAGACACTGTTCCAGGAGCCTTATACAGGCTCACTCACCCAGCAACACTGAAGTGAGTCCTGTACCATCTCTGTTTTACAGAGGAGGAAACTGAGACAATTGAACTTTTAAGTTACTTTCCCAAATTGCACTACTAGTGTCATGGTGCCAGGCTGTGTTCTTAGCCACTGGGCACACTGTCTTCTGTAACATGCAGATGTTAATGTGTTAGGGGGATATACATGAACAGGCTTTCAGTGAAGTAATTTTGTGTGTGGTCTTTTAGTTGTATAAATAATGACCGTGACTCATTCCATTGGCATGAGTGATTTATATAGTGATGACTGCAATTACTTTGGTTAAGTGATATAGTCATCCCACCTTTAATGTCCATTATTTTTAAAAGTATTTTAAAACAGAGTTGTTACTGACTTCTAGGAGGAAGCACAAATCAATAATTGAAGAAGGTTTTAGTTTTTATTAAACTCTTCAAAAGAATACTTTGCCAGATGACTTTTACAACATAATTTGTGTTAGGTGTTAAGAATCACTGCTTTGATGTATTTTTCTAGTCTCTGTGTATTAAAAAAAAGTAACATGAATAAAAGTGGCTGGGACATTCATTCTTTCATTGAGCCTTCATGGAACTGCCCTGCCAAGCCCTTGAAATGTAAAGATTAATTGCTGATCCTGAGTGAGACAAAGAAGTTTAATTCACTAATGCAGGTGGTAAGGACTCAAGTATAGTTGGGGTGGGTACGGAGAGCTGCAGAAACGCATAGCAGGTAATAGTCACTTCTGCTATGGTCCTGTGCAAGAAAGGGACCTGATTGCAAGGTAAAGGGAGAAGGAGCTTTAGGCAAAGGAGGAGGCAGTGTCAGATTGGGTTGAGAGGGCATGAGTGCCCAGGAGTCAGGCCAGAGTTTTGCAAAAGTTGTTGAGAAAGAAGCCAGGAAAGGTCAGGACCGGATTATGAATTCGCAGTTGAGAGAGTGATTTTATCCTGTGGGGAGTGGGACCTATAGAAGGATGAGTAACATGACCAACTCTACACTTTGTAATGGGAACTTTGGTGATGGCAGGGTCAAAGACAATGTAAGGAAGAAACCAGTTAAGGGCAGGTTCCATACGCCAGACCCGAGACGGTGAGGGAGTGAGGCAGGGCGTTCACTGTGACAGCAAAGTTCAGAATCCACCACACACATTTTGAAGGCAGAATGGAAGATGGCTGGGTGTGAAGAATAGTGAGGTGGGGAGGGGAGCACCTGCTGAGTGAGTGAAGGTAAGACTAAGGTGTTATATTTGGGGTGTTTTGGTAACTATATGGTTAGAGATCGGAAATACCGTTAAAAATTTTAGGGAAAAGGATGGAGCAAGGCGTTCTTTGTTACTGGGTTTTGGGAAACCTGTAAACCCTCTGAGGTGCTGGGTTACGTAAAGTGTAACAGAACCACGTTTAACAGAAGCCTCTAGGCTTCTGATTTCTGAGACTACAGAACTTTTAATTATATCCTTGAAGACAGTAGGGTCTAGTGTAAGGTGACCCATTGAAGGAAAGCCACTCAAAGGGAATGGGAAGACGGTACGGTTGAAGTAAAATATTACAATAACAAGTGTTACAGGGTGTTCCCCCCCCTTTTGTTAACATTATGTTTTAATATATTTGTACAGAAATCATATTACAAATGTAGTCACAAATGAATTCTCTAGTTGTAAAACTGACCACTGCTCAAACTTCCTTAATACTAGAGTTGTCTTATCACCAACAACATAACATGAAAGCATTTGAAATCAACCACATGGTGAAATTGTAAACCTTGCAAAGATGCAGGAATTCATGAATTCAGAGCAAGGCCAAGAACTGTTCAAACCATAAGTAGAAATCAAAGGACTACTGAATAGAGTAGGCAAAAGACTTAAGGCAATGAGTGTAACAATGATTGACAAATTTGACTTCAGACTTTGTCAAAATTGAGAATTTTTCTCCATCTAAAGATAATATTAAGAGAATGAAGGGCAAAATACAGATTGGAAGAAGAAAATGGCAATTCATCTGGCAGATGGATTATAAACGTATACTGTATACGATATATATACATAATATACAGGTGTATATTATGTAAACTTTGTAAGAAAAAGACAGTTTTATTTTAAAATGTACAAAAGTTTTGAATAGGATCTCTGTATGACCAGTATGCATATAGAGAAGTGTTCAACATCAGTCAGTGGAGAAATGCAAATTAATTAATACAACAGTGAAAAAACAACAGTGAAATACTACTGTCTGCCTTCTGGAATGGCTAAAATGAAAGAGTGTCAGTGCCTTTCTTGGCAAGGATGTGGAGCCACAGGATCTCCTAAATGTTTTGGTAGGAATGTAAAATGGTACAGTCATCTTGGAAACCTGGCTGTATCTAATCCTACCCATGACCCATCATTTTCGTTCTTAACCATATACCCAAGGAAAGTACATGTACATTCTACCCCTCCCCCTAAAAGTAAAAGGATGTTCATAGCACCTTTATTCATGATAACCAAAAATTAGATGAAACCCATCTGGACATTGGCAGTAGAATGGATGGGTAAGTTGTGGTTTATTTATACAATGAAAAGTTAAAGAAGCAATAAAAGAGAAGGAACTACTGCTGACGCACACATCGACACTGATGGATCTCCTGGACTTAATGAGCCAGATATTCCATTGAATACTATGTGACTCCGTTCAAATGAAGTTCAAAAACAGGTAATCGCTGTTTCCAGGTCAGAATAGTGGTTCCTCCAAGGGGTGGTGTTGGTAATGACTAGAGGGGGCATGAGGGAGCCTTCTGGGATGTTGGAAATGTTCTGTATCTTGAAGATGGCATGGGTGTATGTATAGGAAAAATTCAAGTTGCATACCTAAGACTGTACAATTTCTCTTATACTTTAATTTAAAAAGAGGCGCTAGTGAGAATTTGGCAGTGTTAGACCAGTTAACTTTTGATGTGGAAACCTAGCAGGAATGACAACGATAAAGGTGCTTTAGAGGAATATGTAAGGAGTATGAGAGGCTCCAGGGAAATGAAGTCTAGATTTTTTAAATTTTTTATTTTGCAAAATGTCTTTTACATGACTGCCTTGTAAAAGGCAAATGTGAAATTAAGGCTGTTAAGTTGTTTCACAGTTTGGTCTCAAAGTTATGTTCCAAACTCTGTACCAATTGATTAGTTCCTTGTCCTAAGAATTAGTGCAGAGTTTCAAGTGTAGGGCTTCCCTGGTGGCTTAGAGGTTAAAGTGTCTGCCTCCAATGCGGGAGACCAGGGTTCGATCCCTAGGTCGGGAAGATCCCCTGGAGAAGGAAATGGCAATCCACTCCAGTATTCTTGCCTGGAGAATCCCATGGACGGAGAAGCCTAGTAGGTTACAGTCCACGGGGTCGCAAAGAGTCGGACACGACTGAACGACTTCACCACTACACCTATTTCAGGTGTAACCTAGGTTTTGGTAAATACAAGATATGTTATGGGAAATAAATTGATGTGCATTTTGTTTAATTTTGAGGGGGAAAATTCTAATCAAATCTCTTTTTCATTAATATGAAATGTGGTCCCTGTTTAAGAGAAGTCACTGTGTGGCTTTTCCGCATCCCTGCTGATTACTCTTGGAGAATGAGCCCTGAGCTGTGATTCCTTTGGCTGCAGGGTCTTGAATGTAGTGATGGAGCTAAGAAAAGCCTTTGGTGAGCTACCTGTTGCAGCGAGGTAAAGCTCAAAAAACAGTTCTGATGGTAGTTCTGATGTGAACTACCATCAAATTTGACAGTGTTTCTCACACCTCTCCCTGGTGGTCGTGGTGGTTTAGAAGCTAAGTCGTGTTCGGCCTTTGCCACCTCATGGAGTGTAGCCTGCCAGGCTCCTCTGTCCATGGGATTCTCCAGACAAGAATACTGGAGTGGCTTGCCGTTTCCTTCTCCAAGGGATCTTCCCAACCCAGGGATCGAACCAGGATCTCCTGCGTTGCCAACTGAGCTACACCTCTCCCTAGGCCTCTCTAACTGACAGTGAGGACGAGGGGTGGGTGGCTCCTACTGTGCTGACCTGGGAGGCAAAAGTCTGAGGGGCAGCCACCAGTGGGAGCCGACTGGAAATGATTAACCACGTTATCAGCTATAACTCTGTTACAGTTGAGGTTTCTGCACACGTACAGTGCTCACTTCCTCCCAGGAAGGAGATTACTGTTCTAGGGATGATAAGGAGCACTCATGCTATCCTTAGTTTTCCATCTCAATTAGAGATCACCTTCTTTTTATGTTTGTAAGTGAAAGTTAACCCCCTCCAGAGACCTTGTAGAGCAGGGACATAGCTTATTTCTGTGGTGTCACAAAGCAAATGATGGATAAGAGACAGGAATAAAGATGCGATGAGGGAAGAGATGTGAGTGGTGGCAGCCATTCTTAGGCTCTATGTGGCCAGCAATGTGGACTGAAAGTTTTTTTTTTTTTTTAACTCTGACAGTGATTCTTTCCACTCATGAATGTTAGGTATCTTGGGGAAAACATCTTTGTCTGGGTTCTTATTATTTCTGCCTTCCTTTTCAAATACGAACACTTTTATTAGATTTATTTTTTAAATTATGTAGCCTTTAAATAATAAATTGCCTTTTGAGGGTTATGGAGAAGAATGATGGTGACCAGGAGTGACTTGAATACCAAAATGTTTATTTGGTTAATTTGAACATTTTTGAACTGTTACTGTGAGCTTGGTGATGGAGACAGAATTGAGTAGGTACCATTTCTGCCACCTCCAGAGGCTCTAGGGGAGGCCTTGCTCCTGGCCTCTTCTAGCCTCTGGTGGCTACCTGCATTTCTTGGCTTGTGGCCACATCACTCATGCCTTGTCTCTGTGGTCACTGCCTTCTCCTGTTCTGTCTATAGTCAGATCTCCTCCTGCCTCTTTTTTGAAAGAATATATGTGATTGTATTTAGGTCCCACCATGATAGTCCAGCTTCCCAGGTGGTGCTAGTGGTAAAGAACTTGCCTGTCAGTGCAGGAGATATGAGACAAGGATTCAGGTTTGATCCCTGGGTCAGGAATATCCCCCAGAGGACAGTGTGGCAACCCTCTCCAGTATTCATGCCTGGAGAATTCCATGGATAGAGGAGCCTGGCAGGCTACAGTGCATGGGGTTGCAAAGAGTCAGACACGACTGAAGCGATTTACAGGCATGATATTCCAAGATAATCCCTCCATCTTAAAAGATTTAAGTTAATCATATCTACAAAGTTTTTTTTTTTTCCTTTTCTGCTTAGGTAATGTTTACAGGTTCAAAGGATTAATACCTTATGTGGGTATCTTTTGAGAGGGTCATTATATAGCCAAGGAATTTGTTAATCTATGTATTGCAGGTGAACAGATTAATTACTTAAAGTCACAAAGTTAGAATTAACTTCTGTCTCTTTATATATATGTTTCCCGTCTGTGTACCACCTTTTGGAAGAAAGTAATATTCTATGTTTATGTGGATTTGTTATACAGTCAAGTTTAGGGATTCTTTTTTTTTTTTTTTTTTTCTAAAAGACTTGTTATTTTGAGATAATTGTAGAATTACATGCAGTTTTTAAAAAATAATACAAAAAATCCCCCGTGTCCCCTTTATACAGTTTTTCCCAATGTACAGTATTGCAACCAGAATATTGACATTGATACAGCCAAGAAGCTGAACAGCTTCCCCACACGGATTTCTTATATGGTCCTTTGACAGCTTCACATCCCCTTCTCTGACCTCTGGCTATTACTAATGTGTTCTCAATTTCTGTAGTTCTGTCACTGCAAGAATGTTACTTAAATGGAATTATACAGTGGGTAACCTTTGGAGATTTATCTTTTTTTCACTTAGCATGATTCCCTGGACATTCATCCAAGTTGTTTTATGTATCAGTAGTTTGTTCTTTTTCTTGCTTAGTATTTCTTTATACTCTTCAGTATTTTTTGGTATTGCGTGTGTATGCTCAGTTGTGTCTGTCTCTTTGTGACTCTGTAGACTGTAACCCTGACGTGAAGAATTGACTCATTGGAAGAGACCCTGATACTGGGAAAGACTGAAGGTGGGAGGCAGAGGGGACGACAGAGGATGAGATGGTTGGATGGCATCACCAACTCAATGGACATGAGTTTGAGCAAGCTCCAGGAGTTGGTGATGGACAGGGAAGCCTGGTGTGCTGTAGTCCTTGGGGTTGCAAAGAGTCAGACTTGACTGAGCAACTGAACTGAACTGAGACTGTACCCCACCAGGCTCCTCTGTCCAGGGAATTTTCCTCCAGGGGATCTTCTGGACCCAGGGATGGAATCCGTGTCTCCTGTGTTGCCAGGCAGATTACCATAGAGCCAGCTGGTAGTGTAGCCACTGAAGGACATCTTGGTTTTCTTCTAGTTTTTGGCTGTTTTCGCTAAAGGTACAGTGAACATTCATGTACAGATTTTATGTGAACGTAAATTTTTATTTCATTGGAATAAATGCCCAGGGATGCAGTTACTACACCACATGGTAGTTGTACGGGTACATTGAACTCTTAATTCTCTTTCGTCCTGATGCTAAGACCAAACTGTCTTAATTATCGTTGCTTTGTGCTAAGTTTTGAAAACGGGAAGTATGTCTCCTACTTTCTTTTTCAAAATTGTGTTGTTTTTTCTGGGTCCCTTGTAAGGCCTTACAAACAGCTTGTTGGTTTCAACAAAGACGTCAGCTGTGGATCTGTTTGTCAGTAATTTTTAATACTATTTTCATTGAGTTGTGTAACCATTACCACAACTCATTTTAGAACATTTTCTTCACCTCAGTAAGAAACTCTGTATCCATTAACAGGGACACCTCATCTGTTCTCATCCTCCTGAACCTTTGACCTAGGTAAATACTCATCTACTTTCTGCCTATCCTAGGCATTTCCTTTAAGTAGAACTATACAATATATGGCCTTTTGTAACTGGTTTCCTTCACCTCTTAGCATAATGTTTTAACGGTTCATCCCTGTTATAGCATATAACAATACTTAATTCCTTTTTATGTCCAAGTAATACTCCATTGTATGGATACACGACTTTTTATTTATCCGTTCATCAGTTGATGGACATTCATGTATAAGTTTTTGCTTAATTTTTTTGCATAATTATGCTGTAATTTTTTTGGAGGGGTATATACCTAGGAGTTGAATTTCTGGGTCATAGGGTAGCTTATGTGTTTAATCTTTTCAGGACTTTTCCAGACTCTCCCATTTTACAATCCGCTTGCAGTGTGTGGGGGTTTCCATACTTCTCCATCCTCCTCCAACACTTGCTATTACCTTTTTGATTATAACCATTCTAGAGAAGTTGTAATAAAACATTCTCTTGTAATAAAACATCTCTTAAAGAATAAAAATATCTTTATTACAATAAAATACAATATTTAAAATATTATATTTCATAATAATTCACTCCTAAATTCTTCACCATATATCTTCTAAAAACAAGGTCATACATAACAAGAGTATAATAATAATACCCAACAATTTAATATAATACTATTGTTTAATATACAGTCCATATCTATGTTTCCTTAGTTGTCCTTTATAGATGTTTATTTCTGTATTAAGAATCCAATCAAAGAAATGTTTTCATGTCTGTTTAGCTTCTTCAATCTAGACTAGTTGTAAGAAAACATTCTTTTGGATGTGAGGTGATGTCTCATTGCAGTTTTGACTTGCATTTCCCTGATGACAAATGATGTCAGACATCTTTTCATGCGGTTATTAGGTATTTGTATATTTTCTTTGGGGAAATGTCTATTCAGATCCTTTGCCCATTTTTCCTTTTTTTAAATTATGAAAATATAACACATTTGCAAGAGACTTGAGAAATACAGAGCAAATTTATATATAGTTCTCTATATTACAATTTCTTTTCAGTAGATAAATAAGATTTTTAGTTGGAGTTTCAATATCAACCTCAAAAATTAATAGAATAAAAAAAATTAATAGAATGACTATACATAGAAGTAGGATATAGTAGACCTAAAAAGCACTATGAGCCAATTCAACATAATTAAGATTTATACAACTTTGCCCATTTTTAATTGGGTTATTTTCCTTTTTACTGCTGAGTTATACCAGTTCTTCATATATTCCAGTTAGAAGCCCCTTATCCTGTGTGTGATTTGTAGACGTTTTCTTCTATTCTGTAGGTTGTCTTTTCTACTGAAATGCAGTTTGCAGTTGATTTTCTTTCTAAGTTTATTTTTAATTGAAGGATAATTGCTTTACAGTATTGTGTTGGTTTCTACCAAACATCAACATGAATCAGCCTTTTCTGGTATGTTTATCTTGTATCTGTAGCCTTACTTACTGAATTCACACTTTAGGAGGTTCTAGGACGTTTGGGGGCAGATTCTTTGGGATTGTGTATGGAAACCATCATGTCATCTGCAAATAGGGACAGGTTTATTTCTTCTTTCTGTATGGCTTTTGTTTCCTTTTCTTGCCTTCTTGCATTGAGTAAAATTTCCAGTCCTGTGTTGTACAAGAGTGGTGAGAGTGAACATCCTTGTTCTCAATAATGGAGGCAATGAATGCAGTGTTCATTTTTTTCATTTATCATTATGTGTAGTGATGTTTGCTGTTTTTTTAAAATAGATGCTCATTATCTAGCTGAGGAAGTCCCCCATATTCCTTTATTTTTATGAGCGCTTTTCTCTTGAACAGGATTGAGTTATTATTATTATAGCTGTTATCAAGTTTTCTGGACTCTTTTTGTAACTTTTTATTTTATATTGGGGTATAATTGATTAACAGTGTTGTGACAGTTTCAGGTGTGCCGCAAAATGATCCAGTTATACATGTGTATATTCTTTTTCAAATTCTTTCCTGTTTTGGTTGTTACATAATATTCAGCAGAGTTTCTTGTGCTGTATGGTAGGTCCTTGCTGGTTATTCATTTTGTTTATTAAAAAAAATTTTTTTTTTCCCATTGTACAGCCCAACTCACTAAATTTTTATTTTAAATGCATTGGTGTTTATGGTATGTATGATGTCACAGACAGTGACCATGCAACAGTTTATATTGTTGGGAACAGGCACAGTTGAAAAGTGACTGACTTGCTACCCTTACACACAGGAGTAGGTCAGTTAGAGGGTTAAAATAATAGTCAACAGAATGCTATTTTTTTTTTTACTTTTTATTTTGTATTGGAGTATAGCTGATTAGCGAACAGTGTTGTGATAGTTTCAGATGAAGAGCAAAGGAACTTAGCTATTTACATACATGTATCCATTCTCCCCCAGACTCCCCTCCCATCCAGGCTGCCACATAACACTGAGCGGAATTCCATGTGCTCTAAGTCGGTCCTTGTTGGTTGTCCATTTTAAATATAGCAGTGTGTACATGTCAGTCCCAAACCCCTTAACTATCCTTTACACCCAAAACAGGATTTTTATTAGATAATTTTTTTCTGTGTAGACTGGTATGATCATGTAAATATGTGTTTTTTCAGTTTGTTAGTATGTGGGTTACATTGATTCTTGAATACTGAGCTAAGGATTTTTGTGATTATATTCATATATTGGTCTATAGTGTTTTTTTTTTGTAATGTCTTTTCCTGGTTTTTGAGGGTTTTTTTTTTTTTTTGAGGGCTTCCCTTGTAGCTCAGTTGGTAAAGAATCTGCCTGCAGTACAGGAGACCCGGGTTCAGTCCCTGGGATGGGAAGGTCCCCTGGAGATGGAAATGGCAACCCACTCCGGTATCCTTGCCTGGAAAATCTCATGGACACAGGAGCCTGGTGGGCTGCAGTCCATGGGGGTCCCAAAGAGTTGGGCACGACTGAGCGACTAATACACTACACTTCCTGGTTTCTGCATCACGGAGATACTAGATTCTTAAAGTGATCTTGTGTTTTCCAAAGAGACTGTGTTAATTCTTGAAACATTTGGTAGAATTCTGTAATGAAATGATCTGGGCCAGGAGATTTCTTTTTGGGGAGGTTTTAAATTATGGGTTTAATTTCCTTAATAGTTATAGGGCTGTTCAGATTGTTTCATTTTGAGTGAGTTGTGTGTTTCGAGGAACTGGTTCATTGACACGCGAAGCAGGGCTCCTCACAGCTGCTGGGCAGAGGTGGGAGTTTCAGCTCCTCCCTAGGCCTTTACTGATAGACGGCCTTCTTGCTGTTCCCCATATGGCCTAAACTGACACCACTGGGAGGGGATGGCCTTCTTTTGCCTGCAGATAGAGAAAGTCCTGACTGTCTACTAGGCTGTCTCATACCATTCTGGTGGAGATGAGAAGGGGAGCCTCACTACTGTCATAGGAGTAGAAGTACAAGCTCTCCAGGTGGTCTTCCTAGATGCTGTGTGGCAAGGGCCAGGGGTCCTTAGCAAGGGAAGGAAGTTCTGCCTTTAGTATCATCTCCACAGGTGAAGGTGGGAGGTAAGGGAGGGAATAAGGGGGTGGCTTCCTGTAATGTTGAGGCACAACAGTATATAGCCTGGTGAGAGGGAAAGTTTAGGCTCCTTACTTGGCTTACCTTGTCACAGGGTAAGGGTGAGCTACAGTTTATTCTACGGTTTTGGCTGGAGTGCCAGTGGTTATTGTCTACAAGTTTTCTGGTTTGCTCTGCTGCTCTTTTCTTGGTTTTCTGAAAGAGCAGGGATTTTGTCTGCCTCCATTGGCATTTCTGGATTATCGGCTGCTTCAGCTCTGTGCCCATGCGGTATTTGAGGCAAAAGGAAAACCCAGAGAATTCACTACCATGCTGTTCCACAGATCCCAGGGTCCCTCCCGAACTAAAGTGCCTTCTCTCCACCTTCAGAGTCTCTCTTTGTTTGTTTCACATGCAATGTCCTGAATATTCATCGGAAGGACTGATGTTGAAGCTGAAGCTCCAATAATTTGGCCACCTGATGAGAAGAACTAACGTATTAGAAAAGACCCTGATGCTGGGAAGAATTGAAGGCAGGAGGAGAAGGGGATGACAGAGGATAAGTTGGTTGGATGGGATCACTGACTCGATGGACATGAGTTTGAGCAAGCTCCAGGAGTTGGTGATAGACAGGGAAACTTGGCATGCTGCAGTCCATAGGGTTGCAAAGAGTCCGACCTGACTGAATGACTGAACCAGTAATGTCCAGGGTTTTTATTTGCTCTTAGCTGGAGCAGCAGGAGCAGTCCATTTACTGGATTTTATGGAGCAGTAGTTGGACTGGGATTAATTTTTTTTTTTTTAATGGAAGAAAACATAGGGTAGAAATTAAGATACATAATTGGCTAGTTAGACACTTACGTTAGTTTTGGGTCAGTTACTTTGAAGTGACAGTTTAATTATGTCTCCTTTTCCCCTAGAGAGTAATTCTGTTTGTCATTGTTCAGTAAAACCAAACCCTCATTAGTTTAAGATCTCTTTTAAAGAAGCTTGAAAATCCAATGAACTAATTTATTTTTGCATTTATATATTATAAATGCATCGTAATTCTACATTTCTGGCTTAGTGTGTGATAGAAAAAAAATTATTGTAGTGAAAGATTAGTTTTATAGAGGGACTCAGTTTTTCTAATAGAGATCTTGAAGCTGTGGATTCTTTTCTTAAAGAGAAAAAAGGCATTGTGCATGGTGGTTAAGAACTACGTAAGGAAAATTTGTGGAAGTCTTTGAAATGTACAAAACAGATTATGGGGTATCTTGGTAACTGGGTGATCTAAAACACGTTTCCTGGAGATTTGATCTATGGAATCTGCAGCTTTTATTATTTTTTGACTGACTATAACTTTGTAAGTTGTGGGTAACTGACAGCAGTGCAAATTACTCTTGTCTTTAGACATGTGGATGAATTTTGTTGGTTGGAGGTACTATTGATTTCTTTTCCTCTTTTTCGAGAGAAGCCAGTTTTAGATCTATTAAGCAAATGCATTTCACCATTTCCAATTGCCTGTGTGTTTGTGTTCTTTGGATTCACTTTTGAACCAGATGAAGCATGTTATTTATTCCATAATTAATTAACGAGTGAAGTAAAATCATAGGTGTTCATTTTATATTTGTATGGGAGACACAATGTTATCTTTTTGTTTGTTTGAATTATCCTTTTAACAACTTAAACTGTAACTTAAATCCCACTGTAACACTTACTGTCATTGTGATTTGGAGCAGGGAGTTTTATATTTTAACCTAAGTCTGTCTACCCACTATAAAAAGGGGTCACAGTGCTATTTTCCTGTTGATGTTTTTGTGAGGACTGAAAGAAATGTTGTTAGGAACACCCATCTCACTGGACCTCCTACATCTTAAGAACTTTGCTTTTTACTGTTACAATGCTGTGGGCAACCATTTTACCTTCCTGAGACTTAATCTATTTTTTTAAAAAAGGAACTTTTTTACTTGGTTGTTAGGCCATAAGTTTTACTAGTCATGATTGCAAAGAATGGAAGAAGTAGCAGTAGTTGCTTTTGGAAGGAAGAACATTTTAAACATGCATGTTACCCTGCTGCTCTGAGAAAGAGAAATGTAGAGTTGGATCTGGTGAGCCATTCATTAGAACAGTAGCCTGGTGATTCGATCAGTAAACATTGATTGAAGGGACCCTGCTGTGCTGGCCTTTGTACTAGGAAGAAGCAGTAGGGCTGGGAATGGGGCTTACCAGAGGAACAGAAATGTTCTTTTTGCCATAAAACAATTTAGAGAGAGGATCAGGATAGATGAAAGACTTGGAGCGCAACACCCTGATGGATGTGGGCATGCTTAGCAGTGAGTAGAACTGGAAAGGGCTGAGTTTTGTTAAACAGGGAGGGCCATTTGGAATTGTAAGGGCAATCTGGGGGCGAGTGGGGAGGTGGGACGATTGAAGAAGAGGGAGGAGCTGGAAAAATGGCTCCAGGGTAACTGTTAACTTAAATTGACCGTTCCCTCTGACCCTCAATATCGACCAGCGTTTTTACCTAAGAGTTTTTTGGGCTTTTGGGGGTTTAGGTAGATGGGAGCAGGATTCAGATGGTGAACTGGTTGAGCTAAAAGAGAGGGTCCTTAGGCTGAGAGAATTTAAGTGCCTCAGAAATTAGTGCTGGTCTGGGAAAGACCATTGGGGCAAGCCAGGGGATAGTTCAAGGCAAGGAAGGGTATCCCCAGCCACTCTTAGTTTAGGATAATGAGAATAATTCCAGCTGCACTGCCAGGTGAGTATGGGGAGAAAGATGACTTTCCTCTGCCTTCATAATCCTTCTGACTGATCTAAGAATTAAAATTGACACGAGACAGATTAATAGGAGAAATCAATCCTAACTTTGTAAATACAGGAATCCCACATACATGAGAAGGTCAGAAATTTCACATCCATGGGATATTCAAAGACAGAAAGGTAAAATGAGGTATATATGTCATTTCTGAGCTAAGGGACTTCCAAAGTACATGCGTGTGTGCTAAGTTACTTCAGTCGTGTCTGACTTTTTGTGACCCTATGGATAGTAGCCCGCCAGGCTCCTCTGTCCATGGGGATTCTCCAGGCAAGAATCCTGGAGTGGGTTGCCATACCAGTCTCCTGGGGATTTTCCTGCCCCAAGGATCGAACTCATGTCTCTTACTTCTCCTGCACTAGCAGGCAGGTTCTTTACCACTAGCACTACCTGGGAAGCCCAGGACCTCCAAAGAGAGGAAGGTTATTCACAGAACAGAAGAAGAACAGGTGTTGGGTAATTAGATCGTTGTCCTGTCTTATAGATGAGGCCACTGAGATAGTTAATTTCTGATAGTTACTCTTTTTCTGACAGAAATCCCCAACTTAGATTCTTCTCAGGTGGTCAAGGGAGAGGCAGTAGTAATAGGTGAACAGTGTAGGATTTGTGATCTCCAAAGATTTAGCTTTGGGACCAGAAACCAGGCTTGTCCACTCAGGGCTTTTGTGTGGCAGAAGTTTTATTACAGTGAAAAGGGACCGAAAAAGCTTCTGACATAGACATCAGAAGGGGATGGAGAGTGCCCAACTCACTAGTCTTTAGCAAGGGAATTAGATACTTTTTAATTAGTTATTACAGTAAATCAAAAGAATGTCTCAAAGTTGTAAAAATTTTGTCAGACTCACTCCCACAATTTACATTTTAGGATAACAGGATTAGAACTTAACAATAGGAAGATCCAACCAGACCTACAGCTATTTGTAAGGCCTCCCCAGACAGCGATTTTGCTTTTTTGCATTTCTTTTCCATGGGGATNCTTTATTGAGCCTATCTTTGCATGAAATGTTTCCTTGGTGTCTCTAATTTTTTTGAAGAGATCTCTAGTCCTTCCCATTCTATTGTTTTCCTCTATTTCTTTGCATTGATCACTGAGGAAGGCTTTCTTATCTCTCCTTGCTCTTCTTTGGAACTCTGTATTCAAATGGTATATCTTTCCTTTCTCCTTTGCCTTTCGCTTCTCTTCTTTTCACAGCTATTTGTAAGGCCTCCTCAGACAACCATTTTTGCCTTTTTTTGCATTTCTTTTTCTTGGGGATGGTCTTGATCACTGCCTTCTGTACAGTGTCACAAACCTCCATCCATAGGTCTTCAGGCACTCTATCAGATCTAATCCCTTGAATCTATTTGTCACTTCCACTGTACAATCATATTAAGGTCATACCTGAAGGGTCTAGTGGTTTTCCCTACTTTCTTCAATTTAAGTCTGAATTTGGCAATAAGGAGTTCATGATCTGAGCCGCAGTCATCTCCTGGCCTTTTTTTTGCTGACTATAGAGCTTCTCCATGTTTGGCTGCAAATAATGTACTCAATCCGATTTTGGTATTGACCATCATCTGGTGATGTCCATGTGTAGAGTCTTCTCTTGTGTTGTTGGAAGAAGGTGTTTGCTATGATCAGTGCATTCTCTTTGGCAAAACTCTTTTAGCCTTTGCCCTGCTTCATTCTGTACTCCAAGGCCAAATTTGCCTGTTACTCCAGGTATTTCTTGACTTCCTACTTTTGCATTCCAGTCCCCTAGAATGAAAAGGACATCTTTTTGGGGTGTTAGTTCTAGAAGGTCCTGTAGGTCTTCATAGAACCATTCAACTTCAGCTTCTTCAGCATTACTGGTTGGGGCAAAGACTTGGAATTGCTGGGTCATGTCATAATTCTATTTTTTGGTTTTTTGAGGAATCTGTGCTATTTTCCATAGTGGCTGCACGAGTTTGCATTCTCACCAGCGGGGTACTGTGGTTCCCTTTTCTCCACGTCCTTGCCAACCTTTGTTATTTGCGTTCGTTTTGATGGTAGCTGTTCTGACAAGTGTAACGTGGTATCTCCTTGTGGTTTTGATTTGGTGATTTTTGTGGTGATTAGTGATTTTGAACATCTTTTCATGTCCCTGTTGGCCATCTTTGTGTCTTTTGGGGGGAAAAAAAAGTCTGTTCAGATCTTCTGGCCATTTTTAAAATTGGGTTTTGTTGTTGTTGTTTGGAAAGATTTAGCTTTTGATTGGGGGATGGGAAGTATCACCCCCTGATCTCTGGGGTTGGGAGAGGGACTAGAGATTAAATCCAATCACTTGGCCAATGATTTAGTTAACCATGCCTGTATAAGGAAGCCCTTCATATAAACCCTGGGATACTGGAGTTTCTGGGTTGTTAAGTGCGCTGGCCGGTGACACTTACGTACGTATTAAAGAGAGGGCATGGCATCTCTGAATCTCTCCATCATCTCTTCCTAGGCATGCCCTGCACATACCTCCCACCTGGCTGTTGCTGAGCTGTATCCTTTGATTATAAACTATAATCATTTAAGTGTAGTTTTTGTTTTTGTTTTTTAGTGAGTTCTGTGACTCATTCTAGCAAATTATTACACTTGAAGGAGGATCATGGGAGCCCCCAAGTTTATAGCTTAAGTTAGACATTGGTTTTGATAGCTTGGGGAAGGGCAGTCTTGTTGGGTGTCTTGCCCTTTCACCTGTGGGATCTGATGCTCATGCTCCGTAATAAGCATCAGAATTGCGTTGAAGGACACCCAGTTGATGTTGGAGCATTGGTGTCCAAGTATAGTGTGCTTACTGCCTCATCAGGCATTGTGTTGTGTGTGATATTCTGTAATACTCCTACGGCGAGGTAGGCTCTGATTTTCTCATCTTTGTTTTATAGATAAGGAAAAGGAAGCCTTTAAGAAGCCATATTACTTGCCCAGAGCTAGAAGGGTTAGAGAATGCAGTGCTTTCTGACTTTAACCCTTTATGCAAAGCTGACTGCCTCCCTTGCTTTAGATGTTACGGCCTTTTCCAAATCTAGATGAAAGAGTGCTTTTTCTAAAGTACACTTTGATTACATTATTTTTGAGCTTAAGAACTTTATATTCTAGATCATTGCAGGATAAAACCCACACTTCTTAGGCCGCTATCCAAGGCTCACCATGGTCCATCAGGCCCAAACTAGTTAACTGTGGTGATCTCTATTTCGAAGCAAAGAAATCAAACAACGGTTGTATTTCTTGGATGGGCCTCTCATCTTGTATTTCCAGTGAATTGCTTTAGAGATGGAAAACATATCTTCCAGTTCCTTATAAACTATAACTGGGAAGTCAGAATATATTTAAAGATTGTCAGTATAAAAATAGCATGTGCTGATCGAGTACAGATACTGAAATGCTTCTGGAGTTCTAAAGAGCAGCGGCTCCATGGAGCAGATGTATTTGGAGCTCAATCTTAAAGAGATGGTAGGATCATATCTGGGGAGAGGACTCTTGTAGGCAGGATGCTCATGAATGAAAAGGAATGGAGTGGCTTACTGGACATGTATGGAAAGGTGGTGTTGATGGCAGTGAATAAGCTTATCTGAAGGGAACCTTTTTTTGAAGACCAGGGTTCTAGTCCCTGTCTCAAAACATTATTTCAAAAACTGCAGCATAATATTTTAACTAACTGAATTTGTGCTTGGTGTCTGTTCTTTGAAACCAGAGTTGTTTGAAATGACCACAGAACTATTTTATGACCTCTTTAGGGGCAAAGGTGGAGTGATCTTATTGGTTAATACAATTTTACTTAAAAATAAGGTACAAGTATAATTAGGTGCAAGTATAATCTTTTTATATGTCACCTGAGCTGATCAAAGGATATTTCAAACTATAAAAGTTCAAAAATACTTTCAGTAATGCAACATTGCAATAAACATAGTATTTCAAGCAACCAGTCTGAAGGAGATAGCATTGTTTATGTTGGGCAGGTTTTGTATTTTAAAAGGTCTTCTTTGTACCTGAAGTCACTGCATCATTTTATACTTAGTCTCCTGTATTCCATAGAGTTTAAATCATTCCTGACTCAAACTCAAAGAGTTTTTTGGGCTTCCACTTAAAAACAAAGCTTGAATTTTTGTTTTGATTTTTTAAATAACATGCATTTTGGAAAATAAATGTATAAAGAACAGATCAAAATCACATTATTACTCAGAGGTAATCACTCACCCTTATTAATACTGCACTGTTTTTGCTTATGTAATTACATACACAATTTTGTAATCGATTCTTTTCATTTAATTTTATAAGGATTTCCCCATTTCATAAGATTTTTTTGAAAATATGGCTTCTATTAATATTATAATATGTATAACTTTGTTATTTTGTTTTTCCCTTTAAGTAAAAACAGAATAATTTACTTACTATATTTCAAGTGCTTTTTTCACTTAATGTATCATGGCTGGCTTTCTAAATGACAGCTTATATTGTTGTGTTTCATTTTTTTACTGGCCACATTGTATTCCATTGTAGACATATGCCATCATTTAGCCCTTTCTCCACTGATTGGCATTTATAATATTTCTTTCACATGCAAATAGAATTTCAGTGAGCATATACAATATTTACTTATTAAACTGAAGTACAATTGATTTACAAATATAGTTTCAGAAGTACAACATGGTGATTCAGTATTTTTATAGAGTGTATGCCATTTAAAGTTATTTTAAAATATTGGCTGTATACAATATATCCTTCTAGCTTATTTATTTTATACACAATAGTTTGTCTCTTAATCCCCTACCCCTATCTGGCCCCACCTCCCTCCTCTCTCCCCATTGGTAATCGATTATTCTCTACATCTGTAAGTCTGTTTCTGTTTGGATATATTCATTCTTTTCATTTTTTATATTCTACATGTAAGTGATAGAGAAGTGAAGTGAAGTCGCTCAGTCGTGTCCGACTCTTTGTGACCCGTGGACTAGCCCACCAATCTCCTGTCCATGCGATTCTCCAGGCAAGAATACTGGAGTGAGTTGCCATTTCCTTCTCCAGGGAATCTTTCCGACTCAGGGATCGAACCCAGGTCTCCCACATTGCTGGCAGATGCTTTAACCTCTGCACCACCAGGGAAGCCCATGTAAGTGATAACATATAGTATTTTCTCCGACTTATTTCACTAAGCATAACACTCTCCAGGAGGTCCATCCAAGTTGTTGCAAATGGTTCATTCTTTTTTATGGCTGGGTAAGATAGAAGTTAGAAGTGGAATTTTGGGGTAGAAATCTATTTAATGTTTAAATCTTGCCAGCTATGCAGAACTGCCTTTTAAAAGGTCCCTATCAGTTTATTCAGTTAATACTCAGGTAATAGTATGTTTTAAGAGTCCCTGTGTCCCCACACCCTCACTTTTGCTAGGTATTATCATTATCAAATATGGAAGGGTAATAGTTGGAAACATGACATCACATTGCTTTCATTTCTTTCTATTTTTTAGTGCGTCATGTGTGACTTTTTGCTTATTTTTTCTGTTGCTATATTTTATTCTAATTCTTAATGCTTTCATAGTTTACATATAACTCTTTAATTCATCTGGAATTTATTTTGATTTTATGGAATGAAAACTGCTTGATTCTGGAAGAGATTCAAGGGCTAGTGGGCCTTGAAATTATGTATTGGAAAAATTTAGACAATAAAATTTTTGCTGTTTTTGGAAAGTAGTCCATTTCAAATTCATTTAAAAACTTAGTTTATTTTTACCCAATTCTGTAAAGTTTGTTGGAGAAATAAGAAAACGCTGCCAACAAAAGGACCTCTTTTTACCAGTGTAGAAGGGAGAAAAAATTTAATTTATTGGGTAAATCATTATTTATGTAGAAAGTTTAGGAGAGACTCTAAAATTTGAGTAGAATTTCATTCATTTTACAGTAAATAGAGATTTAATTTTCCATTGTATTTTCAAGAGACAAATGGATGTCTACTTGTGATGGTTTCTTATACCCCTGGTGATATATTACAGAGAGTTCTGAGAATCAGAAGGTTTGTGACCTTGCATTGTAAAATCTGGAGACTTAAGATTACCTACTTCCTGACCAAAAGGTTGCCCTGTGTTTTTAAGGAGACACTGTGGTAGGGTGAAAATGGCTTTCCGAAAGAGTCAAATGCCGATCTCTTGTACCACCATATGGCCAAAAGGGTCTTTACAGATGTGATTAAGTTGGGGGTCTTGAAGTGGTGCAGTTATCCAGCATTATCCGGCTGAGTCCTAAAGGCAATCACATTTACTCTTCTAAGAGGGAGGCGGAAGGAGATTGTACACATACAGAAGCGGGGGAGCAAGGTGACCCTTCAGGGAGGCCGAGATCGGAGTGATGAGGCCACAAGTCAGGGAATCTGACGGCGGTCGGAAGCTGGAGGAGGCAGAGAATGGATTCTCCCTTAAAGCCTCTGAAAGGAGTGTTGCCTTGAGACTTTGATTTCAATAACAGCCTACTAATAACTGATTTCAGACTTTTTGCCTATAAAACTGTGAAAGAATAACTTTCTGGCGTTCTAAGCCATCAAGTAATTTGTCACAGCAGCCATGGAGGGGAAATATGTCTCCTAAGGAGTGGAGTGCCATAGCTCTCTCCCCTTTATTAAACTAAGAACATTTCATTTTATTACCCTTTTATTAATTACTGGTAATAACACTTGGCTCTTGGCTTCTCTTAGCTAATGACCATTATATGTTTGTTCCTATGGACAGAGGAGCCTGGTGGGCTGCAGTCCATGGAGTTGCAGAGAGTTGGACATGACTGAGTACGCACACGCATACATTGTGAATAACAGAGGTTAAAGTTAAGTAGCTTCAAAGTGACTTTAAGATAAAAGTGAAATTTTTAACTTCAATGGTATTTGTAAAGTTGATTGTGATAAAATTTGACTGACAACATTTTTTAGGTTTTTTTAAACCTGAAAAATGAGTAATTTAGAATCATTTATATCATGAGGTGTTTTTGAATTGAGAGTAAATTTTATTGCTCTTATTAGTGAAACTGAGTGATAGTTACTAGATACTTATTAACCAGTTAGAATGTTTGACTTTTTTTTTTCCTGCAATGGAAAGACTTTAAACTTCATAGAATTTTGTTAAGATTTTCCTCACTTTACAGGTTCTAATTTTTTTTTTTTAACCAAGTAGCAGATTAGAGGGCTTCCCTGGTAGCTCAGGTGGGAAAGAATCCGCCTGCAATGCTGGAGACCTGGGTTCAATCTCTGGGTTGGGAAGAGCCCCTGGAAGAAGACGTGGCATCCCACCCCAGTATTCTTGCCTGGAGAATCCACATGGACAGAGGAACCTGGCAGGCCATGAGGGTTGCAAAGAGTAGGACATGACTGAGTAAGCACAGCACTGCACAGCAGATTGTAACTAATGTCATAATTGAACTTCTGACTTTTTCATTGACAAATAATTTCTTATATTTTTGATGAACTAACCATGTAGAGATTTAGAGTTATTAAAAAATGTATTTTCCAGAGTTTTCTGAAAAGTTTATTTTCTTTATGTTTTATTTTTTTAAAAGATGATGATTAATTTACCCCCAATTCTACATTTGTCTGTTTGAGAATTTATTTCATTAGAATTTTCAGGACTTTAACCAAACTCATGTTAAAGTTTTGCTTTTTTAGTTTCCTAGTCGTGTAATTTTAGTTTCATTTATGTTTGTTTTCTTTTATAATACCTTTATTTTAAAATTTTAAGTTGACTGCTTAGTTTATGTTCTCTTAAGCTCTATTATTTTAGACAATGTATATGAATACAGCTTTGTGTGAATTCCATAGCTTTTGATACACAGTGTCTTTAGATTTTTTTCTTAATATTTTGTTATTGTTTTTAAGCTCTGCTGGAGGGCTTATTAAAATATGGATGCTCTAACTCCACTCTTAACCTATTAAATGAGAATCTCTGGATGTAGGGCCTAAGCTTCTGTGTTTTAAATAAGCTCCCCAGGTAGTCTGAGTATACACCAAAGTTTGAGAACCACGTCTTACTTATCTTTTATTAAGAAAAGTAACTCAGCATTATTTATGAGTTTAAAACGTTCCATTCATTAGGATTCTTGGTTTTGAATTTATTATTTCTGGTTTTGTTGTGTTGTAATCAGAAAATATGCCTTGTAAATTTATTAAGATTGCCATTATAGCTTAAGAGATGACTAATTATTTTTTGTAAATAACCTCCACTATGAATACTTGATAAAGAGATTATGANAAAAGTAACTCAGCATTATTTATGAGTTTAAAACGTTCCATTCATTAGGATTCTTGGTTTTGAATTTATTATTTCTGGTTTTGTTGTGTTGTAATCAGAAAATATGCCTTGTAAATTTATTAAGATTGCCATTATAGCTTAAGAGATGACTAATTATTTTTTGTAAATAACCTCCACTATGAATACTTGATAAAGAGATTATGACATTTGGTTTCTACCTATCAATTTAAAAAGCTGAGATGAAATGCACAAATCATAAAATTAGCCTTTTTTAAGTGAACAAATCAGTGGCACTTAGTACATTCACATTGTTGTGCCACTGCTACCTGTCTAGTTCCATGACACTTCATTGCCGCCAAAGGAAATCTCATTTCTCCCTTTTCTCCTGAGTCCCTGGCAACCGTCAGTCAGTTTTCTGTCTCTGGGAGTTTACCTATTCTGGATATTTTATATAAATATTATAAATATGTGACCTTTTGTATCTTGCTCCTATTGCTTGGTATACTGTTATCAAGGTTCATCCACATTGTAGCATGTATCAGTAGTTGATTCCTTTTTAAGGCTGAGTAATATTCCCTGTATGTATATACTACAGTTTTGTTTACCCATTCATCCATTGATGGGCCTTTGGGTTATTTCTGCCTTTTGGCTATGGGTAAATAGTGCTGTTACAAACACTTGTGAACCTGTATTTGAGTATCTAGTTCTGGTTCTTCTGGCTATATACCTAGGAGTGAAATGCTGGATGATTAAGTAAATCTATGTTTAACTTTTAGAGAACTGTCAGCCTCTTTTCCCATAGTGGCTGAACCATTTTTACATTCTCATCAGCAATGTATGGGGGCTTCCAGATTTTCTGCATCTTCACCAATACTTGTTATTTTCCATTTAAAAAATTATGGCCATCTTTGTTGGGTCTGTAGTAGTACCTCATTGTGATTTTGATTTTTGTTTCCCTAATACTATCATTGAGCATTTTTTAAATGTGCTTATCAAACATCTAAAGCATGGCGCACTGAAGCGCAGGCGGCTGCCGCGAGCAGTGCACTAAAGCACAGGCGGGATGGTGGCCGGGAGGAGCCGCCTGGCATCTGAGGCCAGAGGTGGCGCCCGAGGCCAGGGGCAGCGGCCAGGAGGAGCAACCCAACGCAGTCCAGTCCAAAGAGCTGTGGCTGTGTGGACAAAGGAGGGCCTAGAAGAGCTATCCCACGTTGAAGGTCAGGAAGGGCAGTGGTGTGGAGATACCCCTCNTGCTTGAGACTGATGCACGGGGATGATCCAGAGAGATGGTGTGGGGTGGGAAGGGGGAGCAAGGGTCGAGATTGGGAGCTCATATACACTCGTGGCTGATTCATGTCAATGTATAGCAAAATGAATACAGTATTGTAAAGCAAAACAAACCAAAAAATAAAAATTAAAATTAAAAAAAAAATAAACATGGGTCTAAGAAAAATTTTTTTTTATCATTTGGCCATGGTGCGTGGCATATGGAATCTTTGTTCCCAGATCAGGGATCAAACCTGTGCGCACCTGCCCCCCAGCCCCACCCAAACTGGCCTCACAGTTTTAAACACTGGACCCCACCAGGGAAGTCCTGAAAAATGTTTTTTAATGTGTTAATTTCTTTGTTGATTTGTAATAAATGTTTATAAATATCAGTAAGTTTCTTTTTCTGGGACCTACACAAGAGGAAAGAACCGCTGACCAGTAAACTCATTGACCAAAGACTACATTAGAAGTTGCTCAGAAAAATGGAAATTCATTTTCTTATTAAAAATGGAGTGGCCCTAAGAGTCAGAATGCACATTGATCTTGCGTGATGTTACTTGACTTCCTTATAGCTATTTTAGTGATATTTAGATAGTCTGTATGCAAAATATTTTTGATGGACAAGGTCTTAGAAATATATTTCAGAGAGATACGAGGTGATTACCTTTCATATTCAGTTATTTTCAGTTTTCCTAAACATTTTTAGGAAAAATACACAAGAACTTTTTTTGATATTCGGTATTATGGTTTTTCAGCATCACAATTTTGCTTCTTTGAATCTTGCCAGCCGTCCTCCTCCCAACCTTGCCCCTCGTCTTTTGTGCCGTGTTCAGCTAATGCATTCAAGTGAGACTTTTTAAGTCACAGAGGTAAGGTAGAGAAAAGATTAGCTTGGATCAGTGTGTTTCCAAAAACNATGGTTTTTCAGCATCACAATTTTGCTTCTTTGAATCTTGCCAGCCGTCCTCCTCCCAACCTTGCCCCTCGTCTTTTGTGCCGTGTTCAGCTAATGCATTCAAGTGAGACTTTTTAAGTCACAGAGGTAAGGTAGAGAAAAGATTAGCTTGGATCAGTGTGTTTCCAAAAACTTTTTGCATTAGACAAACCATAATTATCCTTTTCTCTCCATCCTCTCTGGAGTTTAAAAAATAGTGTAACCATTTGTTATCTCTGAATATAAGTGATAATTGTATACAATGTATCTGTGGCCTGACCAGTCAATGAGAGCAGGTGTTTCCTCTTGGAAAATAGTTTGCCTGGACTAGATATTTCTGATTGCTAATTTATTTTATATCTATATTTATTTATTTCTGAGACAGCTCTGAACAAGGGCAGGATATCTCTCGCTGTGTGTGTGTGTGTGTGTGTGTGTGTGTGTGTGTGCGCGCGCGCACGCGCATGTGCGCGTGCATACATGTGTCTGTTAGTGTTCTCCAGAGAAACAGAACCAGTAGGAGAGAAGATATTTGTATATATATCTGTATCGTAAATACTAAAACTTTAAATGTATTTAAAATTTATATATATTTTTAGTACATATATATCTGTATATGTATTTAATATATATTTAATATACATAATATTAACATTTGAATGTAATATAATATTCAATTCAAATGCTAATGTTATATTGAAACACCCTCATAGACACATCCAGAAATAATGTTTAATCTGGGGACTCCAGTTAGGTTGACCTGTAAAATTAGCCATTACATTGTGCCTCTTATAAGTAAATGGAGTTGAAATCCGTTAAGATGCTTCTTACTTAGGCTCATGTCTTTTCGATAAAGGGAGTGAGTGGGTAGATGGAAAAGAACCTGGTGGACTTAGAAGTCACCTGGTTCTCCTAATGTGAATTCTTGCATCTGGAACATCTTCGTTGATGCTGTTATCAGTGTTTCTCATCCCTTTACTTATCTTTATATTAATGATTCTCCATAATTATTACTTTTATGAAACTTAAAGATTTTTGCATTGATTTCTTCTCAGTACAGTTCAGTCACTCAGTCGTGTCCGACTCTTTGCGACCCCATGAATTGCAGCATGCCAGGTCTCCCTCTCCATCACCAACTCCCGGAGTTCACTCAGACTCACGTCCATTGAGTCAGTGATGCCATCCAGCCATCTCATCCTCTGTCGTCCCCTTCTCCTCCTGCCCCCAGTCCCTCCCAGCATCAGAGTCTTTTCCAATGAG
>SJYA01001694.1:632569-650778 GCA_006410615.1 Neotragus moschatus | reverse complement strand
AGCAGCAGCAGCAGCTCTCTGATTGAGTGGTTAGTTCTCTATTTCAAGCTAGTTCAGATTACTTTTGGATACATTATCTTTACATTGCTACACTTAAGAATATGGTTTCTTATTTCATACAAAAAGTGGTAGTTTAGTAATTTGTATCTAAATTTTTTAGTCTTGATAATTTTTGGCCCATTAGATACTTATTTCAAAGACTTATTTGACAGAATGATACAGTCTTACATTACTGTTTTGCTTTCTGTAAAATATCTATTGTTTAAAGTTTGGAGAATCTACTGCTTATTCCTATGCTTAAGAATTCTTTGAGGGCATTTATGACTTTTGGCTTTCAGAGTCATTTACCATCTTTTTTGAATCTTAAGGCCAGTGTAGCTCTCTCCATTTGGTTTTCATTATTCAGACCAAGTAGAAATTGATTTCTCCATTTGTTGGTAAGTTGATTTCATCAGATCGAGAGTGTTGGCTTTTTGATTCCCTGGATTTTACCTACTTGTGGTATACTGTGGTCAGTGTTAGTCATACAGAACAGTATAGCGTTCATTTTTGGTGTAATTATTGGAAAGAGAAGGTGTGCCCTAGAACAAAAGAATATTGAATTGTGATATATAAGGTAGATTTTTCTTATTTCTGGAAACTTATTTGGTGTTCATTTATGAAACTGTGTCTTTGCTCCAAATCACTTGGGTACAGTTCCTAATTTGTACTTAATAAGTTACACTAATGTTGACCTTAAAGGCCTGACTACTCCTTAATCTCCATTTGTCCCTATTTTGGTCCTGTGTTTATACCTAAAGATTTGTTGTCAGTGTGCCCTTTTCTTTATTTTTCCATTTAGAGTCTCAGTAAGAAATGAGAGAGGATGTGAGAAGGAACAAAATAGCAGCTTTCTTAATGGAACAGAGATACTCAAAGTGCCCAGCCTAGGATTTTTAAAAGTCTGGAAAGGTTGAGCAGGGCTCTAGGGAAGGTAATGTCAATGAAAG
Source organism: Neotragus moschatus (assembly GCA_006410615.1). Classification (NCBI taxonomy): domain Eukaryota; kingdom Metazoa; phylum Chordata; class Mammalia; order Artiodactyla; family Bovidae; genus Neotragus; species Neotragus moschatus. The sequence continues at coordinate 649,789 of SJYA01001694.1, read as the reverse complement.
TAGGAGCTTAGAAAAATTGCGTGCAACTCCACCTGCCTTTTGGCACATTTCAAATTTCTTAAGATTTTGTGATCCTGCTTTATTTGTTTTTCCTATTTCTCTTTGTCCTTCTCCCAGAAGTTTTTTATAGCAGTGAAAAATGTTGAGTTATTTCAGAGATGAGAGTTATCAGATAAGTTGTGGTCTTGAATTCTATGGCCCAGGATCTGGGAAAATAAAATGAAGAGTTTTGGTAAGAATAGGTATAAGCTGGTCACGTTCAAGAGAAAAGACAGAGATAGGAGTGAGGGAAAGGAAAGAATGAAAGATGACTCCTGGGTTTCTTGGTGGAGAATCTGAGTGGTTGCTAATAGCATTTACAGAGATGGGGAAGGACAAAGGCTAAGTGGTGAGTAGAGGAATGGGGGAATGGCGTTTATTCTGGATATGTTCTGGATATGCTGTTGGCTTCCCAGGTAGCTCAAATGGTGAATAATCTGCCTGCAGTGCAGGAGGCCTGGGTTCAATCCCTGGGTTGGGAAGAACTCCTGGAGAAGGGAATGATAACCCATTCCAGTATTGCCTGGAGAAGTGCATGGATAGAGAAGTCTGGCAGGCTCAGCCCACAGGGTCACAAAGAATCGGACACAACTGAACAACTAACACTTTCACTTTGATGCTCAGTTTGATAGAACTGTTAAACACCCAAGTGTCAGGTAATCAGCTGAATCTGCGAGTCGAGCTTGGAGGAGAGGATTGTGTTGGAGATATATTTTGGAAGGGTCGTAATGAGGGGATTAGAGAAGGAGGGAAGGAGGAAAAGGATAGAGAGAAGACAATGTCCCAGTGATAGGAAGCCCCAGAATTGAGAGGTCCAGTAGGGGAGGCGGAGCCACAGGAGATCCTGAGAGAGGGAGCAGTGAGGTCCCAAGAAACCCGAGAAACTGGTGTTGCAGAAGCAAAGAGGCAAGCCTTTCAGGGAGGAAGTGGCCCTTCATATGGAGTAGAATGAGGACAGAGAAGTGCCCATTGGATTTGACAAGGTGAAAGGGGACTTTTTTGCTGATGTGGTTACAGTTGAGTGGTAGAAGCAACAGTCAGATTGGTTGATGGAAGAGGGAGTGGGAAGTGTTATTGTGACACATTCCTCTGTTGGGCAGACATAAACTGAATGTACATGAAGAGTCTTCCAAACCCATTCAGTAAGCCTGGAGGTTTGCATCATCCATGAATGACTGTAGGAAGTTAGCAGTGACCTTTGTCTCCCAGTAATTTTCTTTGGTATAAGGTTCTAAATTTCATAGGTGGCTTCCATTTTAGAGTAAAGTCAAATGTTCAATCTGTGTTAACTTCTAGTTAATATTATATTAAGTTAAAACTTAGAGGATTTACTTTTTCAGGAAGGTAATTACAAGCCTCGAAAGTTAAGCCAGGACTGTTTCATCTTGCAACACTTAGAAATTCATTTTGGTTTTTTGTAATTACAGTGTTTCAGTGAGCGACATCTAAACAGGGATTGAGTTTGGCAGTTATGTACATGTTCTAAACTAAGCATTGTTTCTGTGGTTTAGATTTTTCCTTTATAAATAGAATTTTAATCAGTATAGCTTAAATTTTTTCCAAGCATGTTATAATTAGCACTGGCAACAGCTTAATCCTAAAATGTGCATAATAAATTTAATAATATTTTGTAAGTACTGCTATTAAATGAAAGTAAATAGGACTTATGAATATTTAGAAACGTCTCTGGTTTGTGTTTTTCTGTAACAGTGTGGGAAGAAAATATGGCTATTTAAAAAGTAGTAGTATTACCTGCTTGGTCATATCACTGGGAATGATGTTATTACTTACATTTTGGAGTCAGATTTTATATTAGAGTGACATGGTCTTAAATACCGTGACAGCTCATTCATATATTCTTCTGAATATACTATGTATTAACGTAGTTACTGTAGTTATTTATTGTAGGATCTGCTTTCCAAGTGTGACTGATCTGCCAAGTTCAGGCCATTGCACTGACCAACACATGGGACTTTTAAAAATTCTAAGGACAAGAAATTTGATTTATAAGAAATTGTTTTGTAGAGTTGTTTTTCTGTAAATTTAAACCTGTTCTAAAATAAAAGTTTATTTCAGGGGAAAAAAGAACACGTGGGGTAGGAGATATTTTTGTAGCTATTGTTGGGAGATACAGTCTGCCATACTTCTTTACTCTGGTTATGTAAGCTTTGTGGATCCAAGTTTCATTATCTTTAAAATGGAGATATAATGTGCCTTCCTAGTAGAGCTGTTTTGAGGGTTAAATGAGGAAATATAAGTGCCTAGCATACTGTCTCAGAGAAGGCAATGGCACCCCACTCCAGTACTCTTGCCTGGAAAATCCTGTGGAGGGAGGAGCCTGGTGGGCTGCAGTCCATGGGGTCGCTAAGAGTCGGACATGACTGAAACAACTTAGCAGGAGCAGCATACTGTCTGGTGTTGTAAATGTTCAATAAATGCTATTAAACAGTAATGATGCCAACTCATTAAATTTTATTTTTAAAGTCTGTGTAAGAAACAAAGCATAGTCATATATTTTGACTGAGCTGTGAGAAGTGTGGCCTTCCCATGCTGGCCCACTTGATGTTTAGTTCCTAGTTTGGTTCTAAGTATTGATAATTCGGTGATTTGGGTTAATTTCTTTCAAATTCAGTTTTCTTAGAAGTTTCTTAGAAATTCCATTTTCTTGTTGATAAAAGAGTTGGAATGAATGATAGTTGTAAAAGTTGATTCACATTGACATCTAAGTGAAAAATGTGCTTGGAACAGACACTTTGGGATACTTTACTTTTCCAAGGTTGTCTTGGAAAGAAAATTGTCATTGCCTTTATTTTATCTCTCTCCCTCTCCCTCTCCCTCTCTCTCTCTCTCTCTCTCTCTCTCTCTCTTTTTTGGCTGCACTGCACAGCATGAGAGATCTTAGTTCCCCAGCCAGGGATCAGACCATGCCCCTTGCAGTGGAAATGCAGAGTCTTTAACCACTGGGCCACCAGGGAGTTCCCGTACATCTCATTTTTGACCAAATATATATTACGCTGCTGATGATCTCTATAGCAAACCTGTGTGACTCCTTCATTTTCTCTGTAGCAAACCTGTGTGACTCCTTCATTGGTTTAAAAACTCAAATATGCTAAGTTTGAAGATTCATCAAGGGTAGTTAGTCAAATATGCTAAACATTCTGCAGAGATTTCCCAAAAACGAATTGCAAAAAAAATACTATGTGCGTCAGCAGCATGTTGGAGTAAGTATTATAGCTTCCTAAGCCAGTTTTTTTTTTTTGTTTAAGCCAGTGTTTTGGAAATAATAACTCTGGTATTTCTTTATAAGTTGATTTGCTTTATGGGACTTATTTCCCATTGGTCTCTGTGACCCTAGATTTGAGACTCTTATTTTAAACTCTTATTTCTAATGATATTTCAATGTCATGTAACTCTTAGCTTTCCCATTGACCAGTATTATTGTAGTGCCGGAGGAGAATTGTAGGCAAGAGCTATGTTGTATAGAATAAAATCCCTAACACAGATCTGGTGTCTGTTTCTTTCCGCCTCGCTTAGGGGGAACTACAGCTTGTCCATACATGTAATAAATCTTAGCTATCAGATTTTAATATTACTAAAACTAGTATAATCAGTGTGTATAACTGTTTGTCCAAGTGTGTAGCATTTAGTAACATATCTGCCAGACATTTTTTAAAAAGTGATTTCATTTTAAAATAATGAAAAATTGAACAGTTTATCAGATACTATTTCATTTTGCCAAGTATGTGGTAAATTGAGTTTTAGTAAACTGAAACTCTTTTTATTTATATAAATAACTTTTCAGATTTTTTTATCATGGTAATGGTATATGAGTGTTAAATTTTTAAAAAGCAGTAACTTAGGGCTTCCCTGGTGTCTCAGAGGTAAAGAATCTGCCTGCCAATGCAGGAGACAAGAGTTTGATCCCTGGTCCCAGAAGATCCCCTAGAGAAGGAAATGGCAACCGACTCCAGTATTCTTGCTTGGGAAATCCCACGGACAGAGGAGCCTGGCGGGCTGCAATTCATAGCATTGCAAAAGAATCAGATACGACTTAGNGTCTCAGAGGTAAAGAATCTGCCTGCCAATGCAGGAGACAAGAGTTTGATCCCTGGTCCCAGAAGATCCCCTAGAGAAGGAAATGGCAACCGACTCCAGTATTCTTGCTTGGGAAATCCCACGGACAGAGGAGCCTGGCGGGCTGCAATTCATAGCATTGCAAAAGAATCAGATACGACTTAGCAACTACACAACAATAGCTCTCAGAAAATTCTTTAGAACCCAACTAAATTATCCAAACTCTAACAGACTGCTCTGTGGTAGTGCTACGTGCTATGTGATGAAAGTGAAAGAGGAGAGTGAAAAAGTTGGCTTAAAACTCAACATTCCGAAAACTAAGATCATGGNCATGTGTTTGTTAGCCATCCGTATGTCTTCTTTGGAGAAATGTCTATTTAGTTCTTTGGCCCATTTTTTGATTGGGTCGTTTATTTTTCTGGAATTGAGCTGCGTAAGTTGCTTGTAAATTTTTGAGATTAGTTGTTTGTCAGTTGCTTCATTTGCTATTATTTTCTCCGAGACTAATTATTTCTTAATTTAAATAGACTCACATAACAGAACTTAAATTTGGAAGTCAGTTACTTTTGCAAAGTCTGACTTTGTTGTATAATAACTTGAATTTTTAAAATGTCGATATGCTGAGAGAAGTTTTCAACAGTTAAAGATAAATTTGCAGTGGTTTAATTAGAATCTCCATAAAAACATCTGAACTGTTAAAGGACTAAAGTGTTTCTACCAGGTTATTTCATGAGCTGAAAGCGAAATTGGGCTGTGGGTTTGAAAGGAAATGAAATCCAGGGGAAATATTCTGTATCAGCCGTTTTCTATATCATGTTGTTATGGAAATGCATTTAAACTTTTTTCTAAATAGATTATTATTTTTTTTTTTTTTTTGGTGTTCATCTGTCACTGTTAATGTATGTGTGGATCTGCGTAGCTCCCACCGTAGTTGGGAGCAGAATAGTTCCACCAGCCCCAAAAGGCCTTTGTGCTATCTGTCCCTTGTAGTCACGCCCTCACCTGGCCATCACTGGCCTGTTTTTCATTTATTCCTTTATGGATGTATTAATGAAGGCTATCAAATGATAAATATCTTATCATATATGACAAAGTGTGAGGAATATCAAGAATATATACAGAAGTGCTTGGCACATGTAAGACTTAATGAAAATTAGTTTCAGATATAATATTAGGTCAATAGGTGAAGCTTAGCTGTACTCTTCTTTTAGGGTCAACTTTGCATAATGTTTAACAGCTCTTTTCTCCTTGCTCAGAGGCTTTTAGGCATATTTTGGAAACACTTTTTGTTCTACATGGCCTTGACTGTTGGAGGTCTGTGTTAAATGTCTTTTAACCTTGTGTCCCCTGGAGAAGGAAATGGTAACCCATTCCAGTTTTCTTGCCTGGGAAATCCCACCGACAGAGGAGCCTAGTGGGCTCTAGTCCATGGGACTGCAAAGAATTGGACACGACTGAGCAGCCTCATGTTCCTCGTAAGAAAGAGTTGAAAATAGTATCTACCTTGAGAGTTGTTATAGTAATTAAATGTGATGATATATATATATAAAAGCATATATATATTTGAAAAAATAAATCTATAAATATAAATACATGTTTACAAATAGACACAAGTGTGTATGTTCATATATGTGTAAGTGCCCTGATCCATAGTAGGCATTCTACCAATTAAAAAAAATTATAAAAAATAAAAATAAAAAAATTATAAATAATACAGTTTACAGTAACTTTAGAATAGCTTATTAAAAGAATATCATGTCCTCTTGTTATCTGGATTCTCACCCACCTCTCCATCCTTCCAAAAGCTTCTGGAATGGGAAGGTTGGTCCTCAAAATACCAACTTTCTGTTTTAATCATTTTTTCATAAGTTTATTTTTTTTCCCAGAAATTTATCACCAATAAATTTCTGTTTGGGGTTGGAGGGGAGAATACCAAGTCTGTTTAACTTTACCTTAATATTTCAGAGTTCATATCACAGTATACCCATTTCATAAAAGGTTTTTTTTTTTTTTTTAATTGACGATTGGGACATATGGGCTGACTTTTTGCCAGCCTTAGGGCTGCCTTTTGAACGTGTATCCCTAAGTTTCTACTTACAATAATGACTTTTCTGGGCATTTAAAACTTTTCCTTAAAAGTAAAGCACACGGTACTCTGATATATAACACTAGGCGGTGGGATATGGTTGTTTTTCAACAAATCTAATTATTTAGTCAAGTACAAAAGCAGATATAGAGTTTTTTCCCTTACCCACAGATCATCTACATTCTTTATCAGCGTGTTTTGTCTCATTATTAGCATTGAACACGTTAATAGAATCAGTAAATTACAAGACTAGAAAGAACCTTTGAAATCTTCTAGTCAGATACTCTTCATTCCGTCTAACCCAAACCCCCTTTTTGTAATAAATATTTTGCAGTACTCTTTAGTGTCCAGAAGTGCAGTTCAGTTAATGAAAAATTTTACCCACTTAATTAAAATAAATCAATTTAATTCTGTAAGTGTAATATAAGGGAAAAATAAAAGGAAAATTATTGGAAATATAATATGAGGTATGCTGAAGAAGGAAATGGCAAACCACTCCAGTATTCTTGCCTGGAGAATCTTATGGACAGAGGAGCATGGTGGGCTGCAGTCCATAGGGTCACAAGAGTCGGACCCAACTTGGCAAGTAAATCACCATGCTAGAAGACAAAACCTCAAAAGACAAAGAACCCAACAGATTTCTAAAATGCTCCTGGTGAGGTGGGCTGCTCCATAGCGAACCATGAGTTTTCTCATTTCATAGGTAAAGAAAGTAAGGGGTGGGTGTAAGGGAGCAGAAGGGGGTTATTGGATTGGCCTTGATATACTTCTCGGAATTACACGTGTTGTTAGCAGCAGAGCTTGGATAGGAACTCTGGGTCTGAGGATCTGCCTTGCTGCTCTTGTTATTTAGTGCTTCTGAAGCTGCCCTGGATTCTGAAGGAATCCAGTGGGCCCCAAGTCCAGGGTGCCACTTTAGGTAGTCAGTAGGCGCCAGCCTTTGCTTCCTGGCTTTTCTGAACACCCACCTTCAGGACGTCGCGCTTTTGTCCTCTCCTCAGCACCTGTCTTCGCCAGCTCAGTCCTCACCTCCTCCTCTTCCATCCCTCAGTAAGCTCACAAACAAAAAACCTAAAGCAAAATTTTTCTCTTTTACCTCCACTACTTGTATGTCAAGGAAGCCTTCTAGAAGAACACAGGGCCTTTGGTTAGATGCTTGTAGAGCTTTTTGTACATTATCCCTCGTTACTGATTTGAATTTTTATTTCGTTGTTCAACTGTAGGTTCCATGAGAATTTTCTAGTCTACCCTATGTGCCTGTGTCGAAGGTAAAAGTATTATTTCCAAAATATAGTAATATTGACTCTCTGTAGAGAAGTGCTCTGTTTATATTCCAGTCTCAATCCTGTGTGATACCCTGGTGTTTCCAGAAGTGCTTGGAGTAGAGCCCAGTATAAAGCGCCACCAGCACACAAGTTTGAGTTCCTTTTTATTTTCATCCCATTTAATTTCTTGGAGGAAGCATCATCCCCTATAACTTTCAGACTGTTGCTCCTGAATTTTACCAGTTATGCAGAATTCTGTTGTAGCTTAATTTTGATACTTTTAACTTTAGCCTTATACATTGAATTTTTTTGTAAAATAGATTCCAAGTAATCGAGATCAAAGATCAGTTAATGAAGAGCTAATACCTTTGTGGTATTCTGTTAAACATCTGAAAGACATTTTACTCTTTTGTAAATAGTTTTGTTTTAGGTAGAGTATAATTTACTGTTCTACAGTAGCTGTCTGACTTAGTGTTTTAGACTTCATGTTTTTTCCTCTTGTTTTTTGGAATATCTTCATGTTTTTGCTTAAGTACAGTAATTTCATTTCTCATCGTTGATTTACTGAATATGCGTTGCTGATACTTTCTTTACATGCGGCAGCTATGCCTCATTAATTTAAACCTGGCTTTGCTGTCTTACTGTGTTGTCAGCTATACTCCTCACAACCCCATTTCAGTGCTGCTAACTTAGGTTGTTCATGTCAGTAAATACCTTGATACTGTTTTGGAGACTCTCTGGATGTTTTTCCTGGCTTGGACCATGGATTCCTCTTTCTTTTCTTCTGGCATTTTTGCTTTACAGCTGTAACACAGTTCATTGGAAAGAGCACAGGCTTATGAATTAAATGGATGCAAGTTTAAATCCTAGGTTTGTGACCTGTCAACTATATAGTCTGGGAATATTTGGATGCTTTTGAGGTCACTCTCTCCAACTATAGAACGGGTATACTTTTACCCATTTTTCAGAGTTGTGAGATAAGGAATATTGTATGTAAAGTACTTTGTCTTTTTCTGCCTTCCATGCCTCTTAACTGTCTCTGAAAACTTGAGGGAGATAGACTGAGAGTGAATAGCCCTACCCTTCTGTCTCAAAAATTATGTGTGTTTGTGACTGACCCAGAATTCTGTATTTATGAATAAAAGCAGTTAATGGATTTCAGTCAGAAAAACCTTGAATTAAAAAATATTTGGCTTTATTCATATTATGAGGTATTAAATAATAGCGACATTTCAGATATTTTTAAGACAAGGCTTACTACAAATGAATACAAATAAGTGATCTGTATTATTTCTACCCTTTTCCACCAACTTTGTTGGTTTTTTGACTTCTTAATGAGTATAGTGGCTATATATGATTTATTCTTGGTTCTGTTTCCTTTTCCAGATACTTGTGTTTCATGGAAGAAAATTACATAGCATAGTTTCTTGAGAGTTAATGTCTCCAGAATTCCTGGTAACAGGAGACCACTTTAGGCTGTGGTTCAAGTATTTCCCTAAAGCAGTAGAGCCCTGAGCACATTCTGTGAACTACCTACAGGTAAACTGCCCTTTGCTGTATGAAGAATAGATTGTAAATATTTTCTTCATTTCCTTTTATCTACTAAAAGAAAAAAAAATAACTATCAATGATTTTTTTGCTGTTGTTTAGTTACTAAGTGATGTCTGACTTTTTGGTGACCCCATGGACAGTAGCCCACCAGGCTCCTCTGTCCATGGGACTTTTCCTGGCAAAAATATTGGAGTGGGTTTCCATTTCCTTCTCCAGGGGATCTTGCTGACCCAGGGATCAAACCCACACCTCCTGCATCTCCTGCTTAGCTGGTAGGATTCTTTACCGACTAAACCATCAGGGAAGCCCCATATCCATAACTTTGAAGTCTTTTATTAAAGCTATATAACTATAGCTTTTAGAAATAATGTGATCAACTTGTTTTGTAATAAGAAACAGGAAGAAAAACATTTTATTCCTTGTCCAGTCAAATCACTTGTTAGACGTTTCCCTGTAACAGTAGTATTTTATGCCTTCAGTGAATACTAGGAATTGGGGAAGCGGGGAACTGTTGATGTGAGAATATCAGCTCTTTCATGTAAGGAGAACAGGGGGCCAGTGTCTTTAATATCGGATGGTTCACACTTTGTGTCTCTCTTGGTGGTTAACTCTACCCTTAGTATATTCTTCGTGATGCACTTTGTCCAGTCTCTTAATGTAAGAAATTCTGGCACTTGATTTTTCCCTTTGAAATAAATGTTGTTGGGACTTTCAAAAAATTCTTTAAAAATAATACTGTTTGTCCCACAATTTGGGGAAAAAAGATCAAGCATACTTTCACTATCCAGGGACAGTCATTGTTAACATTTTGATGTCTTTCTGTGGTCTTTTTTCTGTTCTGTGATTTTATTCTGTCCATGTTTTGGTCCCCTTTGTTCTCTGGCTCCATTTGTACATGCTCTTGTTTCTAATTTCTTTTTTTGTCTGTTTGATAGGTAAGAAGTAGATTTGTTTAGAGAGAAACACACTCCACAGAGCAAGTATAGTTATCTCAGAAGGCGAGAGCATCCTTTTGTTTCTAATTTCTGAGATGTCAGTTTTCATTTCTCTTTTCCTTCACCACTGATGATTTCCAGGGTAGAGTTGATTATAGAGCTATTCATGTCTTGGTAATCTCCCAGCTAATTAACTTTTATTTTGAGATGTAATTCACCTGCCATACAATTCATCCATTTAAAATATACAAGCAGCAGCTTTTAGACCACCACGATTTTTAGTCCACTTGCCTTGAGCCCTAGTCACTAGTGCTACGTTGCATCAGTCGTGTCCAACTCTCTGTGATCCTGTGGACCGTAGTCCACCAGGTTCCTTTTTCATGGAATTCTCCAAGCAAGAATCCTGGAGTGGGTTGCCATTTCCTTCTTTAAGGTATCTTCCCGACTCAGGGATCGAACCTGCGTCCCTAGAGAACCACTAATCTCCTTTCTGTCTCTGTAGATCTGCCTATTCTGGATATACGTAAACGAAATCATAGAATATGTGGACTTCTGTGACTGGCTTCTTTCACCTAGCATGAGTTTTCAAAGTCCATCTGCGTTTTAGCATGTATCAAGTACTTTGGTTCCTTTTTTTGTTGAATGATAGCTGATATCTATACCAGTTATCAAATGAAGAAGCTTGGGTTGTTTCTACTCTGACTATTATGAATTGTCCTGCTATGAGCATTTCTGTATGTGTTTTTGTCTGGACATAGAATTGCTGGGATATATAGTACCCTATAGTTAACATTGTAAGAATTATGTAATTTGAACAGGGAGAAAACTCATGAATAACAGGTAAGAAATATAATAGCATTATACCAACCTGTCTTTCATTATTTTATCTAGTAATGTTCTGCTTAATGTGGGGGTGTGTGGTTTAAACTTTTACATCTTAAAAGGAAACCTTGTGTAATAACAGGAAATTGTTAAAATATAGTGAGTGTGCATACCATTTATGCAGAAAAAAATTGGTGACATTTTCATTAAAAAAAAAACTCGCTCTTAATAATTCATTTTGTTTGAAACAATTTCAAAGAAACAAAACCCAACAGAAACCCTGAGACTTTGGAAAAACTTCATTATGACTAACTAGCCCCTGTGCAGTATGCATCATAAAGAATGATGCCAAGAAGTTGGCCTCTAGCCTAGCTTTTGTGTCCGAGCTTGACAGGATACTGTTCTTCCTCCAGGCCCAGGCCTTGTTTGCACCCTGATTCCTTCAGCATGTTTTAGTTGATTGCCTTAGACCTTTAGGACCCCTTTCCAACAAAAGGACCCTGAGCTGCTGACTGGAGATGGGAGGTCTTCACCTAGTTCCATCGTCACTGGTTTTGCTGTTGTGAGCATAGTTAGGTCCCTAAACATTTCTGCTTTTCACTTTCTTCACTGGTGTGATTAGAGAATCATCTGTGAAACCAAAAGAGGTTTGAAGCTTGGTGATCTTTGTTTTTTTTAATTTACCATTTGCTTTTTTCAGCCGTCCCATGTGGCTTGTGGGATCTTAGTTCCCTGACCAGGGATTGAACCTGGGTCCTTGGCAGTGAAAGGACCAAGTCCTAGTCGCTGGACTACCAGGGAGCTCCCAAAGCTTGGTGGTCTTAATTCTAGTTCTGGACTTCTAAATCTTACACACTGATGGTCACACATACTAGATTTTCATGAGTTTGGCATTTAATCTATAGTTTGTTGTGTTGCCTTCTTCCCATCTTTTTCAGATTTGTTCTTCCCTCACCACCTACATGATCTGCCCTAGAAGAAGGGCAAAGACTTTTGTTAACAGTAACAAAGAATAGTCTTTAATACCTTGCCTGAGGCTGGTTAGTGTTTGATAGTGCAAGTATCATGAGTTTTCAGTGACTGTAGAATGACTCTAATTGGTCATATTCTCTGTGTAAATGAAATGATGGAAAATAACTTGGTAAATTTAGATATTTTAACTTTTTCTGTTTTCTTTTGAAGAGTATCCTTTGACTATAGTAGACATGGTATAGTCAGAAATGAACATTCTGTTTTTGATAACTTTTCTTTACATTAATTGATTTATTTTAATTAGAGGCTAATTACTTTACAGTAATTAAAGACTCGCAAAGAGTCAGACACGACTGAGCGACTGAACTGAACTGTACAGTATTTTGGTGGTTTTTGCCATACATTGACATGAATCAGTCACAGGTGTACATGTCTCCCCACATCCTGAACCTCCAAACCCCCCTCCCACCTCCCTCCCCACCCCATCCCTCTGGGTTGTCCAGAGTACCAGCTTTGAGTGCCCTGCTTCACACATCGAACTTGCACTGGTCATCTCTTTTGCATATGATAATACACGTGTTTAAATGCTATCCTCTCAAACCGTCCCACCCTCACCTTCTCTCACATAGTCCAAAAGTCTGTTCTTTACATCTGTGTCGCTTTTGCATATAGGGTCGTTGTTTCCGGGTTTCTAAATTCCATATATATGCGTTAATATACTATATTGATGTTTCTCTTTATGACTTACTTTACTGTATATTTAGGCCCTAGTTTCATCCACCTCATTAGAACTGACTCAAATGCATTCCTTTTTTTTATAGCTGAGTAATATTCCAACTTTGGCCACCTCATGTGAAGAGTTGACTCATTGGAAAAGACACTGATGCTGGGAGGGACTGGGGGCAGGAGGAGAAGGGGATGACAAAGATGAGACGGCTGGATGGCATCACTGACTCGATGGACATGAGTTTGTGTGAACTCCAGGAATTGGTAATGGACAGGGAGGCCTGGCAGGCTGCCATTCATGGGGTCGCAAAGAGTCGGACACAACTGAGTGACTGAACTGAATATTCCATTGTGTGTATGTACCACAACTTCCTTATCCATTCATCTGCTGATGAACATCTAGGTTGCTTCTGTGTCCTAGCTACTGTAAACAGTGCTGCAGTGAACATTGGGGTACATAAGTCTCTTTCAAATCTCAGTGTGTATGCCCAGCAGTGGGATTGCTGGTTTGTATGACAGTGCTCTTTTCATTTTCTTAAGGAATCCACACTGTTCTCCATAGTGGCTGTACTAGTTTGCATTCCCACCAACAGTGTAAGAGGGTTCCCTTTTCTCCACACCCTCTCCAGCATTTATTGTTGGTAGACTTTTTGATGGCAGCCACTCTTACTGGCATGAGAGCACTTCATTGTGGTTTGGATCTGCATTTCTCTGATAATGAGTGATGTTGAGCATCTTTTCATGTATTTGTTAGCCATCTGTATGTCTTCTTTGGAGAAATGTCTGTTTAGTTCTTTGGTCCACTTTTTGATTGGGTCGTTTATTTTTCTGGTATTGAGCTGCATGAGCTGCTTGTATATTTTGGATTAATTCTTTGTCAGTTGCTTCGTTTGCAATTATTTTCTCCCATTCTGAAGGCTACCTTTTCACCTTGCTTAGAGTTTTCTTCATTATACAAGTTTTAAGTTTAATTTGGTCCCATTTGTTTATTTTTATTTTTAATTTCCATTCCATTCTGTTTTTGGTAACTTTAATAACTGTTTTCTGCTAGAACTTTATCCTTATGACATTCATATGTATATGTATTCATGGGCTTATATTTTGTGTATAAGAAAAGATTCAGTTAACTTGCTTGCTTTCTGACAGTCTGTGTACCTCCATTACTTAGTACTTTAATTATACATTTTACTGGCTAGCTCTGTGTCCCATGAGGGAAGAAGCAAAACATGAGTTTAAACTGAATGTTGAGTTTAAACATGAGTTTAAACTGAATGATGGTTTTGAATGACCTTTGTTAGGACAAGGATCCTTGAGAGTGCCCGTGTAGTTTTAGTTTACCTAGGAAAGAGATGAGAATACCAGACCACCTAACCTGCCTCTTGAGAAATCTGTATGCAGGTCAGGAAGCAACAGTTAGAACTGGACATGGAGCAACAGACTGGTTCCAAATAGGAAAAGGAGTACATTAAGACTGTATATTGTCACCCTGCTTATTTAACTTATATGCAGAGTACATCATGAGAAACGCTGGACTGGAAGAAGCACAAGCTGGAATCAAGATTGCTGGGAGAAATCTCAATAACCTCAGATATGCAGATGACACCACCTTTATGGCAGAAAATGAAGAGGAACTAAAAAGCCTCTTGATGAAAGTGAAAGAGGAGAATGAGAAAGTTGGCTTAAAGCTCAACATTCAGAAAATGAAGATCTTGGCATCCAGTCCCATCACTTCATGGGAAATAGATGGGGAAACAGTGGAAACAGTGTCAGACTTTATTTTGGGGGGCTCTAAAATCACTGCAGATGGTGACTGCAGCCATGAAATTAAAAGACGCTTACTCTTTGAAAGAAAAGTTATGACCAACCTAGATAGTATATTCAAAAGCAGAGATGTTACTTTGCCAACTAAGGTNAAATAGATGGGGAAACAGTGGAAACAGTGTCAGACTTTATTTTGGGGGGCTCTAAAATCACTGCAGATGGTGACTGCAGCCATGAAATTAAAAGACGCTTACTCTTTGAAAGAAAAGTTATGACCAACCTAGATAGTATATTCAAAAGCAGAGATGTTACTTTGCCAACTAAGGTCTGTTTAGTCAAGGCTATGGTTTTTCCTGTGGTCATGTATGGATGTGAGAGTTGGATTGTGAAGAAGGCTGAGCGCCGAAGAGTTGATGCTTTTGAACTGTGGTGTTGGAGAAGACTCTTGAGAGTCCCTTGGACTGCAAGGAGATCCAACCAGTCCATTCTGAAGGAGATCAGCCCTGGGATTTCTTTGGAAGGAATGATGCTGAAGCTGAAACTCCAGTACTTTGGCCACCTCATGCGAAGAGTTGACTCATTGGAAAAGACTGTGATGCTGGGAGGGATTGGGGGCAGGAGGAAAAGGGGACGACAGAGGATGAGATGGCTGGATGGCATCACTGACTTGATGGGCGTGAGTCTGAGTGAACTCCGGGAGCTGGTGATGGACAGGCAGGCCTGGCATGCTGGGATTCATGGGGTCACAAAGAGTCGGACACGACTGAGCGACTGAACTGAACTGAACTGAGGATGCTTTAACCATTCGTGTCTCAGTGTATGTTTTGAGTGGTTTTTAATTTGTCTGTAAAAATTAAAGTTTGGCAAATAGTAATTTGTCTAAGAGGTATGGATTATTTCTTCCTCCTGATTTTTACTTTGATTATGGCATCACGGAAAAACTGGCATTGCCAGAAAGCTGATTTGTTTTGACTGTGCCTAAGCTGCTGCTTTTTTCCTTTCTCTTCCTCTCTCCCTTTGTTCCTTCCTTTTTCCCCTTTTACTGTGTAAGTGGAAATGTTCTCTTTTTAAAACATTATAGAAAGCTGTATTCCTTTTTGACCACCCTTAGTCACAACCTCATCCGTCTTCACCAAAGCTACCATAGTGACATTGGCATGTATCCTTCTGAACTGACTTATGTGTATTTACATTTATTTGTAAAAGCCAGATAGCATAGCGTTTTGTGTGGGTGAGGGCAGGAAATGTGGTTACCCCCTTCCAAAAATGGTACCATATTCTTTTTCACTTAGCAATACCTCTTGGTGAGCTGTTTATCTTAGAAAAGACAGCTTACCCTCTGTTTCTTTACAGCTGCTGGTAGCATTTCATGTATCACAGTTTATTGAGCCCTTCTGTCATCAGTAGGCAGTTATATTTCCAATTTTTACTGTTATTATAGACAATGCTACAATGAGAATCTTTGTACCTAAAACTAAAGTATTTCTCAAGGGTAGATACTGAGAAAGCATTATGATGGTAGGCACTCAAAATTCTAATAACTGCTTATCTATTTTCCCTCTAAAGTTTATATTCCTCTCTAACTGTGAGGGCAAAGATCCTACCAAATGAGTTTCAGAATATCGAAGTCAAGACATAGACATTTTTATCAATCTTTGAGAAGGAATGGTGTTTGTTATTTTAACGTTTGCATTTTCTAAAAATAGGTTGAACTTTGTTGACTTGACCATTTGTATTTTTTTCCTGTAAATTGCATATGTTGAATTGGATTCATTTCAGTTCAGTTGCTCAGTCGTGTCTGACTCTTTGCAACCCCATGGACTGCAGCACACCAGGCCTCCCTGTCCATTGCCAATTCCTAGAGTTTTCTCAAACTCATTATCCAGTTTAAATGATAACTTTGAGGGTAAACCTTATTAAAATATACATAAAGAAAAGTGTATAAACCACAAGTATACAGCTCAGTGAATTTTCAAAAAGTAAATACACCGTGTGTAACCAGCACCCAAATAAGAAACAGCATTGCCAAACCCTTGAAGCCTCCTGGTGCCCCTTTGAGTACTAACCTTGCTCTGCACTTCCAGGATAACTGCTATCCTTACTTTTAATATTATAAGTTAGTTTCTGTGCTTTTCATTGTCAGGTAAATAGAATCATACATTACATACTCTTTGCTTCTTTCTTAGTATTAGCTTTTGAATGTTTTTTTTTTAATTTTTAATTTTTTATTTTTTTTTCCATCTCAGGTGTACATGAGTTCCCAATCTTGAACCGCGCCCCCCCCCACCCCACATCAACTCTCTGGATCATCCCCGTGCACCATGTATATTCTTAATCAAGCTTGACACCTTCATTCTCTTTGCTAACTACCCCTGAACGCTAGTCATTTTATAAAACCCTTTAAATTGCAGTGTAACCTTCATAAGGAAAAATCACACTAATGATCTCAGTGAATTATTTCAAAGTGAACTTATCATTGTAAACACTACACAGGATCAAAAAATAGAATATCACCTGCATATCACAGAGGCCTCTTTAGCGCCTTCCCTATCACTATGTCCTATTCTTCTCTTATAGACACAATATTAAATTCTAATTCTTGTTTACAAGTTTTGAGCTTTATATAAACAGAATAACAGAATAAGTATCTACCTTCCTTCAATTATTAACTTGATGAGTTTCATCTATGTCAAGTAGCAGTATTTTCACTTATTTTATTGTTGTACAGTTTTTTATATTGTGATTATACACATTCTACTCAAATGTGTACAATTGCAAATAATGCTGCTATTAATATTTGTGTACATCATGAAAGTGTATGTATATATTTAAACTAACACAAATATCTAAATGATTAGACATTAAAGGATTAGGGAGAAATTATCCCTGGCTGAAAACCATAAAATCAAGGTCTGAATAAAAAAGAAAAAATAAAAAAGAGTTGAACATCATCATGAAACAGAGCGCACACACACACACACACACACAT
>SJYA01001694.1:459729-632258 GCA_006410615.1 Neotragus moschatus | reverse complement strand
ACCCCCCACCCCATATCAACTCTCTGGATCATCCCCATGCACCAGTCCCAAGCATCCTGTATCCTCTATCGAACATAGACTGGCAATTTGTTTCTTACATGATAGTATACATGTTTCAGTGCCATTCTCCCAAATCTTCCCAACCTCTCCCTCTCCCTCAAAGTCCAAAAGTCCATTCTATTCATCTGTGTCTCTTTTGCTGTCTCGCATACAGGGTTATCATTACCATGTTTCTAAATTCCATATATATGAGTTAGTATACTGTATTGGTGCTTTTCTTTCTGGCTTACTTCACTGTGTATAATTGGCTGAATGTATTTTAAGTAAAAAATTGTATCAGTGTAGAGCTCTTTATATTTATACAGATAATTTCTTCTCTCACTAAACTTCAAGAAATAAGTTGTATCATTTTATATAACCCCCAATGTCCTTATACAGGTGTAAGAACTCAAGAGTGGACTCCCCCGACCAGGGCGTTAACAGACTTGTTTACTCAATTCCAGTTGATAGCTGAAAGTGGCTTAGTTATGGTTTGATCCTTTTCTACTCGTTAGCTGTCTTTTTGTGTTTTGTCAGAATTTGCAAACTGGTTTTATTTCTTCTTAGTGCTCTGTAATGAGACTGCTGCTTAACCTTTTATCTTCGTTTTGTATCTGGGAAAGTGTTATTCTCTTGTGCTGCTTCAGGAAGAATGAAACTGTATAGTTTGTCCCTTTCCTGTTATCATTGTTTTCCCAAACAGGTAAAGGGACCTGCTGCAACTTTAAACATTATCCTCTCCAGCTTTCCCTGGTTACCTTATAAGCATTAACTGATAAGCAACAGTTTTAACTTCTGTCTTTTAACTAGTAAAATATGTAAAACTAGTCAGGTACTTTATAGGTGACATTGTTTAAAATTATTTTTAATTGATAGTCTACTTCCTAAAAGAATTTAAAGTGATTTACAGTAAAAGACATGAAGTAATGCCAATAAGAATAAAAATATAAGATTGTAAGAGGAGAAAAAGATAATAATTACCATAATTTTTGCTCCCAGAATTGGGTGTTAAATTTAGCTTTGAGCCTCTGTCATTTGAGACTTGAAAACAAATATAATTGTCACTTGGGAATAAGGAAGCTCATTATTTCATCAGGCAAGGCAGATGTGTTTGTTACTAAATTCCAAAAAATGAATAAATGTTCCTCAGAATCAGGTCATGCAAATTAGCATGTATGTAGGGATTTTAAAACGTATTGATGGGTTTAAAAGAAATCAGTCAGCTCATAAACATTTCACTTATGTTTGTGAAAAAACTAAGTCAGTGTGATGGTATTTGGTTGTGAAATATTCATCTAGCTTACAGGAGTAGCGCATAAAGAGCATGTGCTTAAATTATTTAAATAATGAACAGTGTTAACTTCTTTCAGGTTGTGGAATAATTTCAGTCATCAGGCTATGATTGTTGTAGCTGTCTGTTAAAACTATTTTCATTGCAAAGTGATCATAACTCTTATTATATATTGTATATATGTAGAAATTGATATTAGTGTTTATGCTCTCACTTCATGTATTGGATTTTGTCACGTGAATCAGAATTGGCATGTATATTTTGGAGTAGCCTTAGAAAAATTATAAACTTTTCCCATATGTTTGTTTCAACTGATTCCCAAGGGTTGCTTTTTCTGGCAGAGTATTTGATTAGGGATTATAACATCATCCTAACTTGAATTAATGTGTTTTTAAACACTTGTATAATTAAAATATCTTTAACTGTAAATTAATATGTTTATTCTTTATAAAATTAGAGTATTATAGAAATACATGGATAAACAAGTGAAAGCTGTGTTCTTTCCCTGTTTCCACCAAAGATGGTAGTCACTAAAAGTTTTTGTTACTCTTGATAATGTACTATACAATTAGAATACTGTGTGATATATGGAGTGTGTGCAGACTGGCAAAAATTGCCCTTGATATATTTTTTTTAATTTTAATTTTAATTTTTTTTCATCTCAGGTGTACATGAGTTCCCAATCTTGAACCCCCCNAGTGGCTTGTCAAGGTTTCTTGGTTAGGGAGGCTTGTTTTGGAGGTCTGGTGTGTGGAGCTGGATTTCTTCTCTCTTGAGCATGGGGTATCTCTTCACGGCTGCCCCAGCAAAGTGCAGCATCCACTCCCCACCCTGGAGGAAGGGCGTCTCCTCACCGCCGCCCCTCCGGACCCTCAACATGGGACAGCTCCTCCAGGCCCTCCCCCGTCAGCACAGCCACCGATCTTCAGATGCGAGTTGATCTTCCAATCCCCGACCCTGCCCTCGGACGTGGGGCAACTCCTCTCGGCCAGGCTGAGTGCGCTGGTCCTCACAGCCACCCTTGCTGAGTGCTAATCAATCAGTGGCTCTTCCCACACCTCAACCCTGGCCTCAGACGTAGGGTGGCCCTCCCGGCCCCCGACCCTGGCCTTGCGCACAGGGTGGCTCCTCCCGGTCGCCACCCCTGACCTCGGACATGGGTTGGTTCTTCCCAGCCCCCAATCCTGACCTCGGACACAGTGTGGCTCCTCTCAGCTATTCCCGCGCTGTCATAGCCTGGCACTCTCGGCCACTGCCCCTGACCTGGGAAGTGGGGTGGTTCCTGTCAGCTGTTCCTGCGCTGCCACAGCCCGGGACTCTCAGCCGCTGTCTCTGTCCTCCGACGTGGGGTAGCTCCTCTCAGCCGCGCTGAGTGGGAAGTGGGGTGGCTCCTCTCAGCTGTTCCTGTGCCGTCGCAGCCTGGCACTCTCGGCCACTGCCCCTGACCTCGGAAGTGGGGTGGCTCATCCCAGCCCGGAACTCTCGGCCGCTGTCTCTTGGACACGGGGTGGCTCCTCCAGGCTGCCGCCCCTGACCTCGGACGCAGGTGGCTCCTCTCGCCGCCACCTGCGCTTAGTCCAAGCTGTCTCCTGAGAAACCTGTATGCACGTCACAAAGCAACAGTTAGAATCTATAGGCTGTTTCTTAGCTCATTGCCTAAGTTGCCGTCGAAGACAGTAAACATTTGAACGAGTAAATTGGAATGAAGAAGAGGGGCCTGCCCTTGATATTATATTCTAAAAGTCATTGTTGGTGAACATACAAATAGCCACCATACTTAAGAAAGCTATTATCCTTTTATGTTAGTTGTTCTTTTGCTTTAAAAGTTTACCTGTGTTTGCATCCCTGAACTATATATATATATATTTTTTTTTTTTTTTTTTTGAGAACTTGAGAGGTCAGCATAATCTGTTAAACACTGCCATCAAACACTGCCACAGTTAGATGAAGTCTCCTAGAGGTACAGAGTCACTGGGTGATAGTCATACCTCAGGTTCCCAGAAGGCTCACCAGATAGATCCTTTTTAAGGGGAAGACAGTAGGCAAGTTCCTGCATAAATAAGTCCTAGAAAACTACAGTGGGAGGGCTCACCACTGCAAGTGTCAAGTACCCGGCAGGAATACATTTTGTGCTTCTGAATTCACTATGCCCTCCCTCCATCTCTCAGGAGTAGGTCAGAGCAGAGTACTCACGGTAGATAAAATGAATATCATCCGCTGATCTGGCAACTGGGTTGTGGAAGAGAGAATAGGAATTTTACCAGCACCTGTTCAAAAGGCCAAGCACAGATTAGAACCTGTGCTGGGCTTACCTGAGCATTCTGTTCTGTTTCGCAGCAAGGATTTGGGTGATACAGCGTTCAAAGTCTTTTTCCTGAGTCACCCCCACCAGCCCTGGTTTGTTTAGATTGGATATCTTCTCCATCTTATGCATGACTATTACCCTGGGATCTCCTTTAATGATTACCTTAGAGGTCTTCACCTAAGTTGGATCTCATTTCCTGTGTTTCAAGGCTCCCTCAGTCTTGTTTACTCTTTTGTTTCAGCAGAGCCCATTTTTCCAATAGCTTCCTGAAAGAAAGACTTTGCGGGAGGCGACTTTGAGACCTTGCGGTAGTGCTTTTACTGTCCTTGTACTTGATTCATAGAGTGACTGAATGGAATAATTGTCTTGAGAATTTCGTAGGGGGTGTTCTGTTTCCATCTTGCTTTTGGTATTGCTGCTGAGTCCAAAGCCAATCTAATTTTTGATCCTTTTTGACCTATTTTCATCCCCTCCAGAGATCTTTTTTTTTTTTAATTTTTTAAAAATTCTTTATTTTTTATTTTTTTCCATCTCAGGTGTACATGAGTTCCCAATCTTGAACACCCCCCCCCACCTCCCACCCCATATCAACTCTCTCCCTCCAGAGATCTTGTAGAACGTCCATTGTCTCCTCTAATCTGAAAGCTACAGCCATGTGCCGAAGCAAGTGTTTGTTCTCTTCCATAATCCTCGCTTGCAGTAGGCTCTGTTAATGTGGAATGTCATGTTCTCCTGTTCTGGGGAGGTTTTTGTTACTTTGTTGCTGATTTTCCTCCAATTTCTCATTGCTTTCTTTTTGGAGTTTATATAATTTGCCTATGGCCCTTGTCTTGGTCCTCTAGTATTCTTTCTACTTTCCATTTCTCTATCTTCTGCTTGACTTTTGGAAAGATTTCTTCAGGTTTATTTTCTAGCTCTTCTGTTGAGTTTTCATTTTTGCTGATGTTTTTACTAAACATTTGCCATATTTTAAACTTGCTCTATTTTCTGAACGTTTCCATTTTTCACTTTACTTAAATTTCTTTCCCCACAAGAACATATTATAGTTGTCTACCGGACACAGTATTTATCTTTTTGAAAATGTTAAAGATTGTTTTTTCTCCGTTCCTAAATAGTTTGTTTCTTTCAAGTATACTTGCTTCTTGTTTTCGTATCTAATGTCATGTTAAAGTCTTTCCCCAGATGTCTCTTAATCTACTCAGGATAAAAACCAAGGGACTTACAAAGCCAACTAGAAGTTTGCACATCAGTGTGGGTTATATGAACTTTGGGCTTCACAATAGAGTTAATAGGTCAACTTTTTATTAGGGAACCACCAGTGTTTCTATAGTTTGATCTTGCCTCATGGTATGGTAAGATTCCTCAGAGAAGTTTGTTCCTGTAAGTCTGTATAGAGCTGTGCTACTCATACTCAATACAGTAACCACACGTGCCTGTTTAAATGTAAATACCATTGAATTAATAATTCAGTTTCCCTATTGTTCAGTTCAGTCTCTCAGTCATGTCTGACTCTTTGTGACCCCATTAACCACAGCACACCAGGCCTCCCTGTCCATCACCAACTCCCAGAGTCCACCCAAATCCATGTCCATTGAGTCGGTGATGCCATCCAGCCATCTCATCATCTTTTGTCCCCTTCTCCTCCTGCCCTCAGTCTTTTGCAGCATCAGGGTCTTTTCCAGTGAGTCATCTCTTCGCATCAGGTGCCCAAAGTATTGGAGTTTCAGCTTCAACATCAGTCCTCTGCCAGTGAACACCCAGGACTGATCTCCTTTAGGATGGACTAGTTGGATCTCCTTGCAGTTCAAGAGACTCTCAAGAGTCTTCTCCAACACCACAGTTCAAAAGCATCAATTCTTCGGTGCTCAGCTTTCTTATATAGTCCAACTCTCACATCCATACATGACCACTGGAAGAAACCATAGCTTTGACTAGACGGACCTTTGTTTCCCTCTTGAGCTAACCACATTTCAAGTACTCAGTAGCCACATATAGCTAATGGCTGCCATGTTGGACAGCACAGCTACTGAACACTTCCATCACTGCAGAGTTTTATTGGAGTGCACTGGACTAGAACTAAAATCTTGTTGCAGTCATCTGAGAGCTCAGTGAGGGAAGACTCTGGGGTCTCAATATTCACAATTCAGTAGGTATTTGGTTACCTAATCCCACTGTTCTTAGAGCAGTGACTTGCCCTCAGCTGTGTATCCCCCAGCCCAGAAACTCTTGTTTTATCTTCTCCAGAGAAGACAAAGGCTTAAACAATATGCCTAACTCTTCATTTTACTTTAAATACTCAGTATTTACCTTTTGGCCTTTCAATCCTACTGGTCCCTGTTCTGAATTCTCCACTACATTTTGCAGGTATGCCCCGGTAATAGATCCTCTGTCAGTATAAATAGTGTTAGGGACTTTTCATTAAGAGAACAAAGTCCCATATTTCTTCACCTGTAAATAACCACTGATGAGAATGTTTTGTCAACTATTTCAGGACACATTGGGCATTATCAAGTTTTATAGCAAAGTCTTTGTAAGTGAAAGTCGCTCGGTCATGTCTGACTCTTTGTGACCCCATGGACTGCAGCACACTAGGCCTCCTTGTCCATCGCCAACTCCTGGAGTTCACTCAGACTCATGTCCATTGAGTCCATGATGCCATCCAACCATCTCATCCTTAGTTGTCCCCTTCTCACCCTGCCTTCAATCTTTCCCAGCATCAGGGTCTTTTCCAATGAGTCATCTCTTTGCATCAGGTGCCCAAAGTATTGGAGTTTCAGCTTCAGCATCAGTCCTTCCAGCAAATGTTCAGGATTGATTTCCTTTAGGATGGACTGGTTGGATCTCCTTGCCATCCAAGAGACTCTCAAGGGTGTACTCCAACACCACAGTTCAAAAGGATCAATTCTTCGGTGCTCAGCTTTCTTTATAGTCCACCTCTCATTTCCATACATAACTACTGGAAAAACCATAGCTTTGACTAGACGGACCTTTGTTGGCAAAGTAATATCTCTGCTTTTGAATATGCTGTCTAGGTTTGTTATAACTTTTCTTCCGGGGAGCAAGTGACTTTTAATTTTATGCCTGCAGTCACCAACTGCAGTGATTTTGGAGCCCAAGAAAATAAAGTCTGTCACTGTTTCCCCTCTTTCCCCATCTATTTGCCATGAAGTGATGGGACCTGATGCCATGATCTTCGTTTTCTGAATGTTGAACTTTAAGCCAACTTTTCACTCTCCACTTGCAGTTTCATCAAGAGGCTCTTTAATTCTTCACTTTCTGCCATAAGGGTGGTGTCATCTGCATATATGAGGTTATTGATATTTCTCCCGGCAATCTTGATTCCAGCTTGTGCTTCATCCAGCCCAGCATTTCACTTGATGTACTCTGCATATAAGTTAAATAAGCAGGGTGACAGTATACAGCCTTGACATACTCCTTTCCCTATTTGGAACCAGTCTGTTGTTCCATGTCCAGTTCTAACTGTTGCTTCCTGACCTGCATACAGATTTCTCAAGAGGCAGGTCAGGTGGTCTGGTATTCCCATCTCTTTCAGAATTTTCCAGAGTTTGTTGTGGTCCACACAGTCAAAGGCTTTGGCATAGTCAATAAAGCAGAAATAGATATTTTTCTGGAACTCTCTTGCCTTTTTGATGATCCAACAAATGTTGGCAATTTGATCTCTGGTTCCTCTGCCTTTTCTAGATCCAGATTAAACATCTGAAAGTTCATGGTTCACGAACTGTTGAAGCCAGGCTTGGAAAATTTTGAGCATTGCTTTACTAGTGTGTCAGATGAGTGCAATTGTGCCGTAGTTTGAGCATTCTTTGGCATTGGCTTTCTTTGGGATTGGAATGAAAACTGACCTTTTCCAGTCCTTCTTGGTTTAGTAGGTGGTCATGATTATCAAGCTGTTGAGAGATGGAACTGGATCAGGTGCTCCTGGCTCACATACCTCTCTGTTACCACCATCTATGAATGCTGCATTTTTGCTGTCAGTCCCATGCACTGTTTTAGAGAGCAGAGAAGCCCTTTGCTCTTAATAACTTTTAATCAAAGTGGAAATTAATTTTATTTATTGAGTCCAGGCTTACCTGCTCCATGTCACTTTCAATATTTATCGTAAAACACACCTTAGGTTTTTTTTCCCACCCACAGTGATATGCTCAGGGTGGTATTCTTGGCTATCCGGGCCTGGTTGTGTTCCCTTTGTGTCTAGGAATTATGTTTTCTTGATTTCTTGCAACTCTCCAATGTATACACTATACCTCATTGATATCTAATGAGTTACGGTTCCTTATTTAAGGCATGCTGTTTCATATTTCTGTGACTCTACATGTTTTATTTTACTCTGTGAAATAATCTCTCCCCTCCCCCAATCTCTCATCCCCTAAGAGTCTAAAGCATTCTTTAACCCCTTTTAGCAGAGTTCATCTTTCCTTACTTTGATCTAGCCTTAACCACCCATTGCATATCTCACACCAAATTGTAATCATTTCTTAACACGCATGGCTTCCCTCCTAGACTGTGAAAGCAATGCTTTTTAATCCTTGAATTGTTAATGGGAATTTAAAAGCTAAATGAATTTTGTAAAGTAAAGCATCTTTCTTTCCTGAGAAAGGAAGTATAAGTATCCCTAATAGAGTCCACTAATCCTTGTCAGGGAGTGTCCTTCCACATCATCATACTCCAGGAATAATATATGTGACCGAATAAGAAGTCCAGGTGGGCTATGTTTTGGTTCCTGCCTTTGCTTGGCATTGCAGTCATTGGAACCACAAATGGTTAGACAAGGACAAGGATTAGAATTAGTTTATGAGCTAGGAAGTTAGTGGGGTAAGAGATCTTATTAACTCTTGAAAGGACAGTAGTCTTAAGTGGAAAAGCTTCTGGATTACACTAACGTGTGGGCATAGCTTTTCTAGACGATCTTCAGTTTAGTTCTGTATATCTGTATTTGGCAGTAAAATGGGTATGCCATTTTAAAACTATGATTATTTCTTTTCCAAATGGCTCTTTGAGATATGATAGCATTTTGAGAATGCTGGCAGTATTATACAAAGAATGGACAGAAAAGTAGTAAATTCTGGTATTTGTGGTGGCTTTTCAGTAATGTGGGCTTTATATTGAATGATTTTAAAAGATTAGGTGATTCATTTATCAGTTAAAAACCAGATTTTCTTCCAGCAGAAGCTGGCAACCCCCATATTCAACTCTCCCCAAGTTCTTGTATGCTATGTGTTAAGTACTAGGGAATATTAAAGTAAGAAATGCATTAAACTTTGTTGACTAAGTTCTGTTAACTTCTCTTTCAGAATAATTTTTGCATGATACATTAAAAATTTGGTGTAGATTTGTGACATCTTGATTTTGTATACAGAATAAAGTCTGTGTGTGTTTAATTACAAAAGCAGTATCTGCTTGAAAAGAGCAAAGTGTTTATTAGGCTGAGCATGGACTCTGACCCCAGTTACCCAGATTCAAATCCCAGCTCCACCATTTACTAGTTGTATAATCTTGAGCATGTTATTTAACCACTCTTTGCCTCAGTATACTTATATATAAAGTGTGGGGTAATGAAAATATCTATACCATGGGATCACTATATTAAATAGGTTCACACATTTGAAATACATGAAACAATACCTGGCATATTCTAAAAGCTTGGCATAGTTCAGATATGATTATAATTGAAATAATCCAAACATATAGAATTCTCCAGATCATAAAAGCTTAATGAATATTCTATCAGATTTTATCTTACATAACACATTCCTTTTAACTTAATTTTTATTCTTTTTAACTTAGTTCTTACTCTACATATGATAAAGATCAGTAAAAATATGTTCTGTGAGCTTGTGTAGTCTTGTAATCATCACTGCAATCAGGAAATAGAAGTTTCCTCAACCCCTAAAAATTACTTTGTGCTGTGCCTTCACAAACTCACTCCCTATCCCTGACCTTTGACCACCATTGACTGTTTCCTTGCTTATAGTTTTGCCTGTCTAGAGTGTCCTATAAGTGAAATCATATAGTTAAAAACAAATCATTCCTTTTGAGCCTGGCTTCCTTCACTCAACATAAAGCATTTGAGGTGAACCCCAGATGTTGCGTGTATCAGTCTTATCATTGCTGAGTAGTATTCTTTTCTATGGATGTATTAAGTGTGTGCATCCACATACTCCTAGGCTGACATGAGGGTTGTGTCTGCTGCTGCTGCTGCTAAGTCGCTCCAGTCGTGTCTGACTCTGTGCGACCCCATAGATAGCAGCCCACCAGGCTCCGCCGTCCCTGGGATTCTCCAGGCAAGAACACTGGAGTGGGTCGCCGTTTCCTTCTCCAGTGCATGAAAGTGAAAAGTGAAAATGAAGTCACTCAGTGGAGTCCGACCCTTCGCGACCCCGACTCTTCGCTACCCCATGGACTGCAGCCTGTCAGGCTCCTCTGTCCAGGGTTGTATCTGGTCTTCTGCAATTACGAAGAATGCTGCTATAAAAAACTGATACAGGTTTGTATATCAATATGAGTTTTCAGTCTGTCCTGTGAGTAGTGGGATTGCTGGGCTATATGGTAAATGTACATTTAATATTTTAAGAAACTGAGCTATTTTCCACTGTGGAAAGTAGCTTCTCATGCCATTTTGCATTCCCACCTGCAGTGTGAGTTCTGATTTGCTCTGCATCCTTACTAGCCCTTGGTTTTGCAAAAAAAAAAAAACAAAAACAAAAAACCCCTGAAAATTTAGTTGCTTTAAATAGATGTGTAGCTAGCATTAATTCTTAACCAAGTTTTCTAGCAAAGCCTTGAGACTTGGAAAAAGAGATAAAATAGGGCTTGATTAAATGCAGGTATCATAAGGAGGAGTTGGAAAGACTGTTCGATTTGTGAGAGCTTGGTTTATCTGTGGTGTTCACTGTTGTATCCCCAAATGACTGACACAGTGCCTGACACACTGTAGGAATCTCTTTGCATGTTTATCAAATCATTGAACAAATGATTGGGAGATTAGGGAAGAAGTAGAGGTTAGGAGTAGAATGGAAAAGTAAATTTAGGTTAGACTTGGTCTGACTAATATTCATATTGACACATCTCTTTTCTGGTTCTCAATTTCATCACTGTAAATTGAGAAGATTCTCTTAGATGATATCTAAGCTCTTTTAATGAATTTTTTTTTCCTTTTTATGACATCAAATGAAAAATAATTCAGTAAGTAAGGAAGAAGCATGTCAGATCCTTTGATGTGGACGTGTGGATGTAATGGGAAGTATAGCCCTTCAGGAAGTTTAGGGGTGAGTGTCTAAACAGAAGCTAGCTAGCTAATGGCAGAAACAGATTAAAAAGTAGTTACAAGAGACTTTTCAAATCAAGTAGCAACATTGCAGTGATGTATTTGGGACAGGGGTTATGAAAGGAAGTAGGGGTTGAAAATACTGAATTTAGAAGCTCATTTTTATTGATACTATTAGTTTTAAATGCTTTAAGTTAGATTAGAGAGAAGCAGCCTATGGTTAATGCAAAGAGGAGGAGCTGAGCCTCAGTGAAAGCAAAACCAAGGGTGTGTAGGACTTTTCAGAGCATCCTGGGCCCTGTGTGAGCAAATGTTTGGCTGCTGTTTTCCAGTGTTCTTTTTCTCTGCCCTCATTCCCTCAGCCTTGTTCGTAGAAGTTCCGATCTGGAATTTAGCAGAAAGCCAGTTCTTAGCAGATATTTGTTCTATTTGTACTTTGAAGGATTTTGTATATGACACTGTCAGGTATTGGTAGAGATTTTTAAAATATACCAAGTATACAAATAAACTTGATTCTGCATTAAGGGATTTGACCTGTTTTGTCTGACTGCCATTTTTTAAAGCACCATGACATTTGAAATATTTTTCCTGTTCCAGTTCTTTTCAAATATTCAAAGGTCTTGATAGCTGAAATACTTTTTTTTTAATGTATAGATTTAAGGCCATTATTGTTTTCATGGTTTTAACGTTTCCAACAGTTTTATTATTCTGAAGCAAACCATATTTTTGCTCAACAGAGTTTAGGTTGTAAAATCAAACTTTGATTATTCGTTTTAGATTGTGCTTGCAACACTTCATTTTAAAACATCAATATTCATCTGGTTATGAGGACCCTCAAAAGTAATCCTCTGGCAAATAATTGAGGCAAGTGATTGAGGAATCTGACTTCTACCTAACCTTTCAGCTCATAAAGACCAATTGCCCAAAGATATTACTTTTAGGTTCTAATGTAAAGAATTAATATTTCTAGACTAAAAAAAAAAAAAAGATTCAGTGCGCTCTGTAAAATTGCCATCACTTTTAGGCATAGTCACCCTTAGGAAGCTGTTCTGTAGTTCTTAGTCCATTAAGTCTACTTTTTATAGTAAGGGATTAAGAAGAAAAAAAAAAACACCTGTGGAATATTTTAAGATTTAGTGTTGGATAACATCTTGGAAAAGAAAATAATATAGTTTTATTTTAAGACTAATAGCCATGAAAAAAAAAAAACCCAAGACTTTTAAAACTGTTTTTTTTTTTGGGGGTGGGGGGGAGTGGTGGCAGTCAGACATTTACTCTTTAAGCATATCTATTTCCCTTTTTAATTGAAGTATAGTTGATACACAATGTTGTGTTAGTTTCTGCTGTACAGAAAAGTGATTCAGTTATACACAGGTATATATACACACATACCCATTTTTCCATAGTCTTTTCCATTATGGCTTATATAGAATATAAACAGGATGGAATGTAATTCCCTGTGCTATACAGTTGGTCTTCCCTGATAGCTCAGTTGGTCAAGGATCCACTGGACCCTGTTGTTTACCTTGTGGCACTGGGGGCAGGAGGAGAAGAGGATGACAGAGGATGAGATGGCTGGATGGCATCACTGATTCGATGGACGTGAGTCTGAGTGAACTCCTGGAGTTGGTGATGGACAGGGAGGCCTGGCATGCTACGATTCGTGGGGTCGCAGAGAGTCGGACACGACTGAGCGACTGAACTGAATTGCTGATCTCAAACTCCTACCATTTCCCTCCTTCACCTCCTTTCCCCTTTGGTAACCGTGTTTGTTTTCTGTGACTTAAGTCTGTTTCTGCTTCATAAGTTCATTTGTGTCATATTTTAGATCCCATATACAGGTGATAGCTCACCAGTGTTTGTCTTTCTCTTTCTGATTTACTTAGTATTATAATCTCTGCTACTGCTGCTGCTGAGTCGCTTCAGTTGTGTCCAACTCTGTGCGACCCCACAGACGGCAGCCCACCAGGCTCCCCTGTGCCTGGGATTTGCCAGGCAAGAGTACTGGAGTTGGGTGCCATTGCCTTCTCCAGAATTATAATCTCTAGTTGCATCCATTTTGCTGCAAATGGCCTTTTCGTTTTTTTTAGAGCCGAGTAGTAGTCCATTGTATATATATACCACATCTTTTATCTATCAGTGGACATTTAAGTTGCTTCCGTGTCTTGGTCTTGGCTATTGCAAATAGCCACTAATAGTGTCTTTATGGATTATGGATATATGCGCAGGAGTGGGATTGCTGGATCATATGGTAGTGCTTTTGTTTTTTAAGAAACCGCCAGGGACTTCCTTGGTGGTCCAGTAGTTAAGACTCTGTGCTTGCAGGGCAGGGGACACAGGTTTGATCTTTGGTTGAGCACTAAGATCCCATATACTGAGCAGTGCGACCTGACAGAAGAGGGCGCAGGGGGGCTTCATATTGTTTCCTATAATACCTGCACCAATTTACATTCCCGCCAACTCTGTAGGAAGGTTCCCTTTCCTCTGTACCCTCTCCAGTATTTGTTACTTGTAGACATTTTGATGGTGGCCATTCTGACTGGTGTGAGGTGGTTCCTCATTGTAGTTTTGATTTGTGTTTCTAATAATTAGCAGTGCCGAGCATCTTTTCATGTGCCTTTTGAGCATCTGTATGTCTTCTTTGGAGAAATGTTTACTTAAGTCTTCAGCCCATTTTTTAAATTGGGTTGTGTTCTTGTTACTGAGTTGTATGAGCTGTTTGTACAGTTTGGTCATGAAGGCCTTGTCGGTCACATTGTTGGCAAATATTTTCTCCCATTTCATAGGTTTTTTTTCATTTTGTTTATGCTTTCCTTTGTGGTGCAAAAACTTGTGAGTTTGATTGGTTCCTATTTAATTTTGCTTTTGCCATGGGAGATTGATTGACCTAAGAAAACATTGCTAAGTCATAGAATGTATTGCCTGTGTTCTCTTTTAAAGTTTTATGGTCTCGTTTCTTAATATGTAAGTCATTTTGAGTTTATTTTTGTGTATGGTGTTGAGGGTATGTTCTAAATTCACCAGTTAACATGTGGCTGTCTAGTTTTCATAATACCACTTGCTGCAGAGACTTGCTTTTCTCTATTATATATATCCTCACCTCCTTTGTCAAAGGCTTTTTTTGTTCCCCACTTTGGCCTTGCCACACAGCATGTGGGATCTTAGTTCTCCAACTAGGGACCCACTCGTGCGCCTGCAGTAGAGGTACGGAGTTCTAACCACTGGAACGCTAGGGAATTCCTATCAAAGATTAATTGGCCGTAGGTGTGTGGGTTTATTTCTGCTCTTTATTCATTGATCCCTAGGTCTGTTTTTCTGGAGTGCATCCATTTCTAATGTACTAACAACTTCTTAGACCTGTGGGCCATGTAAGAGGGCATTCAAACTCATATTCTTTGTCAGAGCCTATTCTGTAGCCCTATAATTAAAGATCATTAAATGTATCATTCTGAAATTGAATTTGGGGAGTTGTAGTAATAAAATATATTGTTTTTTGTGTGTGTCTTTCAGAATCATGGTGTCATGGAGAGGGATATACTTTATACTCACTCTGTTTTGGGGAAGCTTTTTTGGAAGCATTTTCATGCTGGGTCCCTTTTTACCTTTAATGTTTATAAGCCCATCTTGGTATCGCTGGATCAACAACCGGACTGTGGCAACCTGGCTCACGCTACCTGTGGTAAGTTACACACACAACTGAGAAAGAGATCATATCAAAGTAGCCTATCCTATTGATTTGTATTTTGTGAGTCAGATTTTGTCACATATTATGAGAAACATATTCCTATTACATAAGAGGCACATTAGTTTTTGTATTTTTATCTTTAAATGCTAGGGGATGAAACAATTAATGTGTTTGAAGTAGAATATTTTATCTGTTTAATAGAATATCTTCCATATTCCTCATGAATTTATTTTCCTTTAGTGAGGTGTGCTTTAGTAAAATGCACAAATCTATGATGCAGACTGAAGAATTTTTACATTGCTAGTTTTATATTGCATTTTATTTTTTATTTCTCATGTTTGTCTTATTTATGTATTATACATACATGTATCCTTTTTCAAATTTTTTTTCCCATTTAAGTTATTACAGAATATTAAGTTCCCTGTGCTATACAGTGGTCCTTGTTGGTTATCTGTTTTAAATATAGTAATGTGTATCTGTCAATCCCAAACTCCCATTTTATCCATCCCCTCAACTTCCCCTTTTAGTAATGACAAGTTTGTGTTCTAGTTTGTGAGTGTGTTTCTGGGTAAATTCATTTGTATCTTTTTTTTTTTTTTAAGGATTCTGCATATAAGCAATGCCATGCGATCTGTGTCTGACTTACTTCGCGTAGTATGATGATTTCCAGGTCATCTGTGTTGTTGCATATGGCGTTGTTTCATCACTTGTGATTGGTCAGTTCGTATTTTCTACCTCTTACTGTTTCAGTTTGGGGAGGTGGTTCCTTTCTGAGCATTTGTCCATTTCTCCCAGGTTGTCCACTTTGTTGGCATATAGTTGCTTACAGCAGTCTCTTACGATGCTTTGATTTCTGTGGTGTCCCTTGTAACTTCTTTTTCATTTCTGATTTTAGTAGTTTGAATTCTCTCCCCCATTCTTCTTCATGAGACAGGCTAAAGGTGTATCAGTTTTGTTTATCTTTTCAAAGAACCAGTTGTTAGTTTCACTGATCTGTTGTTTTCGTCTCTATTTCATTTATTTTTGCTCTCATCTTTATGATTTCTTTTCTTCTACTGGTTTGAGTTTTCTTTGTTCTTCTTTCTCTAGTTGCTTTAGGTGTGACATTACGTTGTTAGGATTTTTTCTTTCCTGAGGTGAGATTGTACTGCTGTAAACTTCCCTCATAAAACTGCTTTTGCTGCATCCCATAGGTTTTAGATCATCATGCTTTTTTCAGTTGTCAGTATTTTTGATTTGTTCTTTGATTTCTTCCATAATCCATTTGTTGTTCAGTTAGCATATTGTTAGGTCTCTACATATTTGTGTTTTTTACAGTTTTTTTTTTTTTTTTTTTTACCTTATAGTTGATTTCTATTCTTATAGTGTTGTGGTTGGAAAAAATGCTTAATATGATTTCAGTTTTCTTAAATTTACTGAGGCTCACTTTGTGGCCCAGCATGTGATCAGTCCTGGAGAATATTCCAAGTATACTTAAGCAGAATATATATTCTGCTATTTTTGGATGGACTGTTCAAGAAATATCAGTTGAGTCCATTTCATTTAATGTGTCATTTAAGGCCTGTGATTCCTTATTGACTCTAAAGCAAACATTTAGAGGTAAATAATTTTTTTTAATGTCATATGTTGCCACTATACTTCATTTTCTTTAATGTCATAAATTTTCCACAGTGTATGATCTTTTGATTATAAATCACATGTTTTTGGCTGAATCTCTCTACCAAAACCTTAAGAGTTCAAAGATTTGCATAAGTCACTACATCGGTAACTCATTATAGCTGTTATGCTTCCCAATGTCTAATCAGTCTAATTTCTTTGGAGAGCTAATGTAGGCAGAGTGCTTATTCAGATATTAGAGACAGACATTTGGTTTCGCTATTGGCCTTCCCACTTTCTAGTAGTTTGAACGTGGCTACTTGGTGTCTCTAAATTTCTCTTCCATCATCAGTTAAGGAAAGTTAATACTACCTACCACAGAGTGTTATTATGATGACTAGAGATACTGAATATACAGTTTGCAAAGTAAGCAGTAAATGTTTTCTGCTTTACCAGCTTTACGGGGTAGGCTAAACTGCATTATCAAAGCGAATTCAGAGTGGCTTGAATAAGGCAAAACTTTTACCTTCGAGTCCTGGTTGCCAGGTTAGCTCTGCTCCCTGATATTATGCAAGGACTCAGATTCCTTCCACCCAGCCTGGCATAGCATCTTCTGTATGGTTAAGACTGTTCACTACCCTTTCTTTGCCCTACTCAGCAGGAAGTGAGGAGGGAAGGAAGTCCGGAGCAATAGCTTTGCATTTATACCAGTGAATTACAAGTTGTATATAATCTCTCTTGCTCACCACATAGGTAAGAACAGCTAAAAGCTCTTATAGAATCTGGGGAGTGTTGGAAATGTAGTGTTTTGTTTTCTGGATGGCCATGTACACAATTAAAATCTATTACTTTGGAAGAAATGCCGGATTTTATTGGACAAATTAACGGACAGATTTTGCCATAGCTGCTACTACTGCTATTACAACCAATAGCAACCAATACTGTTACAGTAGAATTATGTCATATCTATTTACCTTTGACAACTTCAATTCTGTGCCCTAGAATGGATGAGGGAGAGAGAAGAATGAATGTTAGAAATCTGAGTGGTCTGGTGCTAAATATGATTCTTGCGTTTAAAACCACATGCAAATCAATAATTTCATCTGATGGTGGGTTGGAGAAGTCTGGCCCAACATTTAGAAAAACTGGCTAAGTTGTACTTACTGATGTGTGCTAGTCTCTTGTAGGTACTTTTGTTTGAGATTTTCAAGGGTAATTTCAGCTATTCCTGAATTGCCTTATTACCTGTCTTGAGAACTTATAGAGGCAAGATTCAACCACCATTGTAGTGTCAAATTGGTATATATTTGTAAAAATTTCTGTTATCCAATTCTTTCACTCACTGACTTGCTTGCTGGTAATGGTATATCGAGCAGAGTCTTTCAGTTAGAAATCTATAGAAGCTGAATCCCCTGTAGCTAGGTTACAGAAAATCATGTTCTGATTCTGAGAAAGTGAATGTCTCTGTTAAAAAGAAATGAAGAAAAACTGTCATGGTGTCTTTATGATTTTTTATTTCATACTTTTGCAAAATAGTACAATAGATCACGTTAGTATTGTCTCCCCTATAGGTATACTTCATTTGAAATACTCTCAAAGAGTTAAAAATCATTTTTCACTAAAAATAAATTAGGGTAAATGCATTTAGACTAATTATTGCTTCATAGAAATAATCACAAATGATTCTTTTGTATAATCTTTTGTAAGTTTCGCTTCTTCATTAAAATGATTTCATTGGCAAGATTTTTCTTATCTTTGCAAGATTTTTCTTATCTTACTATTTTTAACTGGTACATTTTCTGTTAAATGAGGTTCCACAGTAAAATCATCTGGAATTTTAGAATTAGATGAGACTTCGGACACGACTGAAGTGACTTAGCAGCAGCAGCAGCAGAGGTCACCTAGTCCAACTTACCTATGTGTCCCAGAATCCTTTCCCAAAGTCTGCAAAGTACTTGTAGTCTGCAAAGTAGCCATTCATTCTCCTTTGAAACGTTTTTGTAATGAGAAGTACATGTCTTTGTTCATTTCATTTTTGGATGGTTCTATTCAACATAATCAACACTGTCACGTCAAACTTTGTGCCCAGAGAAATTTTTGCTTCTCAAAATTCTGAGTCTTTCCAACTGTCTGATTGTTAGCTAATTAATTACCAAGATTATGAGAACTACTTGGAGTTTTGTCCTTTCACTATAGATCATGTCCTAGGAATTTAGTGGTCATTTTCTAACTCGCCATCTAGGACATATCTCTTCCCACAGCTTGCTGATTCCATTCCCGTTCTAGAACACAACAGGTATTCAACAAACATAGATGACTGAATATAATTTCTGTCTAGACTGCTGCTCTTAAAAAAGAGGATCTTGGTCTTTGAGTGACTTGGGATTGTGCATCCTTCAATACCTAAGGATTTGAGGACCTGGGTCTACAGAGCGAAGGCAGACTTGATGATGAGGAATATCACAGATCTTTCTTACATCAGCCTAAGTAAAGATCCACTGGAATGATAAATAGGAGCATGGACATCATGGCAAAACTGATTCTCTTTGATTATGAGGGTAACCTCTCATCTTTGTTTTCGTACACAGTGGAACACTTGGAGGTAGTAAACAGTGGTATATAAAAGATTCTCAGAAATTCCTCATATATTTCTAATTCTAGGTGAGATCTTTGGTCGATTAAATAAAAGTCCTAAGAATTATTACCACTCTTGGTTCAGACATAAAGCATTATAAAATTTTATAAGATTAGTTTCTTACTGCTGAAACTTATCATCTATACTAGAAAGAGAACAAATATAAGAATGGTATCTTAACAGTTTTTGATTTGTATTATTTGAATTCTGGAATTCTTTATAAGCATTAGAACTTTGTCTCTGGGTAGTGTATTTGTTAGTCTGCTTTTGCAGGAGCTGTAAATAATGTTGACTAGATATGTCTTTTCTGGCATTAAAAATGATTAATGTGAACTAGAGCTCTAGGTTGTCCAGAAGGTTATATATTATAACTCTCAAGCACATTCTGATAGAGTGTTGGATGGCAGGAAAGAGAATACTTTATGATATGCTCCTCAACAAACAGTCTGGGATTTTTTACTTTTGACATTTACTATAATGAAAAGCTTAAGATTGTTTTGGGATCCACAGGAAACACATATTAGAAATTTCACATGTAAGGCTAGAGTTGATGTTTGGGATATATAAGCTTAAGATTTTCATCTCTTTTCTGTAGTACAACATGGGCTGTCCCAGGTGGCGCAACTGTAAAGAATCTGCCTGCCAATGTGAAAAACGTGGATTCTCCATGGGGGTCCCAAAGAGTTGGACAGGACTGAGTGACTGAGCATACAAACACACATAGTATAAGACACAATTAGTAGTCAGCTTCCTCTTTTGACTCTTAAAGGAAGTGTTCCTGTATTTCAGTTATTTGCACACTCTGAAAATTATATATCATATTTGGAATGCAGAGTGGAGCCAATCCAAATTAACCTTGGATGGTGACTTCATACACATCACCTGGGCCAAGACATATAATTCAATGATTTCATTTTGGTAGTTGACAGCCCTTTACGCCTATAAGTGGAAAATGGATATTTCTTGCTGTGGGTCCAAGTCTAGAGGACTCCTCCCTGATCTTCTCCATCCTGAAGTCTCTTTTACATTGGAATTTAGCTTTCCAAACTTTGGGGGGAGAGGGGGTTATAATTATTTGAGTGGTTATGGATGCTTTAGAAAATTTAACAAAAAACACAGGCATTTTTAGCTACTTTAGCCTAAATGATCATGTTTTACATCTTAACACTCTGACTCTGTAATACTTTGGATATAATAACAAACGTATCTTTTATTTTTTAGCTTATATTCCTTTTAACCTGTTTTTTTTCTTGGTCCTGTTTGAAGTCCTATTGTTCTTTTGTATGGTTTTTAAAAAGCTCTTTTTGGAAATATAATGAAAAATTAATAAAACATGAAAGCATGGTAATAATTTTATTAAAGTATAAATATCAAACAGGTCAGGAAATAGAAAATTGCCAGCAAACCACCTAGCTTCTGAGTCATAACACCTTTTTCAACAGAAGGAATATCCTGACTTTTAGTTATTTTGTTGCTCTTTTTTTTTTTTTTTTTTTTTTTTAATTTTTTTTTTTTCGTTGCTCTTTTTAATTTTGCCACCTGTATATTTACCCCTGGGCTTCCTGGTGGCTCAGTGGTAAAGAATCTGCCTACCATTGCAGGAGACGCGGGTTCAATCCCTGGGTCAGGAAGATCCCCTAGAGAAGGAAATGACAGCACACTCCAGTATCTTGCCTGGAAAATCCCAGGCCCAGAGGAGCCCGGTGGGGTGTGGTCCATGGGGTCACAAAGAGTTGGACACAGCTGAGCATGAACTGAGCATGCAAGCATATTTACTCCTAGAATATTGTAGTTACTGTTTATTTTAGAAAGTTTTACATATGGACAACTGTTATGTTCTTGTTTTGTTTCTCAACGTTATGCTTGTATGTTGCTACTGAGACCTATAGTTCATTTATTTTCACTGTTGTATTATATCCCATTGTATGACTATACCACAGTGCTTATTTGCTACATTTTGATCAAAGTTTTCTTAATACTGCCAAAGAGAACTTTTTATTTTCTTTTATCTGCCATGGACCCGTTTTCTTTCCCTAAGTTTATTACTTGGAAATTATTCAGAAATTTAAATAGGCATTGCAGTCAGTAATCAGGGCTTCTTAATATCTGTTATTGTTCTTTCAAGAACCTCAGTCTATAATTTATTCTAAATATTTCATATATAATCTATATCTCTCCATCAGTAAAGTAAGTAAATCCAGCAAATATTTGAGCATCTCCTATGTGTCAAGCACTGTGGCTGCAATACTTTAGTAAACATACATTGCTTATATATTTAACAAATAAACAAATACATGTATTTGTTTAAAAGAAACCATAGTACAAAGAGGTATAAAATGAAAATTTTGACTGTTCTTTTATTTAAAAATGTAATAATTGTATATATCTGTAGACTTTAAAAATTACACAGTGGAGATCTTATTGTATGCCTTTTGCACTTTTCATCTTAATAATCTATCTTGACAATTTCATTGAAAGTTAGCATTTTTTAATTAGGGAACTGCTGGAAACTTAAATTAATAGAACTGAAAATACAAATAGTACTTTGTTCCAGATTAATTTATTATAGAAGCAAGAATAATGGGGGAAAATATGCTTTTGACTTACTATAAATCAGATTTATTTATAGAACATGATAAACTTTTGCCTATGGGAAATCATAACTTTAAATTGTCAAATATCTGTGTGATTTTTTCTGTAGGCATTGCTGGAGACCATGCTTGGTGTGAAAGTGGTTATAACAGGTGATGCATTTGTTCCTGGAGAAAGAAGTGTCATTATCATGAATCATCGGACAAGAATGGACTGGATGTTCCTATGGAATTGTCTGATGAGATATAGCTACCTCAGATTACAGAAAATTTGTCTCAAAGCCAGTCTCAAAAGTGTTCCTGGATTTGGTAGGTTTACATAAATTCTTTTAAGTTGTTCATTTATTTTATATGTGATGTACTCAAAAACTACAGAATAACTTACTAAATTCCTCTTAAGTACTAAAGCCATTTCCATTTTTTCCCCTTCCTAGCCAAAAACAATCACCAGTTTTTCTTTTTCCTTAGGGGATAATAGATTATTTTCATCTCTTTTTTGGAAACGTCTTATGTTGAAAGAGAATAAACTATTCTTAAGGAAGTATATATGGTCCCAGAAGGACAAAAATTTGAAGGATATGAGTTAATAGTTCAGTAACTTCTTATTTCATGTCATACTTGTGATAATTTAGACCAGAAACTGGTCTGTGGTGATAAGATACTCGAAAGGACCTGATTCCCTCACATTCATCTAATAAATAGTAATGAATACCCTTTGGTTCCAAGCAGTATACTAGGTGCCATTGTTTTCTGAACTTACCTAATCTATCATTTTTAAATTCCTAGAAATATTTACTTTCCATGGTTAGAAATGCAATGTGTTCATTGAGTGGTGAATAAGTATGGGTTTTTCAGCATTGCTTAATTGCCCTTCACTCCTTAATGTGAAGAAGGGGTAAGGAACAGACGAAAATGTATTGAAACCTATTGTTCACATATGAGTGAATGAAGCACCCACTAAATTCTCTGACAGCCTCATCCATTACATCTGTACTTCTTTGGTTTCCTATGTAATATTTCTTATTTGAATTCTTTGCTCTCTAAACCATGTCCCTATCAATAGTGTACTGAAACTGTGTAGGATTTTGACAGCAAAGGGCAGGCATTGTCCTCAGGACAGACTGGTAAGAAATATTGCCTGTTTGTGTTTCACTTGTCTTCATATAGTTTTGTCTTTGTCACATAACCGTATTATAGTGTCAGTATAGTCAGACTGTTTAACTCATTATTGACCCAGGAGGTTTTCACAGAAACTAAATGCCCATGGCTGGCAATTTTTTATGTAAATAAATATTGAAACATCTCCAATCAATAACATTCAGGTAACAAAAGACACATTAATACATTTCTGTTCAGTAATACATTAAATGTCAACTTTCCCTTGAGCAAACATCTCCATAGAACCAGCAGAAAGCTGCAACATTTTACGACATAGTGCCAAAATTCATATAGTAGCCTATCCACAGTACCTCATTGGTGGAAGCTGTCACTGTCCTTAAAGAGACTAGGGGAGGAAGCATACACATCACCTCTTGATGGCAGAAATGTCAAAGATTTTTCAGTGTTTTAAAAACTGCCCCATTCATCAAGAATGATAATGTCTTATCATTCCTTATTCTACAGAAATATATTAATAGAATATTAATATTGTGTGAATGAGCTTGAAAATGTATGTGAAATTAACAATTACATTGAGAAAAATACAAATGAAAAAGAAAAAATTAAAACAGCTTTGTATTTAATAGAGTGAATCCATAATAAAAAGCCTTCCCAGAATGGTTTTTAGAGGACAGTAGCAGCTGCCTGATTTTCCTTATCCTTAAAAAAAAAAAACCATCCAATCAACAAACAGAGGAAATACAACCACTTATCACTCATCTCTTCAGCATGATCAGGAGACAAAGAAGGCATTTAGAAGATATGGTATTAAGTAGAGAAATAAAAAGTGTAAAATAGTTGTCCTATCCATCATTGCAAACCTTTGCGTTCTAAGAGTGAAGAAAGGCTTAAGAGTAAAGGCATTGACAACTTAGAAGAAGCACAGACAAAAGCATCCCCAGAAAGATTCCAGCCTAATGCTGAATGTCCAAATACCAACTGAACACGGGTCAGGACACAGTAGCTCATAGTACAAAATATAGGAAAGTGATTAGAAAGAGAGTGAGACCTGAAGATGCCTCAGAGAAGCATTGCTTCTGAAGGAGAATCAGATACAGAGATGGAGTAGACTTCCATTGGAAGTGTGGCAGTGAAGGAAAAGGAAATTGAAGATCTGGCAGGAATAAAAAGAGAAACATGAAATAAAAATCTTTGCTCACCCCATGCAAATTATGCGCTCAAACACCATAACCATAAAAAAAACTTGAGGGGAGAACTGAAAAACCAAAAAGTCAAAAAGTGTACACCATAACACAGCACTCTAAATTGAATGAATTATTAAATAAGCATTTGACGATTGTTTTTTTTTAAAAAAAAAAAAACTTTTGAGAAATACAATGTATAGTAATGGACAAGAAAATTAGAAATATGTCAACTGAATTCAAGCAAAAAAAAAAATTAAAAAGCAAAATCAGAAATAGTGAATTATGAAATACCCAAGAGGAAATAGAGTAAAATGACTCAGTGGTGAAAAGCTGGAAGCATGTCCTCTAATATCAGGAACAAAACAAGGATGTCCACTCTCACCACATTCTTCTGGCCATGCCACGCAGCTTGTGGGATCTTGGTTCCCTGTCCAGGGATTTGAACCTGGCAGTGAAAATGCTGAATCCTAACCACTGGACCTCCATGGAATTACCATACTCTTGCCACTTCTATTCAACATAGTTTTGAACGTCCTAGCCATGACAGTCAAACAAGTAAATAAAAGGAATCAGAACTGGAAAAGAAGTAGTAAAACTGTCACTCTTTGCAGATGGTATGATACTACATAAAGAAAAAGATCCTAAAGATGCTATCAG
The DNA here is from genome assembly GCA_006410615.1 of Neotragus moschatus. Lineage (NCBI taxonomy): Eukaryota > Metazoa > Chordata > Mammalia > Artiodactyla > Bovidae > Neotragus > Neotragus moschatus. Next base: position 607,871 of record SJYA01001694.1, on the reverse strand, counting down.
AAAGCCACTAGAGCTCATCGATGAATTTGGTAAGGTTGCAGGTTACAAAGTCAATACACAGAAATCTCTTGAATTTCTACATATGACAACAAAAGATTAGAAGGAAAAATTAATGAAACAATTCCATTTATCATCATGTGAGAATACTAAGTACCTAGAAATAAGCCTATTTAATGAGGCAAAGGATTTGTACTCTGAAAAGTGCAAGATGCTGATGAAAGGAAACAAAGATGACACAAACAGATGGAAAGATATACCATGTTCTTAAACTGGAAGAATCAATATTGTCAAAATGACTGTTCTACCCAAGGTAATCTACAGATTCAATGCAGTCCCAAATGGCATTTATCACAGAACTAGAACAAAAAATTTCTAGATTTGTATGGAAATACACAGGACCTTGAATAGCCAAAGCAATCTGAGGAAGAAAAACAGATGGAGGAATCAGGCTCCATTACCTCGGAGTATACTGCAAAGCTACAAAAACAGAAATATAGATCATTGGAACAGGATGGAAAACCTAGAAATAATCCCACACAGTTATGGTCAATTAATCAATGACAAAGTAGATGACTACATAATGAAGAAAAGACAGTCTCTTCAATAATCAGTGCTGAGGAAACTGAACAGCTACATGTAAAAGAATGAAATTAGAACATTCTCTTAACACCATACACAAAAATAAACTCAAGATGGATCAAATACCTAAATATAAGGCCAGACACTATAAAATTCTTATAGGAAAATATAGAAAGAACACTCTGACATAACTTGCAGCCGTATCTTTTTCAGTCCATCTCCTATTAATGAAAAATGTAAAAACTAAATGAAACCTCATTAAACTTTTTTTGCATAGCAAAGGAACCCATAAACAAAAAGACAGCCCATAGAATGGGAGAAAATATTTGCAAAGGAAGTCACCAACAAGATTAACTTCGAAAATATACTGTTTATGTAGCTCCATGTCAAAATAAAACAACCCAATCAAAAAAAAAAAAGGGCAGAAGATCTAAACAGACATTTCTCCAAAGAAGACATGTAGATGGTGAAGAGGCACATGAAAAGATGTTCAACATCATTAATTATTAGAGAAATGCAAATCAAAACTGCAGTGAGGTATTACTTGACACCTGTCAGAATGGCCATCATCAGAAACTCTACAAACAATAAATGCTGAAGAGACTAGAGAAAAGGGAACCCTTCAATACTGTTAATGGGAATGTAAATTGGTACAACCACTGTGGATTACAATATAGAGGTCCTTAAAGAACTAAAAATAGAACTACTATGTGATCCAGCAGTTCCACTCTTTGGCAGGTATCTAGAGAAGACCATAATCCAGAAAGATCCATGCACCCCACTGTTCAGTGCAGTACTATATATAATAGCTAAGACATGGAAGCAGCTTAAATATCCATCAACAGAAGAATGAATGAAGTGGTGCGTATATAAAATGGAATATGTCTCAGACATAAAAAATAATGAAATAATGCCATTTGCAGCAACATGGATGGACCCAGAGATTATCATACTCTGAATTACTTCAGAGAAATACAAATATCATATCACTTATATGTGGAATCTAATATTTTTTAAAAAAGCTAAAATGAACTTATTTACATAACAGAAACAGACTTACAGATGTCAAAAACAAACTTATGGTTACCAAAGGGGAAATGCGGGAGGCAGGGCAGAATAAATCAGGAGCTTTGGATTAACATATACAACTATATAAGACAACCAACAAGGACCTCCTTTAGCACAGAGAACTCTGTTTAATATTTTGTGATAACCTACATGAGACAAGAATCTGAAAAAGAATGAACATGTGTATAACTGAATCACTTTGCTGCACACCTGAAACTAATAACGACATTGTAAACAAACTATACTCCAACAAAATTTTTAAAAAAAGAATGAAAAGGAGAAACAAGAAAAAAAATGTCAGGAATTAGTTGAAAGATAGTGATAGTTATTCTAACATCTATATAACTGGAGCTTCTAGAGAGTCAATCAAAACAGTGTGACTTAAATGTTACGAGGGTTATATTTAAAAGTATTACCAAGATAAACCTTGGAAATAAAAGATGACTGGAGAGGCACTTCCAGCATGACAGCATGAGGAGCTCTCCATACCCACTTCCCAGTGAAACTGGAAAATCTAAGGTAGCAGTCATTTAAAGTCTCTGGAAATGGTCCAAAAGGCATACAGAAAATGAAAATACATTTATTCAAGAAAATTTATACCACAATTTGTCAAGAACAATGAGAATCTGTGTTTTTTAAAACAAGACACATTCATTTTCTCTCACCTCCCAGTTTCGCCTGACAGAAGCTCTGTCCCATACTGGTGCAGCCAAGAACACAGGGTGACCCACAATCAGGAGAAATCTGAGTTTCTCCTTCAGGAGTATAGGATTTGAACCCCACATTTAGCTCCCCAATTTTAACACTGGCATCTGAGAGAGGAGTCTTCAAAACATCTAACTTTGAAAACCAATAGTTTTACATCTGTGAGACTCATATAGGATATATATAGGAAGCTAAACCTATATAAAATAGGATAGCAAAATAAATTTTAAAGGGCTCTTGCATACTTGTGTTCCTATACTCCCGGATCCAGTGCAAAGGCAGCTGACTAGAAAGCACCCAGTCTTGCTGTGAAAGAGGGCCTATCTGTGAAAGATTTGCTTGTCTTCCTTGCTGTAGCCAGAGGGGCAGGGTTCTAATAAAATACACATCTAAGGGCACTGTAATCCTCTCCAGAGACCTTTTAGGGTGGGTATATCATTCACATACCACCTCTGGTCACCAGTATCTCTGAGAAGGGAGCTTATATACTTGTCTGGCACTCTGACTTTATGGCTGTTACCCAGAGAATATATCGCTTGGGAGTCTGGCTTTTGTAACCAGGAGTTTGTGTTCAGGGGGTAGGGGTGGGGGCAGTGGGATGGTAACAACCGAAGAAGAAACAGTTCTTAGCTGACCATTGCTCTAGGACTCGGTATGGAGGGAGCAGGCAGAAAAGCCCATCTCCAAGTCTTCTCCTAAAAGAAGAGAAGTATATTTGCATAATTTAAAAAGGCGTGACTTCCAATTAGCCTGAATCAAAGTATTGAGATCCTCTCTATTGGCACATCTGTCCTCAACTACTGGGAGCCACTAAGAATAAAGTAGGTAGGCTGCTTGGACTATCACAGAAGGTGAGACAACCAAGAACTAGAGTATGATTGAATGGTAAGGTTCATCTCCTATACGAGGACACGCTTTCAAGACTGAGAGAGGTAGGTGTTTTATCTAATGTATAAAAATGAACACAGTCAAGGAAAATGAAGAGACAGAGGAATATATTCCAAATGACAGAACAGAGTAAATCCTTAGAAAAAGACCTAAATGAACTGGAGAGGAGTGATTTACCTGGTGGTAAAGAGTTCAAAACTAGTCCTAGAGATACTCACTGAGCTCCGGAGAACAATTCATGAGAAGTTTAACAGAGATAGAAGATACAAGAAAGAACTCACAGTGCTGGAGAACTCAATAACCGAACTGAAACACAGGAGTTTAACAGTCTAGATAAAGCAGTAGAAAAGGTCAGTGAACTTGAAGATGGAGCCATACAATTTTCCAGCCAAGGCAGCAAAGAGAAAAAATGAAAGACTGAAGATAACGTAAGGGAACTATCCCTGGAGATTCCCATGGACGGCCCTAGCAGGCTACAGTTTATGTGGTGGCAAAGAATCAGACACAACTGAGCAGCTAACACTACTACTTCTACTAAGGGAATTATGGGAAATATCAAGAGGCCTTACATTTGCGTTACAGGGGTCCCAGAAGGAGAAGAGACAAGGGAAAGGGCAGAAAATTTATCTGAAGAAACAGTGGCTAAAAACTGCCCCAACCTGGGGAAGGAAACAGTTCCAAAGAAGATGAACTTAATGTCAAGAAGATGACTCACGTCAAGACACATAATTAAAGTGTTGAAATTCAAAGACATGGAGAGAATCTTAAAAGCATCAAGTGCAAAACATGTTATGTAGAAGGGAATTCCCATAAGATCATCACCTCATTTTTCAGAAGCATCTTTGCACACCAGAAGGGAGCGACATGCTATATTCAAAGTGCTGAAATTTAAAAACTGCCAAACAAGAAGACTGTATCTGACAAAGTATCTCCTTCAGAATTGAAGGAGAGATACAAATAAGCAAAAGCTCAAGGAGGCCATCACCTCTAGACTGGCCTTACAAAGAAATGTTAAAGGGACTTCTTTAGGCTGAAAAGAAAAGGTGCTAATTAGTACTGGGAAACAATACATATCCTTGGTAAATATAAATATATAGTAAAATTTAGAATAATCTAATATTGTAAGGTTTGTGAATTAACTACTTCTAATGCTAAAATAAATTTTAAGACAAGTATTAACAATAATTGTAACTATAATAATTAAGGGATACAGAAGATAAAATGATATAAATTGTGACCTCAGAAACAAAATATGGAGTAGTAAAAATGTATAGCCTTAGAATGTGTTCCAAATTAAGTTGTTATTAAGTTAAAACAGTATTATTTTATGTCTCATGGTAACCATATGATCGAGAATAAGTAATCTAAGCCCACCACTTCTGAAAATCACAAAGGAATAAAGCAAGAGGGAGGTGGGAGGGGGGTTCAGGATGGGGAACGTGTACACCTGTGGTGGATTCATGTTGATGTATGGCAAAACCAGTACAATATTGTAAAGTAATTCGCCTCCAATTAAATAAATTTAAATTTAAATAAAGGAATAAAGCAAGAGAAAAAGAAAGGAACAAAAGAATTCTAAAACAGCCACAAAGTAACCAAGTGGCAGTAAGTACATAGCTATCAGTAATTAAAAGAGAATCCATGCCATAGAAATAAAGAGCTGAGTTAGCTGTATTTCATATCAGACAAAATAGACTTTAAGACAGTCTTTGATAAAAGACAGGGTCATTATATAATGATGAAGGGGTCGGTCCAACAACAGGATATAACATATGTAAATATTTATGGATCCAACATAGGAACACCTAAGTGTATAAAAAATATTGAGAGACCTGGGTGAGAAATAGCAGCACATTAATAGTAGATGGCTTTCATCAGTGGGTGGTCATCCAGACAGAGAATTAATAAGCAAACATTGGCCATAAGTCCAGTTGGTCTAATATAGTTTAATAGACTTATATAAAACATTCCAAATTCCAGGGACTCTGCAGTCCATGGGTCACAAAGAGTTGGACACGACTGAGCGATTTTGACACACACACACCATTCAAAAGCAATAAAATACACACTTGTCTCATTTTCCCATGGAATATTCTCCACAATAGATCATATGTTAGGCTGCAAAACAAGTTTTATTACATTTAAGAAGATTGAAATCACGTCAAAACAAGTATTATTACATTTAAGAAGACTGAAATCACATCAAGGAAACTTTTTCAATCATAATGTTATGAAACTAGAAATAAATTATTTGAATTTTTCCAGTTATTTTCTTATATGTGGAAATTAAATAACGTACTGCTGAATAACCAACGGGTCAAAGAAGAAATCAAAAGAGAAATTTAAAAATACCTTGACACATGGAAATACAACACACCAAAACTTATGGGATGCATTAAAAAGTAACTCTAAGAGAGGAATTCAATAAACAACATATCTTTACACTTCAGGAAATTAGAAAAAAAAAAAAAGACCAAATGAAGCCCAAAGTTAGAAGGTAGGAAAGAAAGAAATGGGAGAAAGACTAAAAGGACAACAAAAAAGATCAGTAAGATTAAGTTGGTCTTTTGAAAAGACAAAATTGACAAAGCTTTAGTTAGACTCACCAAGAAAAAGAGGACACAAATAAATCAGAAATGAAAGCAAATAGGTACAACTGATCCCACAGAAATACAAGAAATCACGAGAGACTGCTATGAATAATTATTATATGTCAATAAGTTGGACAAGCTAAAAGAAATGGATAAACTAGAAGCATATGACTTAGTAAGACTGAATCATAAAGAAACAGAAAGACTGAACGGAGACATTACTCGTAAGGAGACTGAATCAGTAATCACAAACCCCCCAACAAACAGAAGTCTAGATGACTTCAGTGGTGAATTCCTACCTAGTATTTTTAAAAAAATCATGCTAATCCTTCTCAATCTCTTCCAAAAAATTAGAAGAGAAGGGAACACGTCTAAAGTCATTTTATTAGGCCAGTGTTACCTCAGTACCAAACCAAAGATGCCAGAAAATTATAGGCCAGTATCCCCAATGAACATAGATGTAAAATTCCTGGACAAAATATTAGCAAACAAAATTCAACAATACACTAAAAGGATAATGCATTATGATCAAGTGAAATTTATCCCAGGGATGCAAAACTGATTTGACATCTGTAAATCAATCAGTGAGATATACTGCACTGGCAAAAGGAAGGATAAAACTTATCTTATCATCTCAATACATGCAGTAGATGCAATAACAAGAAAATTATTTGTCAAAATTTAACATACATCAGTGATTAAAACTCCCAATACGATGGGTATAGAAGAAATGTATTTCAGTGCATTAAAGGCCATAGATGACAAGCCCATAGCTAACATCAGACTTAATAGTCATGAAAACTTCTAAGTTCAGGAATAGAACAAGGATGCCCATACTGTCCATTTTTATTCAATATTATATTAGAAGTTCTAGCCAGAGCAATTAGGCAAAATTAGATAGCATCCAGATTGGAAAAAAGTAAAACCATTACTATTTGCAAATGTCATATTACATATAGAAAACTCTTAAGACTCCCACAAAAACTGTTAGGATACATGAATTCAGTGGGGTTGCACAATACAGAATTAATATACAGAAATCTGTTGCATCGCTATGTGCTAATAACAAACTAATCAGAAAAACTAAGAATATAACCCCATTTACAATTCCATCAAAGAGTAAACTAGGAATAAATCTAACCAAGAAGGTGAAATACTGAAAATTACACAATATTGGTGAAAGAAGTCGAAGAAGACAAGTAAGTGTAAGGGTATTTTATGCCATGGATTGAAAGCATGGTTTTCAATTTGAAATTGTTTCAAAAACAATTTCATAGTTTTCATAGCTGGCATTTTTTGACAGAAATATAACAAACAGTCCTAAAATTTGTATGAAACTGCAAAGGCTCAGAATAGCCAAAGCAATCTTGAGAAAGAAGAACAAAGCTACAGGTGTAATATTCCCTGATTTTAGGCTATACTATAGAACTATAGTAATCGGAACAGTATGGCATTGGCATATAAACAGACAAATAGATCAGTACAACAGAATACAGAGCCCAGAAATAAACCCACACATACATGGTCAATTGATTTATGACAGAAGAACCAAGAGTATACAGTAAAGAAGGGATAATCTCTTCAATAAAAAGTTTGTGAAAACTGGACTACTATCTACACCATATACAAAAACTAACTCAAAATGGAATAAAAGCTTGAACAAAAGGCCTGAAACCTTAAAGGTCCTGGAATAAAAAATAGGTGGCAAGCTCCTTGACATTAGTCTTGGTGATGATTTTTTTGGATTTGGTACCAAAAGCAAAGGAAACAAAAGCAAAAATAAGTTGTACTACCTCAGACTGAAAATCTTCAGCACAAGAAAGGAAACCATCAACAAAATAAATAGGCAGCCTCTGGAATGGGAGAAAAATATTTGCAAATCATATTATCTGGCAAAAGGTCAATATTCAAAATATATGAAGAACTCACAGAACTGAATAACAAAATAACAGTTCAATTAAGAAATGGGCACAGGACATAAATGGACATTTTCCCAAAGAGATGTAGAGATGGCCAACAGGTACATGAAAATATGTTCAACAGAACTAATCATCCGGGAGATGCAAATCAAAAGCCATGAGACACCATATCACACCTTAGAATGGTTACAGTCGAAAAACTGAGAAATAATAAGTGTTGGGGAGGATGTAGAGCAAAAGGAACCCTGGTGCACTGTGGATAGGAATGTACATTGACACATACATGGTGGAAGACCATACAGAGGTTCTTAAGATTAAAAATGGCACTACCATATCTACTTCTGGATATTTATTGGAATAAATCACACACACTAACTTGAAAAGATACCTGCATCTCCGTGATTATTGCAGTGTTATTTACAATAACCAAGAGATGGAAACAACTTGTGTCCATTGGTAGATGAATGGATAAATAAAATGGTAAATATAGACAGTGGTGTATATTATTCAGATATAAAAAAGGATATTCTGTAATTTGTATCACCTGGATAGACTTTGAGGGCATCATGCTAAGTGTAAAGTAAGACAGAAGAGAATTCCATGTGATCACACTTACATGTGCAGTCCCACAAAATAAAACAACACAAACCCAAAAAAACCTGAACTGGATATAAAGAATGGATGGTGGTTGTTAGAGGCTAGGATTTGGGGATGGGCAAAATGGGTGAGGTTGGTGAGAAGGCACAAACTTCCAGTCATAACATAAATAAGTTATGAGGATGTAATGTATAGCATGGTGACTGTAGTTAATAATATTCTGTATATTTGACAGTTTCTGAGAATAGATGTTAAAAATTCTGGTCTTAAGAAAAAGATTTGTAACTACATGTGGTTATAGATGTTAACTGTGTCATCATTCCGTGAGTATACATATATGGAATCATTTTGCTGCACACCTAAAACTGTTATGCCTAATGTTATTTGTCACTTATATCTCAGTTTAACAAAGAAGTAATACAGCTTTATTGGGTGATTGTGAAGATTAAATTAAAGGCCAGTACAGTATTGCTGCTGCCTTTTATTTCTGTAGTTCCTTTTGGGACATCTACACTCTCACCTTTTGCATTACAGAGATCTGTATCAGACCTGATTTTTCCAGTGTCTCACAGACCCACATTTTTCCCTGACCACCTAATTTTTACTTCCTCCTGCTCTGCAGTGGTATAGTCATTTTTAACATTGTCAAACTGTCTCTTCTCATTTTGAGCTCGTATGTATTTTGTTCTTAGCTATCTCATTTTCTTATCCCAAAAGTTAACAAGCTTCTTATAGAGTGTCTTTCATATTCTGGGCCCATAAAATATATGTAGACTTGATAGGATTTCCTGAAAAGGCAAACCATTAATGAGAACAGATTTTGGATTGAAGAAAACCCAATTTGAGAACCTTTAAAGTGAATAAGTGCAAAGTAAAGTAAGCAAGGCAAAAGTGTAGGCAGGAGAAATAAAACAGAGTGTTTCTGCAAATGGAGTATTAAGGTTGGACTTTGCAGGAGAAAATGAAACAAAAGAAAAAGAATGGATGTGTCTTACTGGTGAGCTCCATCCTGCTTCAGACTATGCTAGACTTAGCTTGTTGACAATTGCCATGACCTTAGAGTGTATTTAATGTTGCTATTTATAATCATTTCTAAATAAATGTTTGCTTAGCAGAGTTTGGAATATAATCATCTGGTTCTTTTAGTTCATTTACAAATGACTAAAGGGAAGTAATAATATCTGTAGTATCCATTTGGAGAAGGGATGAGAATTTAGAATTTGGAAATTTTTTCTTAAAGTATGTAAGTAACAGATGTTATGTAAGAAACCATTAAGACTGTTTAGATTCCAGTTCAAGTAGTGAAAGAGTTTTGGTAAGCTAAGTAAACAGTTTAGAGTCTCCTAAGTTATGTGAAATTAGATTTTAAAGAAAAATGTCAGATAGTTAGATTTCAACTGTCTGTATTGGTGGTTTAGACCTAGATTTTCACTTTTAGCTAACTTCATAACTACTTAGTAACAGTGAAGGAAATATTAAACCCAGAGGTGTCATAAAAAGTCCATTTGCCTGGCAATTTTGTACCAAGAAATTCATGTGCCATTTGGCCCACCTAGCTCACGGCTCCTTGGGTTTTTCTGGATTGCTAACTAATCACACTCGACTGGCAAAGAGAGTTTGGGGCTTTTAGAGAGCACAAAAAGGAGTAAACGTTAAAGAGACAGTGATTTTAAAAGTGTCTAGGTCATGGATTCAACTAAAAATCTACTTCACGTACCTCATGGTTTCAACATAGTCCTGCTGTTGTCAAACTGCAACATAAGAATTGTGGCAAAAACTCGGACCACCACGAATTGTGAAATTTATCTAGATTGTTCAGGATGAGACCAAGGAGAAGTGAGAAGTAACCACATGACTTCTGATGAATGCTTTTATCCATTCTCAGTGTGTTCAAGGCATGCAAAGTCTGAATGAAGCCTCAGAGGCTCCTGTGGGTCCTGCTTCAGCAAAACATTTGAAACTGGGTCAGACACCACTTCTCCTAAGTCTGACCTCCCTGAATATAACCTGTCTGACAAAATATTAAGCACTTTTTGGTCAAATCTGATTTACAAAAATAACTGGAATTTTTAAAAATTGCCCTTGGTGTTGTATATGCATTCTCCTTTTTTCAAAGGTCATGAATAGAAACTACTCGGTTAAAAGCTATTGTCCACCTTGCCCAGTACACTGGAGAAACAGTGATTATAGTGCACACTGCTGTTACATGTGAACATGCAACAAAACAGGGATCATACGTGAGTTGGGAAGGTAATCCATTTTATGGTGTCAAATTTTCAGTTTTCACTGTATTTCATTAACTATTTATGTTAGGTATAAATTCACTTAAAGATGTTTCTCACACAGTTTTAAGAGTCACTAAATTTACTGACGTCACCGAAATTTTATTATCTGTTGTATATTAACACCTAGGGCTTCCCAGGTGATGCTAGTGGTGAAGAACCTGCTTGCCAATGCAGGAGATTTGAAAGAGATGTGGGTTCAATCCCTGGTAAAATCCCCTGAAGGAGGAAATGGCAGCTCACTCCAATATTCTTGCCTGGAGAATCCCATGGACAGAGGAGCCTGTGGGCTACAGTCCGAGGGTCACAAAGAATTGGATACAACTGAAGCGACTTAGCATGCATGTATATTAAGTACAAAGAATGGATAATTTTCTATTTGAAATATTGTGTTTATAATACCAAACTTAACTCCGGGGAGAAGGGAAACTCCGCTTCCTACCCAGCTTCCTCCTGATTAAAATGGACATTCACGAAGACTAGAACCATCTTAAGCCATAAATGTCTTTGATTTCATCCAATTTGGTGGACGCCCCTAAGGTGGGGATATTATATTATCCCCCTGGAGGAGGAAATGGCAATCTACTCCAGTGTTCTTGTCTGAAAAATCCCATGAACAGAGGGGCCTGGCAGGCTATAGTCCATGGGGTCACAAAGAGTCGGACACAATCGTGTGAATGAGCACACATCATTTTTACTATAAGTGGTTTTTTTTTTTAGCACACTTGCAGTGTTATAAACAGATTATATGTCATGCATCTCATATTTATATAAATTTAGTAGTTTTACATGAATTGACAGTGTTCTCTATCAACTGATCAACTCCTTGTCATTCAATTTTTGGCTGAAATGTCTCAGTCTTTTATGGCGTTCACAGCACTAATAAGCTCCCACCCCTCAGTACCAGGTTAATATCTGAAGTTTTCAATAACCCTCCATTTTCTTTTTGCTGCTATCAGTAGAAAGTGTCACTTTTTATAAACTTGAAGATTAATTCAACTCATCGTAAAAACTCATTGATTGCCTCTGACCCCTTCACTCCTTCACTTTGTTATGTTTACCAGGATTAAAGAGAATACACAGCTTGCTGGGCACATTAACATAAGTTTCAAAGGCAACTATTAGAGCAAATAAAACATTTTTATGCAATTCTTTCTCGAAATTTCCTCCCAGTTATGAAAAACAACATACCCGAATCCTCTTTTCAAATTATAGAAAGACATAAACATAGAATTACCCACCAGAACCGCTGTTCTTGGTAAAGTGTGGACCCTTTCTAAATTTAACATTTCATGCCTTTCTTGTGTTTTACAACTCAAGAGAAAAGATGAATACATTCCTAGATTGAAGTAAGACTCTCCACAAGAGTCAATAACAGCCCACTCCTACCAGTTTCTTTGGTACACCTGAGGCATCAGTTTTATTACCTTCATTAAGTAAGTGAGCCTAGTCCCCCCGAGTAACAGCTGCTGAGGATCTCTACAGCAAATATATTTGAAGCTCCCTCTGTGACCCTTTCTTCAAAGGGCACTTCTAGTCAAGGATTCCTAAACATTTAATGACTAAATGGTAGATTGATTATTTTATTGCTTCCTACTGTATCTAAATCATGGAAGGTTTCATAGCAGCTTTCTTTCCTGCATCTATTACAAAATATCTAAGGCCAGAGAAGATTTTTCACTATTTTTAACAATGTATTTCTATGATAAGCACATCCCATGAAAGCATATGCAAATGCCCTGTATTGCCTTTCTTAGCCTTCCATCAGCCAGTTCCACCAAAGGCATGTAACAGGGAGACTTCTTGTTAGGAGGCCCTGGGAAGGATTTTCTTCCTTAATAAAATAGGTTCATGAAGGGACAATGACATTCCTTTCCTACTTTGGGACATTATTGTGAGAACACATCATACTTGGAGCTGCTGCCATCTTGCATCCAAGAGGATGGCCAAATAGAAATGTGAGAGACTGGTTTCTGAACCAGCCTTGGGGCCAGACTTCACTTTATCTGAGACACGTACACCTAGGGTGTAAGACTTCTGGATTGGTATTCTGTTATTTAACATAGCCCGGAGCATCCTGATACAACTTCTTTCCCACATTTCACCAATGTATACAGAAAAGTATCCAACAATTGATTTACTCATTCAGTAAATTTTATTAAGTGGTTATAACAAATTAAAATTTATGTGAAAACTTTCCAAAGAAGTAGATATATTAAAATATTTTATGGCTGGATATCATATACAACTGTATTTTCAGACACATAACACAGACCATTTTCATCTTAGCTGTTCTACCACTAGTTGAAAAATAAGTTTTTGTAGTTTCAGTTGCCAGACTTCCTTGGCTGAGACTGAGTTTTGATGTGTTGTTGGTTTTTTTTTTTTTTTTTTTTGTCAAAGAAGCAGAGAAACCCAAGTCATCTGCCAGGCAGTATACCAGGATTATACATTTTTCTAGAGTTACATTGAGAACTAAGTAATTTTTTTAGGCTTGCCTTGAGGTGCATGTGTGCGTGCGTGTGTGTGTGTATGTGTGGCCCCATGGGCTGCAGCCCACCAGGCTTCTCTGTCAATGAAATTATCCGGACAAGAATACTGGAGTAGGGTGCCATTTCTTACTCCAGGGGATCTTCATAGCCCAGGAGTAGAACACCATGCAGGTCACTTGAGTCTCCGGCAGGCAGATTCTTAACCACTCACACCACCTGGGAAGTTAAATGAAGCTCTTGTTCTGACTGTGTTCACTGACTTCTTAACAAAGCTCAAGCTCTGAGCTGTGTGGAAATTGACAGATTGTTTCGTTGGGAGAAATGGGTTTTGGGCTTTAAGATTATTCAATCAGTCACTTACTGGTGTTACTATGGTAAAAGTGCAAGAAAAAGTAAAAGTTGCTCAGTTGTGTCTGACCCTTTGCGACCCCATGGACTATACAGCCCATGAAATTCTCCAGGCCAGAATACTGGAGTGGGTAGCCTTTCCCTTCTCCAGGGGATCTTCCCAACCCAGGGATCGAACCCAGGTCTCCCACATTGCAGGCGGATTCTTTACCAGCTGAGCCACAAGGGAAGCCCTTACTACAGGTCAGTTCAGTTCAGTCACTCAGTCGTATCTGACTCTTTGCGACCCCATGAATCGCAGCACTCCAGGCCTCCCTGTCCATTGCCAACTCCCGGAGCCCACCCAAACCCATGTCCATCGAGTCAACGATGCCATCCACCCATCTCNCACAAGGGAAGCCCTTACTACAGGTCAGTTCAGTTCAGTCACTCAGTCGTATCTGACTCTTTGCGACCCCATGAATCGCAGCACTCCAGGCCTCCCTGTCCATTGCCAACTCCCGGAGCCCACCCAAACCCATGTCCATCGAGTCAACGATGCCATCCACCCATCTCATCCTCTGTCATCCCATTCTCCTCCTGCCCCCAATTCCTCCCAGCATCAGAGTCTTTTCCAATGAGTCAGCTCTTTGCAAGAGATGGCCAAAGTATTGGAGTTTCAGCTTCAGCATCAGTCCTTCCAGTGAACACCCAGGACTGATCTCCTTTATGATGGACAGGTTGGATCTCCTTGCAGTCCAAGGGACTCTCGAGTCTTTTGCAAGGAAAAACCATATCCTTGACTAGACGGACCTTTGGTGGCAANCTTAGAGAAGCACAAATAAAGTTAATCTTACAATGACCAATTTGAGCCAACTTTGAAAAGAGTGTTTTACAATAATAGTAAAAAGATAGGAGAGATGCACTCAGTGTACTTTATAGTTTGTCAACCTTAATTTCAGTAGATAATGGGATTCCAGTGCCTTGCCTAGTCCTTTCAGTTGTGACTAAGTAAGTATCATAAACTGTAATGGTAGTTTTAAAGGGAACGGTAATACTGGGGATCAAGTGAATTAGCTGTTGGTCATATATGTCTTTGTTAGGGGGCTTTACAAAAGCCGATGTGGCTTTTTATTTCCTTATTTTTTATTTTTCTAAATCTTATGGCAAATACTCAAGTCTGATGTTTCTGAGAGTTATACCATTGTGTAATGACTACCAGGCAGGGACCTATTATGTGACCAAGATTTAACATGTCCTTCCACAATAAAAGGCCAAACTGTATCTTAGTATTGTTGGTACTGATAATCTTCAACTATTACAATCAGATAAATGAATCCCAACTAAGAACACTTAGGTTTTTAATTTTACACTGCAAAATAGCTATTATTCATGTATTTAATTAAACAGAAGTTTGCATTGTTACATATTCTTAAATACCTTTTTATGCAGAATAATTTTAGATTTATTGAACATTTGCAAAGAAAATAGAGAAAAATTTCCTATTTTTACCCATTTTCCCCTGATGTTAACCTCCTACACAACTGTGTGACATTTGTCAAAACAAAGAGATTAACGTGGGTATAATACTACTNATTGTTACATATTCTTAAATACCTTTTTATGCAGAATAATTTTAGATTTATTGAACATTTGCAAAGAAAATAGAGAAAAATTTCCTATTTTTACCCATTTTCCCCTGATGTTAACCTCCTACACAACTGTGTGACATTTGTCAAAACAAAGAGATTAACGTGGGTATAATACTACTGATATTAACTAAAGTACAGACTTTATTCATATTTCACCACTGTTTTCCCAGTGTCCTTCTTTTGTTCTGGGATCCAGTAGAGGATCCTGGTGTTTTGTCTTTAAATTGAAGGATAATTGCTTTACAGAAGCAATTGTTGTTTTTTGTTTTCTGTCTAACCTTAACAGTAGTTGAGGTTAACCAAAACAGTTGTTGTTTTCTAACGTCAACATGAATCAGCCATAGGATCCTGTAATTTTTTTTTTTTAATCACCATATTCCCTTAGTCTTCCTCCATTCTGTGAGAGTCCTTTATTTTAGTGCTTTTGAAGAGAACTGGTTGGATATTTTGTAGAATGTCTCTTGTTTTGAATTTGTTTCGCATTTACTTTCTCATGACATTTTCTCAGGATTAGTTGGGGGTTATGGGTTTTGGGGAAAAAGCCCCACAAATGTGAACTGACTCATTTCGTGGGGAGGGTTCATTATATCAACCTAGCGTATCATGGTGATATTAATTGTAATTATTTGATTAAGGTGGTGTCTGCCAGGATTCTGTACCACAAAATTGATGTTTTCTCCTCTATTTTATTCAGTAAGAGCAGTCTACATACAAAAGTGCTGGTTGTGGATAGCGGAATTAAACCTCACCTCCTAGAGTGAGGAGTATCTACGTATTTTATTTGTAATTGTGTGAAGGAGATTTGTCCCTTCTCCTCAATTGTTTAATTATCCAGTATGAACTTATCAGTATTTTATTCTTTGGGTTATAATCTGATAGTACTGTTATTTATTTTTTAAATTCTGAGAAATAGAACTTATTTGTCCTGGATTTATTTGTATAACCATTGTTATGCACAACCACAGTCAGTAAATATAGTATTTGCTCATGATTGTTGTGATATGAGTTGATATAAAATTTGCATCTGTTCATATTATCACTCATTCTCATTTAAGAGAGGCCTGTGGGTAACGTTTCCTTGGTGCATCCATACCCTTTATTCAGGATTAAAAATTTGTGGAAGAGAACAGTTTGTCGTCTCTCTTGCACTTTGCTTGTTTCTGGCATTACATTCATGGTCTCATAGTAGATACTGTAATTAATTAATAAAAACTTAGACAATAGTGTTAAATTAATCTATCTTTGAAGTTCAGTTTTTAGTACATTAGGTGAGTAGCATAGATATTTCTGTGGTTCTCGTAACTACAGTTTATCCTTGAATACCACTGGTTTGAACTGTATGGATTTAACCCACTTAAGGTATTTTTTTTTCCTAATAAATATGTACTGTAGTACTATACAGTGTGTAGTTGGTTGAATCCATGGATTTGTAACTATGGATATGGAGGGAATAACAGTAGAGTTATAAGTGGATTTTCGACTGTGCTTGAGGGCAGCAACCCCTAACCCCCAGGCTGATCAAGGGTTAACTGTATGTTCATCTACACTAAAATGAAAAAAGGAAAAATACAATGCTGTGGAGGGCTTACTTTTTATGGAAAAAGAATGCATACTGTTAAAAATACACTCAAATAGTTTTTTTTTTACCCCTAGCCAACTCTAAAACTTGATAATAGAAAATTTAAGCCAAAGAAAACCAGGTTCTAAACTTATGGAATATCTTTAGACTATAGAGTATCTTCAGAGATTATGCCTGTCTGTTTTGAGAAGGCAGTGCTGATAATGTAAATGGGGTTTTTGAAAAAAAGATGGTGGTAGCAGAGCCATGCCAGCACCCACAGAATGTATCTTTATAAACCTGCTAGACTCTCCATCCTTGTCTGAGAAATTGAGGTGATAAGACAAAATGTCCTCCATCGAAAAAGTATGAAACAGGCAGGTTATATAGACTAATTCCAAATTACATGATCAGTTGCACTGTTATTTATCAGTCCATGAAATTATGAAATAAATATATGATGACCTCAAAACTATTAAGAAAACTGTTAAGAAAAATCTGGATATTGCTTTTTAAGAAAAATAGGGATATTGCTTTAAACATGAATAACCTGTAGCATTGGCAATGAAATGGGGAGAAAAAGACTCACAAGGCTTTGTGATTTTTATGAAAGAGAACATTTAAGTTGAAGAGAATAAAAAAGATTGAAAAGCATTAGTGATGTATAAATGGAACATGAGAAGGCAAAGCACAAAGAATCATCATATCTTCAGAGGAGAGTTCTAAGAAGCTGATGATTCAGTCATTTTCCTTGCCTTTCTGGGATTTCTGAAACATATATAAAATATTAGAAATTTTTATGACAGTTCCATGGGTCTTCCTATTTGCCCTCTTCCCCCAAGGGAGCAACAGCTATCTCACTTGGAATGGAGAAATACACTCAACCTGTCGGTGTGTTCAGTCCAGAACAGCTATGCAGACAATGCAGAGTTCACATTTGAGGAAAGTACACAGCTTTAAAGAAAGTCTAAGAATAGACTCTCTGAAGAACAGGTATTTCTCTGAGGAGAACATCAGCTATGTTTAACTAATACCCTTAGAGAGATTCAAGTACATATTGCAAACAGGCTGTTAGTACAGTGAGTAAAAACATCAGCTTTGGAGCCAGACTGCCTGCATTTGAAACCTGGTTTTACCACATACTCGTTCTTTGAGTCTCAATGTACCTTAGTTTCCTCATCCATAAAATCGGAATAATTTTACCTAATTTATATAGTTGTCTTGTTAATTAAATGAATTAATTAATGAAAAATGCCTCGAAGAGTACCAGGCACACAGTAGCCATTCAATCAACATTTTTATTAAAACTACTCCTGTCTGTGTCATAGCTTTTTATAGTTTTTACTCGTTGTCCATAAAAAATTGGCTTCTGTGATAAAGAACCAGTTGTAAATTTTGAAAATTAAAGAGTTGCTTGCTGAAATGATCGATTAGTAAACCAGACACCACAGAAGAACAAATTAATGAGTCAGATGACCAAGCTAAAAGATTTTCCTTAAACAAATGATAGGAGATGAAAATTATGAGAGGAAAATTCCAGAAGTTTTAACACTTACCTAAGAGATGTTCCAAATAGAAAGTCTGAAGGAATGAAGAAGAGAAAAAAATAGTATTTTCTTAAATAAGGGAAGGAATATTCCTAGTTTTAAAGAAATTCATATCAGAAGAGTATCCTCACTACCGAGCAGAATTAGTGAAAAAGTTACATATCTATATTCATACTGGTAAAGTTTCACAAAACCAGGGATACAGAGAAAGTCAATAAAGCTTTCAGAGGGGGAAAATTAGGTTATCTATAGAAATCAGATTGATATCAGACTTCTTATTAGCTATATCAAGTTACAGAAGACTGTGGGCAAAATAGCTTTGAAATTTTGAGGGGAAAATTACTTGGAAGTCTTAAGTTCTGTTTTAAGCAGAACTAGCCTCCAAAATTGAGAACAACAAAAAAAATTACATTTCCAAAATAGGAAGACCCAAACATTTTTTGACAGAAATTCCTTAAGGAGGACTAACAGAAGGATGTGAGATACATGGAACAAATGATATGAGAAGCTAAGACGGACTTCCTGCGTCAAGTCTAAATATTTAGAAATATTTCTGTGCCACATAAGGAATAGTAGTAGTAATAATAATGGCAATTTGGGGGAACTATTGGATGGTTTGTTCAAATTTTGGAAGAGGGACAAGAGGAAACCATAATTCTTTGTTTAGGGGAAGATTGTTTATTAACTCAATGTTGACAGTTATTCAGATGTTTCTTAGAAATAGAAAAGTGAAGTTATTTAAATTTAAATCTTTGTTAGAAATAGAAAAGTAAAACATGACCTTTAAAATAATAGAGTTTATAATTTCCAAGTTACTAGAAGAGGGGTGAGCAATTGCGAATGGGAAAATTTTTTGTTACATTTTTATGTTCCTTGACGCAATATCCTTGGTATTATTGTAACTTAATCATAATAATGATTACTTACTGAATACTTTGTGCTAAATAATCTTAATTATTTCTTACAATTCCTATCAGGTAGAATGCTGTTGTGGCATTATCCTTATTATTACATTTGGGATCAATGGGGGACAATGGCTTAAGGCTGACCAGCCGGTTTGTGGTGGCTCCCTGACTCTAGCCCACACAGTCTCACTCCAGAGTTACACCAAGCCTACAGGCTGCACTGTGGGTGCAGGTGTCCTCAGGTGAGTGAGGAGAAACATGTAGGTGTCTATCAGGTGGCTGTCACTGGCAGTGAATACAGTGGGTGCACAGCCGTTGAACACGTGTCAGCAAGACCTATGCTAAACATTTGTAGGATATAGTATTCTAGTTTGAACTTGCTTGTGCTTAGTCACTCAGTCATGTCCAACTCTTTGAGACCCCATGGAATGGAGCCCACCAGGGTCCTCTGTCCATGGGGATTGTCCAGGCAAGAAAACTAGAGTTGGTTGCCATGCCCTCCTCCAGGGGATCTTCCCAACCCAGGGATCCTACATTGCAGGTAAATTCTTTACCATCTGAGACACCAGAGGAAGCCTAAGAATACTTGAGTTGGTAGCCTATCCCTTCTCTGAGGGAACTTCCTGACACAGGAATCAAACTGGGTTCTCCTGCATTGCAAGCAATTCTTTATCAGCTGAGCTACCAGGGAAGTCCCAGTTTGTACTTACTCAGACCAAATAATATGGTCAAAATCCTTCAAGCTAGGCTTTAGCAGTGTGTAAACCAAGAACTTCTGAATATACAAGCTGGATTTAGAAAAGGTAGAGGAACCAGAGATCAAATGGCCAACATTCATTGGATCATAAGAAAAGCAGGAGAATTCCAGAAAAACATCTACCTCTGTTTCATTGACTACACGAACGCCTTTGACTGTGTGGATCACAACAAACTGTAGAAAATTCTTGAAGACACTACCATACCTGTCTCCTGAGAAACCTGTATGCAGGTCAAGAAGCAACAGTTGGAACCAAACGTGGAACAGGAGACTGGTTCCAAAGTGGGAAAGGCATACGACAAGGCGTATGTATGCTGTCCCCCTGCATATTTAACTCCTATGTGGAGTGCATCGTGTGAAATGTGGGGCTGGATGACTCACAAGCTGAAATTAAGATTTCAGCTGGGAGAAATATCTTCAACTTCAGATATACAGATGGTACCATTCTAATGTCAGAAAGTAAAGAGGAACTTAAGAGCCTCTTGATGAGGGTGAAAGAGGAGAGTGAAAAAGCTGGCTTAAAACTTAACATTCGAAAAACTAAGATCATGACATCTGGCCCCATCACTCCATGGCAAATAGATGGGGAAACAATGGAAACAGGGACAGAGTTTATTTTCTTGGGCTCCAAAATCACTGCGGACAGTGACTTCAGCCATGAAATAACCAAAAAATGTCCAAATGAAGTCCTACAACTTTACTAAATAACCAAGTTAAAAAAAAAAACCCTACAGTCTTTAAAATAATTAATTGAATGATGTAATGATAGTTCTGTATATTTTCAGGGTCCTATAGTATCTACCTAAGGACAATAACTATTGTTTTAGTTGTGTTTGATGGCAGGAAACTACCACTTATCCCCTCTGGCCGAAATAAGAAAAGCATACTGTAAAGATACACGTGGCAGTAAGGGAGATGCAGTCTTGTGGATATTCAAGAGGTGAAACCAAAGACTGACCAGCCCTCGTGGAAAACTGCAGGTGGTTCTGGACCGCAGTCAGCTTTAGGGGCCGCAGTAGCAGAAGTTGTTTAGGTCTTCACTACAGTGGGCCCCTTTTTTTTGCCTCGGGTAATACTGTCTCTATTATCTGCTTTTTTGTCCTCCGTTTGTCTTATGTACCAACTTGTTTTCTTCATGGTCCCAGGTAAAATTTCTGACAGAAAACATTTGATTGGCCAGATAGTTACTGTGCATGGCCCGGGGTTTTCATGCTTCATGGACTGTCAGATAAGACTATTGATTATCTGCCTTAAGTCAGATATATTCACCACAGTTCAGTACAGTTCAGTCACTCAGTCGTGTCCGACTCTTTGTGACCCCATAGATTGCAGTACGCCAGGCTTCCCTGACCATCACCAACTCCCAGAGTTTACCCAAACTCATGTTCATTGAGTTGGTGATGCCATCCAGCCATCTCATCCTCTTCCTTCTCCTCCTGCCCTCAATCTTTCCCAGCATCAGGGGCTTATCAAATGAGTCGGCTTTTTGCAAGAGGTGGCCGAAGTATTGGAGTTTCACCTTCAACATCAACTTCCAATGAATATTCAGGACTGATTTCCCTTTAGATTGGGCTGGTTGGATCTCCTTGCAGTCCAAGGGACTCTCAAGAGTCTTCTCCAGCACCACACACAGTTCAGAAGTATCAGTTCTTCAGTGCTCAGCTTTCTCTATAGTCCAACTCTCACATCCATACATGACCACTGGAAAAACCACAGCCTTGACTAGACGGACCTTTGTTGGCAAAGTAATATCTCTGCTTTTTAATATGCTGTCTAAGTTGTTCATAACTTTCCTTCCAAGGAGTAAGTGTCTGTTAATTTCATGGCTGCAGTCACCATCTGCAGTGATTTTGGAGCCCCAAAATAAAGTCTTTCGCTGTTTCCACTGTTTGCCCATCTATTTTTCATGAAGTGATGGGACCAGATGCCATGATTTTCGTTTTCTGAATGTTGAGTTTTAGGCCAGCTTTTTCATACTCCTCTTTCACTTTCATCAAGAGGCTCTTTAGTTCCTCGCTTTCTGCCATAGGGTGGTGTCATCTGCATATCTGAGGTTATTGATATTTCTCCCAGCAATCCTGATTCNGTTGCTTGGAATGATTTCGATTTTTTTGAATTTATCAAGATGAGATTTATGGCCCAGGATGTGATCTATCCTGGAGAAGGTTCCGTGTGCACTTGAGAAAAAGGTGAAATTCATTGTTTTGGGGTGAAATGCCCTATAGATATCAATTAGGTCTAACTGGTCTATTGTTGGTGTATCTGTTATTTAATCCAAGATCAGTGCTGAATTTAAGGTATGTCATGAGATGCTCATTATGAAAGTAATTTATAGTAAAACCCCAAAACTCTAAAATATATATTTTAAATATGGATATTGGTTAAAATTATATGTAAATACTTGTTAAATTAATTCTAGGTTGGGCTATGCAGGCTGCTGCCTATATCTTCATTCATAGGAAATGGAAGGATGACAAGAGCCATTTTGAAGACATGATTGATTATTTTTGTGATATCCATGAACCACTTCAACTCCTCCTGTTCCCTGAGGGGACTGATCTCACAGGTAAGGTGACCTGGGCTTGGATCACAGGACTTCAGAACATGAAAGGAAAGTGAAAGTGAAGTCAAATCAGTTGTGTCTGACTCTGCAACCCCATGGACTATAGCCTACCAGGCTCCTCTGTCCATGGGATTTTCCAGGCAATAGTACTGGAGTGGATTGCCATTTCCTTCTCCAACATGAAGGCACTCTGAAATCAGCTGTCTAGTCTAAACTTCTCAGTCCTCAGGCAACTGAACACTAGTGAGATTAATGGCCCATCCCTGGAGTCATTCAGTTAATCAGTGGCACATCAGAACCCAGAACTCCTGATGTTCAGCCCATAGAATGTATAATTGACAACTCCAAGAAATAGTGTTTTTATGTATTAGTGTTATGTACTAAATTATATATTTAGTATGTTTGTGTAACTAATATATATTATATAACTAATTATATATTAGTATGTTTGATTTTTATAGTTAAAATTCTAGTAGTAGTTAGATCACAGAGGTAATCCTGAGCATAATATTGGCTGCATATTGTTTAACCTTGACATTATATTGTAAGTTGTAAGTTTATTGATTCCCAGAGCTGAATTATCATTGGGAAATTTTAATGGGCAGACTGCCATATTTACATTTTTTAATATTTAGAATGTGTAATAGTTAAATTTGGGTATTAAAATCAGCTCTATTAGAGTACAGAATGTCATTTTCGGAAGTGATAGATTTATATTTGTGAATGCCAAAATGTACACCAGAGTGGCAACTTTGGAAATTATTTAGTTTAAAAGATAATTGGATAAAAACTCATGGGTTGCTGTTACTTTGGTATATCAGTATAAAAATGTTCATACATTAGATATTCAGAAGTTATAAGGTAGATATTTTAAACTTTTTTCACTCTTTTTTCTCAAGTATCATTTTTAAGTGATGAAGTTAACATCTATTTGAGTATTTTCAGGGTCCAGAATACTCATTATTCCATGATGTAGTTGCATGTTTTTAAAGTTAAAACAGTATTTGCCAGATTGAGGAAACAGACTGATCTTAAAGCTTAAAAAATTTTTTTTAACAGTATTTAACAAATAGTTTTGAGTTGGGATATGATTTTTTTTTTCTAAGTAAGGTAGCAAATTACCTTTGGTGTGAAAAAATAGTTATTAAAGGTGTTTTTTACCTTCCATGATTAACTTTAAACTTGGGTTTTTAAGCCCAAAGAGAATGTTATATGATCCTCTTTAGGTTCTGAATCCAAATTGTTTGCACATTTTTAAATTAGTGCATTTAAATGTAACTTTAAATATATTCTATTTTCTTATGTTATAATTGTTTACAAACTTTTTTTTTTTGCTTATGCAAGTAATATACACAATACTACACAAGTTAATTTGGGGAAATTTATACTTTTTGTACTTAATGTTATATTGTAATATCACACATTGTTAGTCATGGAAAATAGAACCACCTCTGTGTATGTGTGTAGAAAGAGGGAGAGAGAGAGAAGGGGTGGGTCAAATTAGAAATTGGCTCACATGATTGTGGAGGGTGGTAAATTAAAAATAGATAGGGTATGTCCACAGGTGGAGACTAGGGGAGAGTTGCAGTTTGAGTCCAAAGGCAGCCTGCTGGCAGAACTCTTTTTTTTGGTTTGAGGAGTGAAAGTGAAAGTCGCTGAGTCATGTCTGACTCTTTGTGACCCCGTAGACTATACATTTTCTCCAGGCCAGAATAAGTGAGTAGCTGTTCTCCTCTCTAGGGGATCTTCCCAACCCAGGGATCAAACCCAGGTCTCCCATATTTCAGGCAGATTCTTTACCAGCTGAGCTATCAGGGAAGCCCAAGAATACTGAACTTGGTAGCCTTTCCCTCCTCCAGTGGATCTTCCCAATCCAGGAATTGAACTAGGGTCTCCTGCATTGCAGGCAGATTTTTTACCCAGCTGAGTTACCAGGGAAGCTCTTGTTTAAGGAGATTAGTCCTTTTCTCTTAGGGCCTTCAACTGATTGGATGAAGCCCACTCACATAATGCAAAGTCTATTGGTTTAAATATTAATCTCATAAAAAAACACCTTCACAGACACAGCTCAAATAAAGTTTGACCAATATCTGGGTACCTTGACCTAGCTGATTTGCCACACAAAATTAACCATCATAGTTGGTATACTATGATTTTGTGTTTTGTTTTCCTGATTTGGAAATGAAAGCTTTTCTTGGTATTTAACAACTATAATATTACATGCAGTTCAACACCCTTGTATATTTAGTAAACTTCTTCATTTAATAAATATATGAGTGCCTAGAGCCTCATATACCAAAAAATCTCTACTTTCATGAAACTTACATTCTAAGAGGAAGGACAGATAAAAAAATAATAAAAATATGCCAGGTATTCATGCATGCCTTACAGGAAAAGCAAGATAAAGAGAGAGTAATAAAAGATGAGGGCATAGGGTGCTGTTTAAGTAAGGTGGTTTGAGAGGGGCCCCTTGAGTGACAGTTTCTCAGGCCTGCCTGACTCTTTGCAACCCCATGGACTGTAGCCTGCTGGGCCCCTCTGTCCATGAAATTCTCCAGGCAAGATTACTGGAGTGGGTTGCCATTTCCTTCTTCAGAAAAGACCCCTTAACTTTTCATTTAAGTAGAGACTAAATGAACGAAGTAGATCATGCAGATGTCTGAGTAGAAGGCATTCTGGCTGGAAGNCCTGCTGGGCCCCTCTGTCCATGAAATTCTCCAGGCAAGATTACTGGAGTGGGTTGCCATTTCCTTCTTCAGAAAAGACCCCTTAACTTTTCATTTAAGTAGAGACTAAATGAACGAAGTAGATCATGCAGATGTCTGAGTAGAAGGCATTCTGGCTGGAAGGAAGACTGTGGTGGAGCATGACTGGCTGGTTTGAGAAGATCTGAGCAGCCAGTATCACTGGAGTGGCAGGGCATGCTGGTGTTAGAGGGAGCCAGCTAACGAGACAGGAGGCTGTGGGGAGAAAGTGAGATGCTAGTCCGTTAGTCCTAATAATCACAGAGTCTGGGGGTAGCCCGATGAAGTGGGCAAGGAGGAGAGAATCTGCATCTCTGATCTGTGTCTGATTATTTCTGTCTTCCCACATCGTGCCCATGCTTTTTTAGAACTACTTCCACCTGTATTCACAGTCTGCATCACAGTTCAGTTTTGGTCTTCAGATCCCCCAAGTCTGTGACCAGCTAGCTGCAAGAGAGAGCTGGAGAGTAGTTACCTGCTCATCTTTGTGGTGACTCTGGGATTCCCCATCCCATGTGAGGTCCTGCCAGCTGTCTATAAAATACTGTTCTGTAGTCCCATGCCCAGAATTCCCCCATAATGAGAGAGGAGCTCATTCCTTTTCTTGTCTAGGGCTTTTACTTTTGACCTGCGAGAGATCTGTTTAATCTTTTGACTCAGTTTACAGGAGTGTTCTTTTAGTGTTTTAGTGGTGTGGAATCCATCTATACTTTTTTGAGATTTTGAGAACTCCATGGTCTTAAATTTACTCCTCAGAAAGTAGTATTTATGTATATAGGTTTTTTCTTTTTCACCCCCTGGTGACTTGCAATGGTCTAAATTTTAGGAATGCAGCTGAGAATTGCAGGTTCTAAAATCTGTTGTCATCAGAAAGTATTTCATGATCTGCACCAGCAGCTGAGGCCAAATTTCTAAACGCTTTACTTTTTCCAAATATAATTGCAGAATAATGGGCTTGGTTCTTCTTGGAACTTATAAAGTTACCTCATGGAATGGAAAAAGTTTTTGCCAGCAGTTGGAACATACACTTGACTCAGTAACTATATCCAGCCAAACCATGTTCAGATGTTTGCGCGTGGTGTGCTAATCGTGTGCCCGTTCTGTCTTGGGATGGTTTTAGTTAGTGGTATTAGGGTGCTGTGTGCCTGAGCAATGCAGACACTTCGTTTGCACTGAAGCCCTAAATTATTGGGTTAAAACAGTGTTGATATATTTGGCAAATTGTTGATAATTTCTTCTGGATGTCCAGATCCTTATGTTTTATTACTATTTTAGTTTTATTTCATCTTTATATTCTAGTATTTCAATTTTTATTATGTTATGAAAATTTTAGTTATTAGTGTTTTATTTATATTTCAGTTTTCATTGTGTATTGACTATTTTATAAAATCTCTTAAAGAATTTTAAGGATTTGAATTTATTATAAAACATCTTTAATATCTTACTATAAGAATTTTCAAAATTCCAATAAGTAGGTAACTCTAAGATTATTGTTAGGGATTTAATAAAGTATTTCTATCATTTGATTCAGCATGTTAGATTGAATAATTACAGAAAATTTAATTGCCATTTTTATAAAAAATTCTGTACCATTTCCTTTCTTTACTTATCATTCTTTATCTTATGGCTTCTACTATTGTTTTGTTTAGAAAATAGCATGACTCGAAGTAATGAATTTGCTGAAAAGAATGGACTTCAGAAATACAAATATGTCTTACATCCAAGAACTACAGGCTTTACTTTTGTAGTTGACCGTCTAAGAAAAGGTAAGCACCCATCTCAAAATGCAGTTTTTTTATGTAAGTGGCAAAAATTGGTGAACCTCACATATAGTTCTTTTGAATTTACAAAGCACTTTTTTATACTTTATTTCAAGAAATAAGAATAGTACTGTATTTTTATACTGACTTGACTCCATGCACTAAAATGTTTTAAAACAATCAAAAGAAAACATTTTTTCTTTTTTGGAATAGAAAATAATAAAATAATGCATACAATTAGACTGTCATTCCATTTTTAAATGTTTCTTAAAAGTCTTAAAACTGTCTTGAGAGTGTCTTATCACCTATAGTTATTTATAGCTTTTTGTATTCATTATTCCACTAAGTGCAACAAATGATTCTGGTTGGTAGAAAGGAAGTGTTGCTACCTCCATTTTATTGTTAAATAGAAGTGGCATCCAAGGTGGTTAGTAAATTTCCATAGGTCATGGATAGAACCTCATTCTTCTGCTTCCTACTCTGTGGCTCATACTACCCTCTGCCCCTCATGTCTTCTAGAACCATGTCTATCAAGGGGCATCTAGAGATAAGGTTGATTCCATTGACCATGTCACACTCATTTAAATGTTTACATTTTGATATTTTTGTGGGGAAAAAAAACTGTACATTTTGTTCTAGCTGCATATTTAAGTATTTATATCATCATACACACATGTACATACACATAAATAATAGACATGGATATATATGAAAAAGGAAATATTCAGAATCACCCGAATTGGCATCACTGTTGTTCCTTTAGGGTTTAACGTACTTTAAGATGTAATGTATAACCTCATTTAGTGAACCCTGCCAAAAGAAGTATCTTTACAATTAAGTACTCATGAGTTAAAAGAAATGTATAAAAAGTCCAAAATCACATTGGTATAGTAAACTAAACATGTTGTCCCTATTAGTTTGGCTTGCTTTTGGAATTCAGTGGTTATAACTAAAATGAAATGGAAACATGGGCTTGATGGTCACATTGTATATGACCATCACCCATGGAAACTCATGGAGAACACAGTTCTTTATGCCCATGGACTAGGACAGGGAGCCCCAAGACATTAAAGCAATGATCCTGCTTTTTTTTTTTCTTCCCCAAAACATGGTACCACTTACTGTGGCGTTCAGTTTAGGCTCACCCTTCTCATTCCATAATCTGTTTTTTATTTTCTAATTATCTGCTATTTTATAGTATTTAATGATTAAAGTATTTCTGACATCATGGAACATTCTGTTGGAACACATCTTTTGCTAATAAGGATTTTTTTAATTGTAGGGAGGATAATGGAGAAATTATTTTACAGTGGATAAGGATATATCTGTTCTGAAATCTGGAAAATATTTTAGTAGCAAACTGATTTATAACTTTGGGGAACATGTATTACTTAGTCATCACTCAGAGTACTAGTTAACAACCACAGTATATAATTTTTCTTGCCCAAACTGGCAACTGATCTTCCCCCTTCAATGTACCAGTCAAAAAAAAGGTAATACAGATGGCTTCATTTGCTTCAGTTAAAAAAAGTTGATGAGTCTCTTTACTTCAGTTAGAAAAGTAGAATGGGTCCTATATACTATGATAATAATAGAAACAAGAAATGTGATAGCTATAATAGTACTCTAATTAGAACAGTAGCTAACATTTATTGAACATTTACTAAGTACCAGGCAGTATGCTAAGTGCTTTGTATGCGTAAAGTCAGTTAACCCTCACAACAACCAGTATTTAACTTGTAGAGCAGAAACTGAGGCGAAGAATCCGTTCAGACTTACTGGAATATAGTTTGTCTCACTGAGTAGGCTGTGCTCCTTCTGCTATAATATGGTGCCTCTTGTATTTATAGTGTGATTTCAGTTAAAGCACCTTTGTAATAATAGTGAGCTGGCTGGTTTCTTCAAGGAAAGTATTTAAAAGAAAAAAGAGGCTAAATGGCCAGATAATGGAGAGATGGTAGTCACAAGTTGAGGTGCTTATGATGCTACCTGAGATGACAAGGGGAGCAGGCATAGTCTGGTGGGGGTGAAGAGTGGTCAAGTGAACAGAAAGATAATAGGTTTCATCAAGAATCAGAGGTAAAGTGGTTCTTAGACCACCGTCTAGTCAGAGTGTCCTTTTAGGAAAGCAGTCTAATACTCAAAAAGGCCCAACACAACTGTCTTTTTGAGATATGCTTTTAGTAGTCAATTAAGTGAAAAAGCAGCTTGCGTTAAACAAATGACCATCATAAATAAATATTCCAGTGGAAGCCCGGAGACCACATATTAAAACCAATTACTGAAGAAATCTACGAAGACTAGATGGCAAAGTAGGAGGACTCAAACCTACCTCCTCTCACTAAAACACCAAAATCACAACTGCTGAATAACCATCAACAAAAAAGACTCAAACCTACCAAAACAGATACTCTACCCACAAAGAGAAAGCAGAAGCCACAAAAAGATGGTAGGAGGAGCACTTTCATGATATGATGAAATCCCATCCCTCTGAGTGGGCGACCCACAAACTAGAAAATAATTATATCACAAATGTTCTCGCACAGGAGTGAGAACTGAGAGCCCTATGTCAGACTCCTCAGCCTGCAGGTCTGGCATCAAGAGGAGGATCCCCCAGAGTAATTTGGCTTTGAAGGCCAGTGGAGCTTGCGTAGAGGGGCTCCACAGGACTGGGGGAAACAGATTCCACTCTAGGAGGACACAAACAAGGTTTCATGTCACAGGGACCAAGGGCAGAGCAATGGCTCCGTAAAAACGTGGGCCAGACCTACCTGTGGGTCTTGGAGGGCCTCCTGAGGGCCTCAGAGGTAGTCTGTGGCTCACTCTGGGGACAAGGACACTGATGGTTGACACCCAGGGGATTCTCTTCAGTGTGAGCTTTCCTGGAGGTTGCCATTTTGGCACCAAGAGCTTGCCCCACCCAACAGCCTGCAAGTTCCAGTGATGGAACACTTCAGGCCAAACAACCAACAGGGTGAGAACACAGCCACACCAATCATGAGACAGGCTGCCTAAAGTTGTCCTGAGCCAACAGCCATCTATAAATATACCCTTTGACATAGCCCTGCCCTCCAGAGGGATGGAACCCAGCTCTACCTACCAGGAAGCATGCACAAGCTTCCTTGGGCCAGCCCAAGGAGGACAGAAACCAGAACCAGGAAGAATTATAATCCTACAGCCTAAGAAACAGAGACCATGAACATAGAAAGTTAGGCAAAATGAGATGGCAGAAAAATATGTTCCAGAGAAAGGGTTAAGATAAAACTCCAGAAGAACAGGTAAGCAGACTAGAGATAGGTGATGTATCTGACAAAGAATTCAGTTTTGATGGGAAAGATGATCTAAGATCTCAGAAAAAGAATGGAGGCACAGACCAAAAGGACACAAAAATGTTTAATAAAGAGCTGGAAGCTTTGAAGAACAAACCGATGAACAGTACATTAACTGAAAGAGTACACTGGACAGAATCAATATCAGAATAAACGAGGCAGAAGAATAAGTGAGCTGGAAACCTGCTGCAGTACAGAATAAAGAATAAAAGAATGAAAAGAAATGAGGACAGGATCAGTGACTGCTGGGACAACATTAAACACACTTTGCATTCCAGGGGTCCCAGAAGAGAGAAAGGGCCTGAGAAAATATTTGAAGAGATATTAACTGAAAACATCCTTAACCTGGGAAAGGAAGCAGTCACCTGAGTCGAGAAGTACAGAGAGTCCCATACAGGAGAAACCTAAGGATGAACACACCAAGACAAACACTAATCAAATTGCCCAAAATTAAAGACAAAGAGGAAATATTAAAAGCAACAAGGCAAAAGCAACAAATTGCATAAAGGGAACTCCCATAAGGTTATCAGGTGATTGTTCAGCAGAAACTCTGAAGGCCAGAAAGGAGTGGCATGATATATGAAAGTGATGAAAAGGCAAAAGCTACAACCAATAATACTATAACCCGGAAGACTGTTATTCAGGTTCCATGGAAAGATCAAAAGCTTTACAGACCGGCAAAATCTGAGAATTCAGCACCACCAAAACAGCTTTGCAGCAAATGCTAAAGGAACTTCTCTAGATGGGAAAGAAAAGGCCACAGCTACAAACAAAATTACAAATGAGAAAACTTTGCCAGTAAAGGCAAACATACAGTGAAGCTAGGAAATCATCCACTCACAAATGTAGTATCAAAATGAGCACCTCCGACAAGAGGAAATAACAAATGAAAGATGTTGGAAATGCATTTGAAATTAAGAGTCCAGCAACTTAATTTGTGTGTGTGTGGCGGGGGGGGGGGATACACACACACACATACGTATAGACTGCTATATCAAATCCTCAAGGCAACAGCAAACCAAAATTCTACAGTAGACACACACACAATAAGCAACACAAACAGAACACTAAAGATAGCCGTCAAATCACATGAGAGGAAAACAAAACAGGAAGGGAAGAAAAACAACCCCCTAAAAAACAAAAAACATACCCCAAACAATTAACAGGATGGCAATAAGAACATAAATATTGATAATTATTTTAAATGTAAGTGGATTAAGTGCTTCAACCAAAAGACACAGACTGGGTGAATTGACACAAAAATCAAACCTGTATATTTGCTGTCCACAAGAGAGCCACTTCAATCTAGGACATATACAGACTGAAAGGAGAGGAATGGAAAAGGTATTCCATGCGAATGGCATTCAAAAGAAAGCTGGAGTAGTAGTACTCATATTAGAAAAAATAGACATTAAAAAAGACTACTACAAGACACAAAGTAGGATACTACATAATGATAAGTGATCGAGAAGATAAAACAACCGTTAATATATATGCACCCAACATAAGAGCACCTCAATATATAAGGCAAAGACTAACAGCTATAAAAGGAGAAACTGACACAGTAATAGTGGGGGACTTCAACACCACACTTAGATCAGTGGACAGAATATTCTAGAAAGAAAATCAATCAAGAAATACTGGCCTTAAATGGCAAATTAGATCAGAATTAATTGATACAAATTAACTTATTTACAAAATAGAACTAAAACTCAGACTCTGAAAACAAACTTATAATTACCAAAGGGCAAATGTGGGAGGAGGGATAAATTGAGTTTGGCAGTAATATCTACATACTACTGTATATAAAATAGGTAATCAACAATGACCTAATGTATAGCATAGGGGACCCTACTGAGTAATCTGTAACAACCTATATAGGAGAAGAATGGATATATGTATAACTAAATTATTTTGCTGTACACCTGAAGTTAACACAACATTGTAAATCAACTATAATATGAAATAAAAATTAAAAGAACAGTTATTATGAGGTAGCATATTAAAAAGCAGAGATATTACTTTGCCAACAAAGGTCCATCTAGTCAAGGCTATGGTTTTTCCAGTGGTCATGTATGGATGTGAGATTTGGACTGTGAAGAAGGCTGAGCACCAAAGAATTGATGCTTTTGAACTGTGGTGTTGGAGAAGACTCCTGAGAGTCCCTTGGACTGCAAGGAGATCCAACCAGTCCATTCTAAAGGAGATCAGTGCTGGGTGCTCATTGAAAGGACTTGATGCTAAAGCTAAAACTCCAGTACTTTGGCCACCTGATGGGAAGAGTTGACTCATTGGAAAAGACTCTGATGCTGGGAGGGACTGGGGGCAGGAGGAGAAGGGGACAACAAAGAATGAGATGGCTGGATGGCATCACCGACTTGATGGACATGAATCTGAGTGAACTCCGGGAGTTGATGATGGACAGGGAGGCCTGGCATGCTGCAATTCATGGAGTCGCAAAGAGTTGGGCACGACTGAGTGACTGAACTGAACATCTTTACTGTTAACTCATGCATGTAACTGAATTCACTGTTTCTGACACTTAATAGCTAACACAAGGCAGGTGAGAAGTTTAAGACATAAAGAAGTTACGGTTAAGAAGTCTTAGCAGGAAATACTGAAGAAGAGAAAATGCATAACAAAGAAAGTAGTTTCTGAGCCTGTGTTTACAATATACTTCACCAAGACTAAGAACATTTAGAAACACACACTTAACCTGAATACAGCACCCATTATACAACATGATACAGATGTGTTGTTCTTGAATAATAATGAAGTTTTCCTGAGTACCTTGATCTCCATCATTTTTGTACTTGATTTTGTATTTTTACTAGGTTATAACTTTCTTAAGGATATGTATTGTCTTTCACATAATAAAGACTAAATCAGTATTAGGTGAGTTGAATCTTTTGTCTGAATAGATAAGCACAGTGTACTACCATCTTCTGAGCGCTATGTGTATTACACTGATCAGTATCTATCACGGATAATTTATTTTATATGTACCTCTAATCACAGGACAATTCAGTAAGTGATTATGTAACTCTTTTTGGTACTAGATTAACCCAGATCCAAAAGAAGTTGCTCACTTAGAAAAGAGCTTTTCCACGAGAAAGTTTTTAGTTTTGATTTTCAGTTACACGCTGTTAATAAATTTATCACACAATTTAAAAATGTTAATGCACCAGAATATAGTTATACTTACTACTATCACTGCTGCTATATTATTTTTTAACAATAGTAGCTTTATTCTTTGATTTTAAACAAGTAAGGATTTCCTCCAACCACTGGTTTTGTTACATTTGGAAGCCATCACTGAGTTGTAACCATGCAGTAATTGTCTTCATCAGTAGATGGCACAGGTGTGCACATTTGAGGCAACTTAAAATCAAGTTAAAGTAGTTGAAGTGAGAAGTCAAACACGCCACTGAACAAAACCCTGCCTTCAAGAAGTTTATAATCTTCCTGGATAGATAAGAATAGTGTTCATGGAAATATAAAAAAAAATAATATGACTTTAATTATATGTTGGGTTGTGTGGTATATAGTATAAACTATTATGCTGAATTACACAATCACTTCATGGCAAATAGTTGGAGAAACAATGGAAACAGTTACAGACATTATTTTCTTGGGCTCCAAAATCACTTCAGATGGTGACTGTAGCCATGAAATTAAAAGACACTTGCTCCTTGGAAGAAAAGCTGTGACCAACCTAGACAGCATTTTCAAAAGCAGAGACATTACTTTGCCAACAAAGGTCCATCTAGTCAAAGCTATGGTTTTCCTGTAATCATGTATGGATGTGAAAGTTGGACTATAAAGAAAGCTGAGCACCGAAGAATTGATGCTTTTGAGCTGTGACGTTGCAGAAGACTCTTGAGAGTCCCTTGGACTGCAAGGAGATCCAACCAATCAATCCTAAAAGAAGTCAGTCTTAAATATTCATTGGAAGGACTGATGCTGAAGCTCCAATTCTTTGGCCACCAGATGTGAAGAACTGGCTCACTGGAAAAGACCCTGATGCTGGGAAAGATTGAAGGCAGGAGGATAAGGAGACGACAGAGGATGAAATGGTTGGATGGCATCACTGACTCAATGGACATGAGTTTGAGCAAGCTCCAGGAGTTGGTGATGGACAGGGAAGCCTGGTGTGCTACAGTCCATGGGGTCACAAAGAGTCGGGCATGACTGAGCAACTGGACTGACTGACTGACACAATTATAGATATGTTCAGTGAAGAGAGCTCACGTTGAAATACTCAGGAAAGGCTTCTTCAAGAAGCTGCATTTCCCTTGGAGCTTAGAGACATGTAATTAGGATAGGCATAAAAAAATAAGGATGGCTGTGGACAGGAAAGGAAGAGTACAGGACGGGCACTGATTTGGGGCCAGGTGGAGCTGAGTGGTCAGCTAGGGAAAAACCAATCTGACTGAACTGAAGACCTGTGCCGTAAACTAACAGGTGGTACTTAAGAAGGTTATGTGGAGCCATTATTGTTGAAAAACTTAATTCCTGTTCCCAAAGAGTCATGTTTTTATTTTTTTCCATTTCTAGATCAAGTCACTCAAGCAAACAGCTATGTTTAGGTGCTAAAACATAGGGATATATTTAAGTTTCAGATGTAGAAATAAAATGTTTTTTAAGTCAAAGTAAAATGATCCATATTTTAGCTCGTATTTATTTCATATGCCTAAATTCTGAATATGAAGAAATGAAGAATACTGCCTTGCCACTAATCTAGGGGATATACACTTAACAGGTAAAGATTAAGTAAATTCCCACTAGGCATTTTGGATCAGCACACCTGACCAAAATTCCTCAGTTTATATTCAGGGAGAGAGAAGCATTAGCTGAACACCCAGATTACACTTACAGTATCTGATAGGCCTGTGTTGGGCTCCCTCATTTTGGTCTGTGGTAGTTCGTATTTGTTCTGAGAATGCTGGTGGTTTTCCAGGAAGTAATACCAGTATACTGATCATAGAGAGCTCAGTCATCAGTGGCATTTTTAGACCACTTTTATGTCTTGGGCTTTTTGCTACCTACTGATAACCCAGTCTGTTCTTGCCCATAGTGGCTGTGTAAATGGGGGACGAACAATGGCCAGCAGGAGCCATAACACTGCATTTATCTTAATTGGTCAGCCTCCCCCAGGATTGCATTTTGATGACCCTTCCTACCAAACAGCGTGTTCGAGGAGGCCAGGAGGAAAAGGCAGACAAACTGTTGGAATATTCTGTGCATTAAGTGTCACTGCACTCTGACTTGTTTATGTGACTTTTTTATTGCTGGAAACTATTTATAAAATACAATAAGACCTTTCCCTTATGTTAAAAAAAATGTAATTGTGGAAGTAGATCTCTGAGATTTATTGGACTATTTCCTGAGACCTATATTTTTATCTTTCCCCAAATTTGCAGATATCTTTGTAGACTCTCTTTTGAGGCCATTTTAAAAAGAATAAAGCTTTTATCTATGGTGATGAATAAAATACAACAAAACCTAAAGGAAATTTGGATATTGATCAGTGGGAAATCACACAGATCAACTAAGTAACTCGGTCTTAATACATCATGAAGCAGAAATGAATCACACTTGCCTGAGCAAAATTATATATGACCATTTGTTAAAGACCTTTGGAGTCATTCATTTCAAATCTTTGAATGCCATGGTACTGCTTTTTTCATTTTGTCTATCTTTGTCATAGCAAAACATCTGAGATGCTCACTTCGGACAGAACTTGCCATTGTGTTCAGTGAAGAAAGTCATGACAGTCTTAATTTAAAATGGTAGAAACCCTATTCGGTCCATAAAAACAACCAGGTCACATTTATCAAGTGCTTGCCAGGTTCCATGCACTGAGCTGTTCACATGTTGCTGTCATGCTGTAGAACTGCCCAGGGAGCTTTTTAAAACATACATACTTGGGTTTAGGCTCAGATCTGCTGAGTCAGAGTCTGGTGGTACACTCCTGGGCTCAGCTACCTCACTAGCTGCTTTCTTACGGATCACTTAGTTTTCAAAACTGTGCTCCCTGGTGGTTGACCTTGTGTTACACCAAAGGAGACTGGCTCAGTTAGCAGCGTGCCCAGGTCTCAATGGCTGCTGAGTGGAGTGCCATGAACTCAGGTCTCTTTGATGGCAAAGTCTATATTTCTTCCTACTATGTAATAAGTTAACAGTTTTTCTATTCCAGATGCTACAAAAATACCATCATCATTGTGTAGAGGTTTTTTCTCTGTTACCCAGATTGTGCTCTGATATCCTTGGCTATACTATGAGTTTTGTTGAAATGGAAAAATACATCAAGGATTTCCTTTTTCTAAGCATCTCTTTTTTTTTTTTTTTTTTTTTCTGGTTCCTTTATTTGCCAGCTCTTCCTTTATTTTTCTGATCCTTAAAGCTTAAACTATCTTTCCTTTCAAATTGTGGTTCTATCTTTTACTTTGTTTTTGCCACAAACTCTCAAATAGCTTGATGACTTGATAATATTAGCTCTTTTCATGTATATGCACATGCGCACGCACGCACACACACACACACACACACACACACAGGATTTATATGTATATGCTAAGTTGCTTTAGTCATGCTCAACTCTTTTTGACCTTATGGACCATAGTCCACAGGCTTCTCTGTCCATGGGAGTCTCCCAGACAAGAATACTAGAGTGGGTTGCCATTTCCTTCTCCAGGGGATTTTCCCAAACCAGGGATCTAACCGCCATCTTTTATGTCTCCTGCATTGGCAGAAGGGTTCTTTACCACTAGTGCCACCTGGGAAGCCCCATATATAATGATATCTTTTTATTTATTGTAAAAAAAAAAAAAAGTAGTTGGAAAATTATTTACGAAACAGAAAATGACACCCATAGTCTTGGCAGGCACTTCTCAGAAACATCCAATGCCTTATGGCATACAGTCTTCTTGTGTTTCTCCACGTTTTATTTTTAAAATCTGGGTACACTCTATTTTGTTTGTAAAGTTTTTTCTTTTTTTATTTATTATAGTGTGCACATTTT
Source organism: Neotragus moschatus (assembly GCA_006410615.1). Taxonomy (NCBI): domain Eukaryota; kingdom Metazoa; phylum Chordata; class Mammalia; order Artiodactyla; family Bovidae; genus Neotragus; species Neotragus moschatus. Next base: position 570,584 of record SJYA01001694.1, on the reverse strand, counting down.
CACCATTCTTACAAAATTTTTTATAAGTATGCTATGTTAATATATGCATGGGGCTTCATCAGATAAAGGTACCACTTTATTTAATGAGGCCTCTATTATTCAGTTAAGATGGTTTCCAGTTTCCCACTCTTATAGATAATGCCAAAGTGTGTGTCTATCTCTAATTATTAGGGTATATTTCCAAATCTAATTACTGAGTCCAGGGTATGTTTTTTTTACGTTTTAAAAAAATATTTGTCTTATATTCTGCTCCATTTCATTCAGTCACCAAATGCTATGATATTGCCTTGGAAGCATCTCTTGGAGAAACTTCCTACATTTCCAACAGTGGCCCCATTCAGTGGGGTCCCATTACCTCTTTTCACTCTTCCTGGCTTTCTCCCTGGTCTGCCTCTGGTGTCTTCTTTGCTAATCCATATTGCACAAAGCTAACACTTGGTCTTCATAAAGTACCACTCTAATGTAATTGTGTGTGTTTTCGTTTGTTCAGAAAATATTTCTTGGGTGCATATGTTACATGAGTTGCGGAGATACCAAGACATCAGGTTAGGAAACATTAAAATGCATTATCATTCAAGAGATATGAATAAAAAGTAACTTAAGCACATACAGAAAAGTTAGTCTTTTTTGATATGGAAGAGGTGGCATGTGAGCCAAGAAAGAATAATGAGGCATTTTCCAGGGAGAAAAAACATTTAAATATTTGCATTTCTTCCATATTCTTTAGTCAGGACTTTTTATAATGTGGTTCCAATCTATTTTTTAAATTTTGTGCAGTGTGAGCCAACCTATTTGAATTAATGGACTATTCCTGACGGTGCCTTATGCTTTGTGACTTTTGCCTCTGGTTATATCTGTCCAGGCTAAGACCTTCTTGGTTTTGCTCTTATCTTTAACCTCCAAATGCTATTCTTCCTTTAATGATCTTCACTTAAGGGTCCATTCTCATTTCCCCTGCCTGGCAGACATCTGGACTGAATATCCTTTTCCTCTCTAATAGGACTTAGCACTTCCCTTAATAGCCACTTTAATACATTTTACCTCTTACCTTCCTAAAAGGAAAGCAACGGCCATGTCACCTAAACCATTAAGGGCAAAGATTTTATTTCTAAATCTAATGAATACCTTCATGCTTTTATATTACTTTCCTCTTAGCAACATTTGGCACTGTTAATTCTTCTTGATATATGCTCTCCCTTTGGCTTTTCATTTTTTTCTCCTACTTCTCTGGCCTCCTCTCAGGACTTTTGCANACGGCCATGTCACCTAAACCATTAAGGGCAAAGATTTTATTTCTAAATCTAATGAATACCTTCATGCTTTTATATTACTTTCCTCTTAGCAACATTTGGCACTGTTAATTCTTCTTGATATATGCTCTCCCTTTGGCTTTTCATTTTTTTCTCCTACTTCTCTGGCCTCCTCTCAGGACTTCTGCAGGTTCTTCATTCTTTTCTGTGTTCCTCATAAGGGTCTCCCAGACCCCTTTGTTCTATGCCACACATTCTTCCTGGGACATGTCATTCAGGGTGGTGGCTCAGAAAATCATCCATGTGCTTGTGACTCCTAAATCTTTAGTTCAAAACCACTCTTAGATCAGAGCCATATATGTGACCTTTGCCACATGGAGTTTCTGCAGGCATTTCAATATGCTCATAATTGAGTTTATCATTCGCACTAAACTGCATTTCCTTCTCTAGTCCTCACATTGTGGAATCGTTACCATCATTGTTAATCAGGCCACTTCTAGATGAAAGTGACAGCACACTGCATTAGGCACTTGGGGCCCAGAGTCAAAAGACCTGGCTTCGAATCCTGGTTTCCTTGGGACTAGGAAGTATGTGACTGGTCAGATCCGTTTCTCCCGTTAAGCTTCATTTTCATCTTCTGTAAATTAGGTGTAATAACAGTGCTAGCTTCCTGTGATTTTATAGAACTCCTGACGGTTCAGTAAAGTCAGGCATGTAAAGCATTTAGCCCATGCACATGTTTGTGTGTGTGCACTTAGTTGCTCAGTTGTGTTTGACTCTGCAACCCCATGGACTGTAGCCCACCAGGCTCCTCTGTCCATGGGATTCTCCAGGCAATAATACTGGGCCTGAGTTGCTCTTTCCTCCTCTAGGGGATCCTCTGAACCCAAAAATCGAACCCACATCTCTTACATTGGTAAGTGGATTCTTTACAACAGTGCTACCTGAAGCAGCCAAGAGCATTTAGCACAGTGCCTGAAAAATAGCAAGCACTCAATAAATGTTACAGTGCAAATTGGATTCTGTCAGCTCCCGGCGAATGGTTTCGGGTTTCACCATGTTCCAAGGTTAAATCTACTCCTTTGACTGATTTCCAGGCCCTGTATGACCTGGACCTTGCTTGCCTTTCCGTCCAACTGCCATCTCTGATTGTCCCACTGTCCTAGCCATGCTGATCTCCTCTCCTCCCCCCGGGTGCACAACACTCTGAGCCTTCCCCTAGAGCAGAGCTGCTCTTCCTCAGCCTGGAGGTTGCAGCCTAGATGACAGTTCATTTGGGAAGCCTTCTCAGCTATTGTTAAGACTTCTTTTTTCTCTATGTGAATGCTTTTCTTACTATATTTGCCCTATATAAACATTTTTTTTCCTGTGATATTGTCACGTATTTAATTATCCATTTTGTCTATTAACTCTCAGTTTCCTGACCCTAAGGATCAGGTCAGGTCCACTGACAACTTTTATCCTAGACTTCCACAGAGGCCTGGCGTATTAAAGATCCTCTTCAGATTTTTTGAACCAATCGCTATTTGGTTGAGGTAGTTTATACCCTGCCATGGTTCAATACTGATTTAAAGTGGCAACATAAATATGTGTATTATGATAGCAGCAGCACAACATAAGAAAAAAATTTAAGGTAAAGGGACAATAAAGGTATGAGTTTAATAGACAAAGTATTTCTTACAAGGTTATAGTATATGTAAGATATAAGCTCTATATTCCTATAAAATATGGGTCTATAAATTGGCTTCGTGCTTTCTAGCACCTTCCTTAAATAAAGGAACCAAATGATACCATTGACAAGGGGCCATAAGCTTACAGCTAACCATATTCCTCGGAAGCAGACACGTAGAGAGAGGAGGTAAGGTAGCAAAGGCCAAGAAACAGCAGAGGTCATGAGTTGATAGAAGACATAATTGAAAGCTGTAGAGGAACCAGAAGGTATTAGAAGGCAGGAGTCATTAAAGAAGGAAAAGGAGCTTCTCTGGTGGGAAGGAGTGGTTGGGAGTCTGTCTGCCTGTTCAGGGGACATGAGTTCAGTCCCTGGTCCAGGAGGATCCCACATCCTATGAAGCAGCTAAGCCCATGTGCCACGACAACTAAGACTGCGCTTGGAACCCACAAGCCACAACTACTGAAGCCTGTGTGCCCCAGAGCCCATGCTCTGCAGAAAGAGAAAGCCACTGCAATGACAAACCTGTGCGTCGCAGTAAAGAGTAGCTCCTGCTCGTCAGCACATCTAGGGAATGCCCACGCGCAGCAACAAAGACCTAGTGTAGCCAATAAACAAACAAATAAATTAATTAAACATATTTTAAAAAAGAAGAAAAAGGAGGACACGGTGGTAGGGGGGAGGAGGAAGAAGATGATGAGAACAAGAACTAAAAGGACCCTTGAGTAAAAGAAGCTAAAGGATATTAACACTGAAGAGGAAAATGACTGTTTGGAGGATAAATATCAAAGAGCGGAGCCCCTCCAATTGCAGGCCTCAGTTGGGACTGTCAGCTCCAGCTGCTTGGGGGATGTCCAGGTGACCCAGCCATTGGACCCCAATGATTTCCTTGTTCACCAACCCTGTTCCCTTCTCTGCCTCTGAGGCCTCAGTGAGCAACTATTCCTGAGTTCCCATGAGGCTTGGCCATGGGGCTAATGGTCCAGTCCACTTATGCCCAAGGGTATCCTCATGATAAATCTTTTTTTTTTTTTTGGAAAAACTAAAGCAAACCACGTGCTTGGAAAAAGCATGCCCATTTATGAAACTAAAGCTCTTTGGTTTCTCACCAAGGACATTGTGCACTGTGGTGACCAGCAGCCTCACAGCATCCAAGCTCAGTGTTCCACATAGCCTCAGAGTGCCTGTCCACATTGGCTAATGGCAGAATGAGAAAGAGCAGTTCAGTAAAAGCAGCATCGTAAGAGGTCAAGATATTGTTTTAACTAACGGTGTGGAGAGGCTGTATGTCCTTTAAACCCTTCTCCACAATTGGTATTTCACTCATGAGCTTTGGATGAGAATTGGTTTGTACAGATTTTGGTGACTCTTCATAAGGCATATTTTGTATCATAAGTTAAGTGCTAGTCCAAGGGCTTTAGTTGTAGGTGGAACTGGAAGTAGGCTTCCCTACTGAGATTTTACGCAGGGACTGAAGGTGACTGTACCCCTGAACTGAGGGTGGCCAGTGTGGTCTGCAGAAAACAATTGTGATTTATGTGATATCGCTGGCAATGTTTAACAGAATGGTGCCTTGCCCAGAGAGAAGACCATTGCCCAAAGCTCAGTCCCTGTCTGAGTGGCCTTTCTGGTCTTGTTTCTTGCTGTAGCAGCATGCCCTGTCTTCATTTCAGACAGGTGGAACATGCTTTTCTCATGCTATTCCTTTTCCTGAATTGTTCCCAGTCATCTGGGTAGCTCTCCTTGGTCCTTCAAAACCGTTCAAATGTCCTTTCCATTTCAGACAATCTCCTGATCAGGTTCTATCCTCTTAACACTCATTATACTCTATGCATTTGTCTTAATCATTTTTTCCATATTTTTTTTAATCAGTGATTTTTTTTTTTTTTTTTAAATCTCTCTCTTGGGCCGTCTATGGGGTCACACAGAGTCAAACACAACTGAAGCGACTTAGCAGCAGCAGCAGCAGCTTGGACCCTGAGCTCCTTTGGGGTAGATACTGTCTTGTTGTTTTTATATCTGAAGTCCTAGTGTCATGAGTATTACCGGTACTCAGTATAGATTTGTACAAACTTTTGTAGATAACTGTTTTCAGCATCACACAGATACACAAATGCATCTCACATGCATCTTACTAATGCACTTGCGATTAGTAAGGCCTTCTACCACGTTCAGTCTAGAGATCAGACACTCCACATAGACCCCTTCATTTTAGCAGAGGTGAGATTTATGGCAGTGCTACAGGGCCACATAAGGCAGGTGCACGGTTGATTTTTTTTTTTTTTAAGTCATCTTAAGACAGTTGCCTGCTTTTTGTTTTGTTTTAAACTACTGCAGGATACATGTAAGGTTGATTTTTCCAGATTATTTATACTGTTAGAAGGAACATACAGAAGAATATTATTTGTAACTTAGATGACCAGCTCTTTGCATTTGATCATGTAAAAATCAGTATGGAATTGTAGTTCTTAAATGTTTCCCTGGTTTATTAGTATTTCTACTCAACCACTTTCAGCTTCTGAGATAGCCCTCACAAAACAGTCACTGCAGATTTTTGCCTCTCTATACCACTTGAATTCAGTAGGAGAGAAATCTTTTTCTTGGGTTATATACTATTTCTCTAACACTGGCCAGCTATGATAAATGTGAAGGTAGTTATTTATCATAGTGTGAAAGGTAGGCCTGGGTGATGAGTTCATGTCTTATGACACCATTATTTTAAGTTTTCAAAATACATATTTTCCTGTTGGTTAGAAGATTATCATTTGCATAAACAAGTGAAAACTATATACAAGTATTGGTACTCTGTGTAATGTTTATATTATCTTAAAAGTAGTACACTGAAAATTGCTGATAACTGACACTTATAAAATATGTTTATTTTAAAATTTAGAATTGTGGAAGAAGCTTTATAAGTAAAATTTGTGGAACTTCCTTTGAGTGATAATTTTCTGTAGGCTGTATCTGATTGTAAAAAATACTGTTACATACATTAAAATCTTTCAGGTTTTCACTCTGAATGTGTTAGGGAGAGAGATGAATCAAGAGCAGAGAATGCTAGCAGCTCTGCCCTCACGGCGTTATCTTACCGATAAACACTCAATCTTCACGTCCTTATAATAAAGCAAGACAAGAGTTTCAGTGCATATGCACAATGTATGTAACAGTATACTTTATCTTCCTGTTCATCTGAAAATCAAAGTTAATTCTCAACATGGAGATGTTGGCCCGAATCTAACTGCTGTAGACCTTTTCATACAGAAGTTCTTTTGAACAGGAAATTATGTCTGCCTTTTGGTTTTATATAGTATATAATTTCATTGTGGATGCATGATTTTTCTTTTTTGGCCTGCCCCTTTTTCTGAGCACATGTCCATTTCAGTACTTTTAAAGGTACCTTTCTCTTTTAGCTTTGTAGATTTGCTTTATAGGTTTTTTCCTTATTTAAAATAACTAAATATAATTAAAATGAATTTTTTTCTATATTTTGCAGTTGCTAGGACCTCTCATTTTGTTTTTTTTTGTTTTTAAATGAACTGATGCTCGTTTTGAGTATTGCAAAGGTATTTTTAAAACAATTCTGACCTTTGTTGGTGTGTGTGTGCGTGTGTGCTTATGCATGTGCACACGTATGTGCCTCCACTTTTTAAACACAGATTCCAACCAGAAATCAGTTCCACAAGAACATGAAACTAAGTATAGGAATTATTTGCTTATTAATGTTGAAAATTACCTGAGTGGCTTTCTAAATGAATTATTTTTTTCCATTTTATTTCACATAATTACATTTCATATAAAATAAAGTTATTACTTTTATATGTGCTATTATATATTTTACTATATAGGCATCCCCCTACTTATCATCTGATTGCTAAGAGCACCCAAATGCACTTTGTCATAGATGGACTGAGCAAAACAAGTCCTGGCGCATTTATCCCAAGCTGGCCCCTCTGTACTTACGAAATGTAAGATGTGAAAAGTGTGTTCGTAACTTTCTAACTCACCTGCTTTCTCATAATAGAGTTATATAGGAGGAGAAAGCACATGTGTCTCAATGGCTTGAATTATTAAGAAAACTAATATTGGAACCAACATATTAATGATATTTTTACAAATAAGAAAGGATATTATTAATAATTTCTTTAACAAAAATTAATTCATTAACTATTTGGAAACTTCATTTAGATTACTGTTATGAACCTATTGTCGTTGTTAAATGTCATTGTTAAAATTCTGTTCTGGATGAAAGCAGCTAAGTTTTCTGTTCAAAGTATAATTTCCATGTACTCAAACCAATAGTGCGAAGTCCCTCTCCTGACTAGAAGCATATCAGGGCCAAATGGTAGATCTCTTTAATAATGATGTCTAAGTGCACTCTGCAAAAACAGGAATAATTTGTTGTTCAGCTTTGAGGAGTGCTAGTTAACCAAATTCAGTCAGGTCTGCTCCTCAGGAGCAGTGATAACTGTGCCCAGAAAAGACACTGACTGACACTTCCTTTTCTGCTATAAGCTAGCTCATCACCGTTGTAAATCACCAAAAGCTTAATGCAGTGAGCAGAGTCTAGGAAGACTATGCCCTGACTTCTGAGAAGGTCATTGTTAAGGTTTATGTTTGACTAGAGCAGTTTTTCTTAGCTTGGATAATAATATGCCTTTCCTGCAAGCCCTGTGCACACACATATTTTAATACCTGACTTTGGCACTGTGAGCCATGTTTTTCTTATTTTATCTTCTGTTAAAGGCCATTTTAAATCTATGAGGAGATGGGAAAGATGTAAATCATAAATAAATTATGAATACAGGATTTTAAAACTTTCATACCAAAGTCTCAAAAGTTCTATCAGAGTCTCCCATGTGGAACCCCAAACCGTTTCCTTTAAAAGACATAATCCCATAATCCCATATGACCAAGGCATGCTGCTGACAGCACGAGAATAAAAATTTATGGTGAGCATCTTCCCGTGCTCACATTCGGAAAGTTAGCGTGTGATCAGCTGCCATGGAGACAGTGCACCAGGCAGAAGAGGAGGGCCGACAAGAACTGACAGATCAAGGGGAGCGTTTAGGGAACGAGACTTTGACTTAGATCCTGAGGAACAGTTGGCATTTGATTTGGTAAAGATACTGGGAGAATACAATTGGGGTTGGAGATCCAGTGATGGAGACTGGCCTGACTGGAACCCAGAGTTCATCTTTTTAAGTGATAAGAGTTGGAGAGATAGTCTTAGTTGTTGTGAAATCTCACTTCTAACAAAGTGAAAAACAAAATGGTGGAAGTTATGAAGGTAGTTTTTGTTACTTTGTAAAACTTCTCTGCTTTTTGAGAAATTGTTCCCTTCTTAGTATTCTTAGAGTTGATTATCTTCCTAAGCAATTTACTACTTGTTCTCAGATAAAATAAGATCTCTTGGCTTTCTATCATCATAGTCATCCCAAAATAGTCTTTTATTTTGAGATTTCTGCCTTAATTATGTTCAGCCTAAAGGAAGACTCAGTAAAAGTGATTGCATCTCATGTTTTTTTTTTTTTTAAGACATCTTTTTTGATCTATGAGAGAGGTATTTGCAGACTGCATATATAGTAGGGAAAAAAGCATGATTCATCCTAATTACAAAGCTGTTCCCTAAGAAAGAATCATTGGAGAAATGTCTTATTTGTGTTTTTACAAATAGTTTTGAGACTTACAGAAATTTTTTTTGGCTTTTTCTGTATATGGCTGTAAATGACCATGATTTTATATTGCAATTTTTTTTGTGTGTGGGACCATTTACTTAGTGACTGCCACTCTAGTGACCTACAGACTTAGCCATAAAACCTAATCTCTATCCCGTAATACCCCAATTTATACTTTTAATAACTATGCCTTAAAGTGTGTTTTTGAAGTTGGAAACCCAGATAGGGAGTCCCTTAATAAATATCAGTAAATATTGATTTCATCTAAATCAATCTTCTTCAGCAATAGTTGGCTGATTTGCAAGGCTCAATATTCATTGACTTTGAGGAATTCATTTTCTAAAATATTATCAACTTATCTGAAATTCTAGATAGAATTTTTGGATGTAAAGTCAGAGAAGAACCTTCTGGGTGCAGCATTGAAATGCATTTGTTGACCTTAGAGTAGTTTCACAGGAGTTGGGGCTGCCAGAAACCAGATGTGTGTGGAGTGAGTCAAGACAGCAAGTTTAGGTGCTTCCTACAGGGAGTTTGCTGGAGTAATCAGCAGAAGAGGAAGCCATATCAAGTTTTACTGATGGAGCTGAGTGTTTTTAAAGGGAGCTAAGCTGCTAAGTCACTTCAGTCGTGTCCAACTCTGTGTGACCCCATAGAGTGGAAATGCTGAAAGAGAAATGGATTGATGATGGAGCAAGTTTTCTGAGAAATCAGGAGTGATCAGGAAACAGAAAATTAAAGGGACTCCTCATTTTCTAAGGCAGGAAGCATGGCTGAGCTTGAATATATATTTTGGTTTGGGAAGTAAGGGGTAAGAGAGAGGTGCTTTGATGAAAGACTGTTCTGTCAGGTCAAGGGTCAGGTGGTAACTTGATGCTTACGATGGAGAGAAATGGGAGCAGAGGTGAATGATGAGAGTTTGAAATAGTTGCTGTAGAAAATGAGAAAAGGAAGCTGATAAAAACAAGCAAAAGCATTCTTGAGCTCTCTGATGTCATGCTCCAGGCCCAGTCTGGCTTCCCACAATAACTGAAGTTTCAGCCAAAGTGGAGACTCACTTTGCCTGCACCAGTCTCTCTCCTTCCTTCCCATCACCTTTTACAACTGTCTTGTCTCTTCAGCCTTTCTTCATTTCTTAAATTCTTCGGCTGACACCCTGTAGTCTTCTACAGTAGCTGAACCACTCTTAGGAATCATGTAATTTGCAAGTATGTTTTATCTTCTTTCCTAGATGGTAGGTTTTTTGGGGGGGGTAGGAATCATAGTTTGCCAGTTGTCTTTGTTTCTGTTTCTCTGCCTAGGGCAGCACTCTTCTATCGGTCAGTAAAAGTGAATGAATAAATTAGTGAGTGACGCAGATCCACCAAATTGTGTGAGTGGTGGATGGATCTCTTTATGAACCAGTTAATTTCATTTTGTACTTTAATTAGCTCCTCTTGAGGAGGGGGACGTTTTTAAAGTGTTGGCCTACACAAATTTAAGATATAGCTAAGTTAGCTAAGAGATACAACTAGTCATTTATCGGATATCAATTCAGAGGATATTATTGTGGCTTATTGATAAAATAAAACTCTGTATTTAGATCTTAATTTGCATTACAGAATTTCATTTGGCATTATTCATTTGAGAAGCTAAAAATAGAAGTTTCTCAGGTGCTTCTAATTGACTCTTTTGCCATATGGACATAGAGGTACAAATAGCAATCATAATTCAACTCCAAGATTATAAGCTTATTTTCATTGAAATGCAGTAAAATGTTGCCTTCTACATCACCATAGCAATAGAAGTATTCCCCATCACCATTGCCTATACCCAAAGCCCAGAGAACATACGCTTGATTTTTTTCCTTATTTCAGTGATACTGGTCCATCCATTTGTATCCAGGTTTTCCCATCTCAACCCCAGCACAGTATCTGGTAGGATATTGTTAAAATGTTGTACTCTTCAACTTGAGAAGAAATGGTCACAACAGATAAAACCCTCAAATTCTAGGTCTGTCTGCTGACATGTCCAGAGTAGGCCAGTGTATTATCAAGTGAAGTGAATAAAATGCAGAGGAAAGAGGAAAAGAAATTTTGCCAAAACTGCCATCAATTCTGTGCTAGTTTCTGCCTATAATGTTAAATTTCCACTCATTGGATTTTTCAGGTTCCTATGTATTGGTGTATGTATCGTATAGGGTATTTTCTTTGGCTAGTCACTCAGTATTTTAGCTTTGTTTTGTTTTTCCTGCTGAAATTATTAAAGAGAGATAATTTGATATGGTCAAGGAATGAGCTAAAGAGGATCATTATTCATTGTGGCCCCCTCATCCATGCACCTTCCAGATTCTATCATCTAGAAGTAATCTCTTCTTTCCCTAAATTTCTATAGCCATTTAACTGTATTCATATTGAGACAACTCAGTTTTAACCAGATATGGATACAATCTATTAACAGATGAGTGGATAAAGATGTAGTATATATAAATATATATACACATTTATACACATAGTGGAATACTACTCAGCCATAAAATGAATTTTTGCTATTTGCATGGCTATACAAAAAGATATGTGAACCACCATGTTCACAGCAGCACCATTCACAATAGCTAAGACATGAAACAACCTAAATGTCCATTGACAGATGAAAAGATAAAGAAGATGTGGTATATATATACGGTGGAATGCTACTCAGTCATTTAAAACCAGAGACATCACTTTGCCAATAAATGTCTATATGGTCACAGCTATGGTTTTTCCAGTAGTCATGTATGGATGTGAGAGTTGGACCATAAAGAAGAATGAGTGCCAAAAAACTGATGCTTTCAAATTGTGGTGCAGATGACTCTTGAGAGTCCCTTGGACAGCAGGGAGATAAACCAGTCAATCCTAAAGGAAATCAACCCTGAATAGTAATTGGAAGGACTTATGCTGAAGCTCCAGTACTTTGGCCACCTGATGCAAAGAGCTGACTCACTTTTTTGAAAAAGACCCTGATGCTGGGAGAAATTGAGGGCCAGAGAAGGGGGCCACAGAGGATGAAATGGCTGGATGGCATCACTGACTGAGTAGACATGAGTTTGAGCAAACTCTTGGAGATGGTGAAGGACAGGGAAGCTTGGTGTGCTGCAGTTCCTGGGTTCGCAAACAGTCAGACATGACTTAGCAACTGAGTAACAGCAACAACTACTCATTCATAAAAAAGAATGAAATAACAGCATTTGCAGCAACATGAATGCAACTAGAGATTATTATACTAAGTCAGAGAAAGATGAATACTTATTATATTCATCTACATATGATACCACTTATATGTAGAATCTAAAATATGACACAAATGATACAGAAACAGAATCTGTGAAACAGAAACAGAATCTCAGACATAGAGAACAGACTGGGTTGTCAAGGGGGAGAGGGTTGGAGGAGGGATGGAGGAGAGGTTGGGGTTAGCAGATGTAAGCTTTTATATATAAAATGGATATATACAAGATCTTACTGTATAGCACAGGGAACTATAGTTAATATCCTATGAGAAACCATAATGGAAAAGAGTATATAAAAAATGTATCTGCATGTATAACTAAATCAGTTTGCTGTATAGCAGTAATTTATACAACACTGTAAATCAACTATAATTCAATTTAAAAAAAAGAAATTTTCCCATTTTCAGCAACACGGGTAGATCTAGAGGATATTAAGCTTAGTAAAATAAGTCAGACAAAGAAAGACAAATACTGTATGTTTTCACTTATATGTGGAACCTAAAAAATAAAATGAATGAATATAACAAAATAGAAACAGACTCATAGATAGAGAAGAAACTAGTGGTTACCTGTGGGGAATGGGTAGAGGAAGAGAATGATAGAGGAAGGTGATTAAGAGACGTAACTTAGGGGTAAAATAAATAAGATAATATGGTGCACAACACAGGGAATATAGTCAAAATTCTATAATAATTTTAAATGAGTAAATCCATAAAAAGTATTGAATAACTATGTTGTACACCTGAAACTAATGTAACATTGTCAATCAACTACACTTAAATTTTAAAAAAAGACACCAAGTTTGTGTTGCAGTTGCATGCATGATCCTCACTTTTCTACACTACTAACCTGTTGACTACCCTGCTCTTGCTCCCTGTTTCTGCAGTCCTCAATACATATAGCCAAAAATAGCTTCATTGTTTCAGTTGGGTTTTTTTGTTGTTGTTAGTTATTCTGGTGATCTGATTCATATCTAGAATGGCTTTATTTTTTGCCTGGGGGACATGGTGCTTCTTGGTGACTTGAATGAATACATTCAAGATATGTTTTGTAGGTACAGATGCCAGTCTTAAAGAAGGTTATGGAAGATCATTGTTTTGTATAGTGTAGAGATTGATGGCATATGGCCACACTCTGACAGTATTCTGGGAGGTTCTTTGGATGTCTTCTTATAATTGTCATCTAAAATTGATCACAGTTGATGATGCAGCTTAGGAAAAAAGTCTTCCTGTGGTGACAATTAGTGTGACTTTTTTTTCTACTTTTAGGTTACTAGACTTCCTCAATGATTAGAATGCATAAGAACTGGCTAAGCTATTCTAGACTAATATAAATGCTTATGTCTTCAGTGATGTCCTTTGCTGCTCAGTTCAGTTGCTCAGTTGTGTCCGACTCTTTGTGACCCCATGAACCGCAGTACTCCAGGCCTCCCTGTCGATCACCAACTCCCGGAGTTCACTCAGACTCACGTCCATTGAGTCAGTGCTGCCATCCAGCCATCTCATCCTCTGTCGTCCCCTTCTCCTCCTGCCCCCAACCCCTCCCAGCATCAGAGTCTTTTCTAATGAGTCAACTCTTCGCATGAGGTGGCCAAAGTACTGGAGCCTCACCATAAAGTATTAGTGATCTTTCTTTCCAACAGTGTTCTTTGATGCCCATAGAAAAAGGAAGAACCAATCAATAAGCTACCAACATCACTGTGTTTAAAAACTCTAGGCTTCCTTAAAGGACATGAATAAAGGTAAAGTGTTAGATATTAGAGTGGCTTTGTACTAGCCAAGTCACAATTTCTGTAAGAGAAATAGGAGGTAGATAAGAAAAATTGTCTCAGTCAGCAGCAGGGTAGGTACTTTCCTGTTGTCTCTCAAGGGAAAACTGGTCATTGTCACACCTTACTACCTTATGATCTTAATTCAGCTCTAATGTAATGCACCTTGGAGTTAAAAAAAAAACTTGATTCTTTTCTGAGCCTTCTGTGTCCAAATATGGCAACTTTTATTCTTCTCAGATATCAGTCAAACCCCTCCATCCTCTGCCTCAGCCCTCATTTCACTGGAGAGAAGAAACTTAGCACCTCCCTTAGCCTTCCACTCCACCCTGGTCCAGACATCCTCATACTTCATCTAACACCTTCCTTTCATACACAGGCTTCTTAGAAGAGCTGTGGACACTGTCACCAGAGCCTTACCCCTAGCAGCTTTACAAGCTTTGCAGTCAGTCTCCCACCCCCACATTCAACTGAACCAGGACACTCTCCCCAGTTTCATAAAACCCCGACCTTGTCCCTTCTTGCCCTCCCCACCAACACTTGACTGTGGTAGATATTTCCTTCTAGAAACAGCCCCTGCCCTGAGAACTAGGGGAGAGGATAAAATAGAACTAGAAGACTTCTGCGATCTCTCCCAACTCTCAGCAAGGCTTGATGATTTTCTGAGATTTCAAGAATCTTCAGCTCTTTTTGTTTATAAAAATTCTCAGCAATTTTTGGCTATTTAAACATGGTAGTGCTTAAAAAAAAATAATGTTGAGACTACAGAATGCAGCATCTTTCTCATGCGGTTACTGTAATTTCAAAGAGATTATTTTTAGTAACTGAATTTGTTATTATATAATTTCTCAGAAATAGAAAACACATTAGGGGAACTTTAAATAGAAACTGACTGTACTGAATTTAAAATTCTGTGATTCAGAGATACAGATTTTTATGCATCAACTTACTGTCTGAAGTTATGAAGCCTGAAAAGTTCTCTTGTAATAAAAGGTTTTTTCATCTATTAGAACAGGCTTTTTATCTAATTTATTTTTTTCAGAGAGTAGGATGACAAATAATCTAAGAGAAAATGAAAACTAAATGGTATAAAAGAGTTAAGACTGAATAGTTTATAATTTCCTCCCTTTCCTAACAATATCTATAGTATGAAGAACTCAGTTGTTTAAGGGAAATTTTTTGAACAGTTCTCCCTTTAGACAAATAATTTGTCTCTATTAGAAGAGAAGCAACTCGATTTAAAAAAAAATTATTATTTATTTGGCTGTGTCAGGTCTTAGTTGCTGCATGTGGGATCTAGTTCCCTGACCAGGGATTGAACTGAGGCCTCCTGCATTGGGAGCTCAGAGTCTTAGCCACCAGACCACCAGGGAAATCCCTGATTTTTTTTTTTCTTTAAGCAACAGAAATTTATTTTCTCCTAGAAATCTGAAATCAGGGTGTCAGCAGAGCTGTGGAGCAACTTGGTTTTAATTCAAGAACGTTTAAAAAGTATGTTGCCAAGTCTTCCTGGCCTAAAGGGGCAGATGAGCTCGGACTAATGTCAGAAAGTCCTATCTTGGAGCTCCCTCCAACCTGGCTGCTGAACCTTGTCATTTCTCTCCAAGTGTCCATCAAGAATTTCCAAATATTGCGGTCTCATGGGCTCTGACCTGCTGGGAGAAGTCTGCTCTGCAGTCCCCACAGGGAAGACACCATGACCAGGTCATCCCATGGCTGGCATGAGCGTGAGACACTGTCGCTGCCTAAGGCATGGCTCCGTGTCTCTACCAGGGCCAGGCAGCTCTGTATTCCTGCATCCTGGCAGAAGTCCCTCAGGGAGAGAGCTCCTTGAGCTTTTAGTCAGAATTTTCTCTTTCCCCAGGACTCAGTCCTTGGGGAAAAGCACCTTGCCTCCTTTTCACCAGTTTCTGCCCTGCGTTTAGGCCCCAGACATCCTCTTCAGAGGGTCTCTTTTCTCTGTCAGACCATACATTCACATAAGTGGCGGTAGAGAGGGGGCAAAAGAGTGGAAGCAAAGTCCCATCAGAGAGGCCGGCACAGCCGTTGGAACTTGAGCTCCAGGATCCTGAGGCTTCAGATTCTCCCCTTAACTTTCAGTCTCTGCCCCTTCCCTCTCAGTTTTGTCCAGCTGTAGCAAATTAATAAGATAACCAATTAAAGCCAATCAAAACCTCAGAAGTCGTCAAAAGTTGTTTAAAAAAAATTTTTTTTTTCCTTTCCAATTTGAATTGCTACGAACTGGATAGTTAAACAAGATTTTGGTGAAGAGTACATTTTGCAAATTCTGCAAATTGGTTATTTGGCAAAGCAAACCTCTAGCAAATTGGCCTGCTTTCCTGTTCATCAGATAGTAAATCTCAGGTTCCCTTGGGACTTCCTACTGCCATAGCTCTTTCATGACAGTGTGCTTCAGAACATTTAAATATTATGTCTTCAAATTCCACATTTAGTTTTATTGAGAACAAAATGTTGTCATCTCTCTGGGGTTTTTGCGTACAGCACAATAACACGAGTTCTAGGATATCATGTTAGAGTCCTCTGCAACAGAACTGGATGGTGACCTTGCTTCTATTTATTTTTAATTGGTTGAATTTAGAAAGGAGTGGTACTGGAATGTGTGTTTATTCTGAGCCTGGAGAAGCACTACGAGGTGTGCCATGTTGCAAAAAAAAAAGCAGAGAAAGGGGATAGTGTATTGCCATCTACTAAAGACTTAAATTAGACATACAGCTGAGTAAGAATGTGTTTTTCTCCTGTTCCCCTAATTCCCAAATTATAAAACTATTGAAATTGGATGTATGTTAAGCACTAGTATTATCAGAGTGAATCGAGTTTATATATTACACTAGAAATCAAAGCAACAACACAAACCCAAGATTTGTATACCTATAGATAGATAAACTCTAAATAAAAGCTATTTTATATTTTTTGCTGTATCAGAGTATCCTACTATAAAGGGATGAACTTTCACCCACTAGGTTTGTATCAATAGTGCCCTTTGGGTCTTCTGTTGCTCTTACAAGCTTCTGTGGCTCTTCTGCTGTCTTTGACGAATATTTAGCAACAGGGTAGGATTCTTTCTTGCTGTTTGTCCAGCATTTGAGAAAGATCCCTTGTAACCAGCTTCTCTAATATATGGCATTTTCAATTTTAACTTATTGTTTGCTTTGAAACAGGGGTGATATTAAATATGTTCCTCATGATTGAGAGTTCAAGGACATCTACCTTCAGCTCTGCCCTTCAGGTGTATTTGATTTCACTCATAGAATCATTCAATTCATAGACAGATATCTAGACAAGATTCTTGGAACCTCCTGTGTAAAAGTTCTGGATCCTTCTGCTTAAAAAGGGCTTTCCTCCAAACTGTTACTAATTCTAGAATATTTATGGGTAAAGATGTGGCTTAAAACACCACTTAAAATAGTTTTTGTCAGCTATTCACTTTGAACCTCTCCCGCTGATCTTAAAATACTCAAGGGGGCTTTTGAGAGACTGTCTTTTAGAGAAGAAAAAAGGCAGTTGCTTAGCTATCCATTAGCTGAAACGCTTTATAGGAGCCAAGGAAATCACTTGATTTTTTAAAGAAGTGAAGAATGCATTAGAAAGGAGATTTGATTTGTTCTACCACGAGGTAATACGCCCATTTGTTAGCCACTCTTGTGACGGTGGGCCCTCATATATATTCTGGGAGTGATGAAGCATGGCTCCCACATAGCAGAGAGAAATTAATAGGCAAGTTACAAACTTGGAATGGAAACTTGACATTAAAACAGATCATCGTATGTGTTCACTGCTTGAAACTCAGGAAGAGTTTCAAGAACTAATTATCTAGCAGCAGGTAGTAACATGGAAATATTAAACATACATAGAACACTCAGATCCTTGAGCATGCAAAAGGTTCAGGTCAATTTATTTTTACATAAATAAGTTCAAGGTTGCCAAAATCATATTAAAGCCAGAAAAAACAGTAAGGACCTGTAAACCAGCAAGGATCTGCCTAGCCAAGGCTAATTAATGTGCCAGACATGACTTATCCAGATACCAGTAATGAAATACACTAATGTAACATCAAAGCATGCTGTGATGATACCAGTTTAATGCTCTAAATGGTCCCTTCTTTTCAGTCCTTCAACTTAGAGGTAAAATTGGGTAGCTGATACTCAGTTTTCTTTGCATTTGTCCATTAGCAGGTAAAAGGGTGCTATTTCCACAGATTAGTGCATTGTACAAATAGTTTGTATATCTAAAATGTATGTATTACAACTATAGAAGAAAAAAATGTTACTTTCCACCTGCTAAACTACCCTCATCAGATCCATAAAATGAGATACTCACCTTTTAGGATTATTGTTGAAAACATAAATGGCAGTCTGTGTAAAGAATTTAGCTCATTACCTGGGCCACACTGAAGTGTTGCATAAACAAATTGTAAGTATTACTAATTAACTGTTCAGGTACAGATTGTAGCACCGGAGCTTTGAGTTTAGCATTGAATTAAGAACTAGAATATTTATACTGGACCCTTTAAGGGCAAAAAGTGAAAGTCCTTTTGGCACTATTTTTATTGCATGAAATAAAATAATATATTTATTTAATTTTTAAATATAGGTTATCAGTGTGTACAACTGTTAAAAACAAGTATATTCTTGTGTTATTTTTGAAATGTTACGGTAACAGAGGAAATAATCCTGCGAACGTTTTATTGAGCACTCCCTATAATCAGACCCTGAAACTACAAGTTAATAAAAAACATAGGCCTATCTTCCTTAATGATCTAAAGCCCACAGGCTATTAAGGGAACAAACATGTAAACAATTAATAACATACTACACCATTTCAACTTTTTTTTTTTTTTTTTTTTTAAGAAATAGAGTAAGTATTTACCTGCCTCACCCCTTCCATTATACTTCTTTCTTTTTTTGAATGTCTCTGTATCTAGTACATTCTTATACTGGTAGTATCAGTTCAGTCCAGTCACTCAGTCGTGTCCGACTCTTTGCGACCCCATGAACTGAACCATACGCAGCATGCCAGGCCTCCCTGTCCATCACCAACTCCCAGAATCCACCCAAACCCATGATCATCGAGTCGGTGATGCCATTCAACCGTCTCATCCTCTGTTGTCCCCTTCTCCTCCTGCCCTCAGTCTTTCCCAGCATCAGGGTCTTTTCAAATGAGTCAGCTCTTCGCATCAGGTGGCCAAAGTATTGGAGTTTCAGCTTCAACATCAGTCCTACCAACGAACATCCAGGATTGATCTCCTTTAGGGTGGACTGGTTGGATCTCCTTGCAGTCCAAGTGACTCTCAAGAGTCTTCTCTAACGCCATAGTTCAAAAGCATCAATTCTTCGGTGCTCAGCTTTCTTTATATAGTGATGTGTTTATTTACATTCCTGTCTCTCCTACCAGACTGTTAATATCATAAGAGTTATCGTTCATCTTTGAGATTTCATCTCTCAGCACAGGGCTTAGCACCTATCAAGCACTCCATAAATATGGATGGATGGATACTGTCTACTCTTCCCTCTCCAATCCATTTCTCATTTTCTAACACGCACCTTGAAAAGAAGTGAAGAAGCATCTCAGAAATGAACAAGAACTCATTAATAGAAGGGAATATTAAATATTTTGACAGATAAGCAAACATTTTTCCTAGCTTAATAGTCATGTATAGTGAAACTTTATGAATGTGACTTTCTCAATTCAGAATGAATTATATTGTTTATAGAAGAGGACTGAATACATCATTTCACATATAAGGAAGGGGGTTGCAAAGCAGAGAATGGTATGAATAAAACTGCTGGAGGATTGTTTAATCTGTTTCATTTTAATAGCACCCATTTACATCCATTCAGTTACTGGACTGATTACAAATGTTAACAATAGTCACTTATTAAGGTATGTCTGTTAGAACAGAACTGTTATTTGCCAGAGTGCTACTGGTTGTTTCCTTTTACAAACTATACGTAAAACAATCAAAATGCCATTCTTAAAGCGATCTGAACTGGNAGCCTCTTCATTCTTTCGGGAGCTATTTCTTCACTCTTCTCCAGTAGCATATTGGGCATCTACTGAGTTAGGGAGTTCATCTTTCACTCTCATATCTTTTGCCTTTTCATACTGTTCATGGGGTTCTCAAGGCAAGAATACTGAAGTGGTTTGCCATTCCATTCTCCATGTTTTGGACCACGTTTTGTCAGAACTCTCCACCATGACCCATCCATCTTGGGTAGCCCTACAAGGCACGGGTCATAGTTTCATTGAGTTAGACGAGGCTGTGATCCACGTGATCAGTTTGGTTAGTTTTCTGTGATTGTGGTTTTCAGTCTGTCTGCCATTATTTTGCCGACAAAGGTCCATCTAGTCAAAGCTATGGTTTTTCCAACAGTCATATATGGATGTGAAAATTGAACCAAAGCTGAGTGCCAAAGAATCGATGCTTTTGAACTGTGGTATTGGAAAAGACTCGTGAGAGTCACTTGGACTCNGTTTTCTGTGATTGTGGTTTTCAGTCTGTCTGCCATTATTTTGCCGACAAAGGTCCATCTAGTCAAAGCTATGGTTTTTCCAACAGTCATATATGGATGTGAAAATTGAACCAAAGCTGAGTGCCAAAGAATCGATGCTTTTGAACTGTGGTATTGGAAAAGACTCGTGAGAGTCACTTGGACTCCAAGGAGATCAAACCAGTCAATCCTAAAGAAAATCAGTCCTGAATATTCATTGGAAGGACTGATGCTGAAGCTGAAGCTCAAATACTTTGGGCATCTGATTCAAAGAACTGACTCATTGGAAAAGGCCCTGATGCTGGGAAAGATTGAAGGTGGGAAGAGAAGGGGATGACAGAAGATGAGATAGTTGGATGTCACCACCAACTCAATGGAAATGAGTTTGAGCAAGCTCCGGGAGAGGGTGATGGCCAGGAAAGCTTGGTATGCTGCAGTTCATGGGGCCACAAAGAGTCGAACACAGCTTAGCAACTGAACTAAACTGATCATATAAATAAAAAACTAAAAATACAGAAGAAAGGAATAGCATAAATTTGGGAACAAGAGAGATTTGGGGCCAACTCCAACAGTAGTCTATTAGTGCGAAAACTCTATTAGGGGACTGGTTGGTTGCTATCTACCCAGTTTCTTTCTCAAAAGAATTTCCAGCCTTAGGCTACAGTAGGTTTAGTCAGACAGAGAAGTAGAAAAATCATTGGGTTTTTACCAGGAAATAATGGGCTGATAAATGTGTGTGAGAGATTATCCTTGCAGCTGTGTTAACAGTACAGCAGTGTAGATTATTGAGCTTTTAAAATCACAGACACTTTCTACTGTGGTGGATCTTATTGAATCTTACTAGCAACTTGGAAAATGCCCTCTCCAGAAGAGTGTTTATTTCATTCCTTCTGCACTATACAACCAGGTCAAGTATTTGAACCCCAAGAGTTAGAGAGCCTTGAGAAGTTCTTTCATGAAGCCAGTTGTTAGTAAAATGGTTAAAGAGATAAGGTTTGTGTCAGAGGTAACTTGGTATCCTTTCTGTACTCCTCATCCTGGACTGAGATCCTGCTCATCTTTGGCCATCTTAGGTTTCTACTTGGACACACATGGACTGGGGATTGTTCTAAACTCTGAACTTGTCCAAAATCATTGGTTCTGTGCCTCATTTAAGAGATTTTGACAGCCAGTTAATCTAATCATTTCTCCCGAATGCCTTTCTCTTTCTTCCTTTCTATGTGTTATACACATTTAGTAACCAGAAGCTTTTGTTTTAATGCTCTGAAATACAGGAGTGATCCTAAGCAAGCACCTTGGCCATCTACTTGGAAGGCTTTGCCTGCACATCGATCCCTGAATGGTGTGCTCCTTCAATTGACTGAGCCCGTTTCCCACTACTTGTCTTTAGATCAAGCACATATAAATCTAGAGAAAGATGACATCTCTAGAAATGGAGACTGTATGGCTTTTCTTTCAGAAACAATAAAATAATAACTTACAAGATTTCAACTAGGAAAGGGAATCTCCAGCATGATGGTGAAGGGAGATCCAGGATGGCAACTGCACATTCAGGACTTGAGACCATAGTCCTGATCAGAGCAAGAGCATGGAGAGTTCCACAAAGAACTTCTCCAAGGGGATGAACCTGATAGACTGTCTGGTGTGTGTGACTGTACTGGAAGGAGATCTGTACTTCTGGCTAAGTTGGGAGATGAACTAGTGGCAGGTTTCTAGAAAATGAAGCGAACAGAAAAACAAGACCATTATTAACTCCAGGGAAAATGATTAGTAGCACAAGAAAAAGATGTAATAGCTACTAGAAAACTACACTGTGAATAGCTTCCTTGTTTTTTAATGTAAACACTATAAATGTTAACCTTACCAAGATTATGATACAACTGTATTTAGGGCCATGGAGGAAGGAAGGAACTGGAATAAATGTTACAAAGTCCTCATTTTTCATAGTAGAAAGTAGATAACAGGAAGAGTGCAAAAAAAAAAAAAAACCAGGAAATGTCAGCATAGGCATTTTACATAGCTGTATGGAGGTAAACATGAGAATAAACAGCTTAAAGTCTTGGAAATGGTTATCTTTGGGGAGTGACATTACAGGTTAGGGAGGAATTGGGCAGGTGATTGCTTTTTATATTGATTAGAAGCCATGGTGGTTACTAATGTTCATCCATATTGTTCTTCTCTCATTCCTGGGGGAACAGAAACATACGTGCCCAAATACCCTTCCAGCTAGTCTGAACCATGGGACTAGCTCTGGCCCACACAGAGGTGAAGGGATGTGTGTCATTTATGGACTACAACTGTGTGACCCTTCAACTCCTTCTTCCCAGACCTCAGCAATCTGCAAGGGACGAGGACAGACTGGAATCCATCCAGTAGCCTGGAAATCTTTCCTGCGTTCTTTGGAACTGTGACTTCTTAGAGAGGACTAAGAGAAGAGTTGACAAACTTTTCTGGAGAGGTCCAGATAGTAAATATTCTCAGCTCTGTAGGCCATATGGTTTCTTTCGCAACTGCTTGACTCTGCTATTGTGGTGCAAGTGAATAAGGGTCTGTGTTCCATTAAAACATTATTTATGGACACTGCAATTTGAATTTCATGACTTTCACATGTCATAAAATATAGTCTAATTTTTTTTTCCCAGCCATTTAAAAATGGAGGGGAAAAAAACATTTTTAGCTCATAGGCTGCACAAATAGAGGTGGAACTGGCCTGCAGTTGGCCTACCCCTGCCCTAAATATTCAAAAAACCGTTACACACAAAAGCTAATAGCATCATACATTTGCTTTTAGAGAATAAAACTAGAACAAAGGAGTGAGAGTCCCAAGGGGATCAATTTCAGCCTCAAATTTCCTCCCATAATGAGAGCATTACTATAAAATAAAAGCTGCCTGCAATGAAAAAGACTGCCCCAAGGTGTCCCTGTGCTTGAAACATTCACCCTAAGTTGGGAGGGGGCACTTGGTGTCCAGGTGCCCCTTTTATCCTTACATTTCATGGCCCTGTAACATGATTAAGATGAATCATTCTGATGAAGCTGTTTATTGTTTTTCAAAGTACAGTCATTTCCCACTGGTTTTAGGACAGTGCTTAGAAAAAGTTAGGATAGAATGTGTGCTTGAGGGCTGAGGGTGAGGAGAGGCATAAATACTTTCTATTAAGCATTTATGCGGCCAAGGTTTGCAAAGACCACTTGCTAGCTTAAACATGTTTGCACACAGCAGTATCTCCTAATTTAAATTCAATCATAATCTCCAAACAGCCCTAGCCTAGACTAGCTGAAGGTATAACCTTCATTTTCATCTTATTAGGCCACCTGGAAGCTGCAATCAGTGAGTAGTCCTGACGTCAGTAGTCTGTCTGCTTCATTAAAATGTTAATTTCATGGCTTTAATTCTCTTTGTAAAATGTACCACTGCAGGACACTATATGCAGATTTATTCTAAAGCAGACCAATTTGCATGCCACATTTTAGTATATTTATTTCTCCAGATTTCTCTGTGTGTTGCTTTTCTTAGGAATTGCTTTCATGTTTAAAGAAGTGTTTAAATGTCTAATATATTTAGATATTGAAAGCAATTTTAGCCTTGCAAAATTAATTTTTTTTAACATTCTGAAAGCTATTTAGTAGTTTCCGCATTAGTGACATACATAAATCCCCCTTCTTAGAGTGAAATACGCATGGTTTTTTGCCCTGTAGCACTGAATCTTCACCTTAAAGAAGGATTGAGTAACCGTTTTCATGAACAATCAGAATGAATCTAGATAGTGCCAGGTAGAAAAATGGATGAGCAGAATCTTCTGTCATATGAAGTCCTCTAAATTATCCTTCATGTTTTGAAAGTACCAATTTAAATTCCAAGTTCATATTTTTACTCCTAAAAATCTTGAGTGTTGACTGATTTCCCACGAGGAAGCATTAATCAGGAGATAACCAAGAGGCTACTGCTACATTGACAAAACCAAGACTCCCTCTGAGTCTGTGCCCCAAACTGGTAGTCAGAATGACTGCACTACACAAATGAGGGGCCAGTGCTTAGGGCCTACTAGACCCTTGTTGGTATCTTGGACTCTTATACACATGTACCAGGACCTTTGCATCTTGCCAATTTTCCCCACGATTATTTTCTCCTTTTAGGTGTCCTTTGCTGGCTTCCTTTTCCCCTTTCTGATCTCCAACAGAAAGACCATTCCCCAGAGTTCTGTCCTCTGCTATTGGCTTTTTCTTCAGTATAGTCTCTCCTTTGGAATATGCCTCCATTCTGTGACTACCACTGCCATCTGTTTGCTAATAATTCTCAAATGTATGCTTGAAACTAACCTGTCTCTTGAGGTCTGACCCACCTGGATCTGCAATAAGTAGAGACATTTTATTTATAAATATGTCTCTATCATCCCAAATATAATATTTCTAATACCAAAGTACTTACTTTCTTCTCAGCTTCTCCATTTTGTTCATCAGTGTCACCATTTTTATATACTCATCAAGCTAGAAGTATTCTGGGAGGAGGCCCACAAAGACTTACTGTAGAAAATCAAAGAATAGTTTACCTCTTCCTTTTCATGAATGCTCAAAATTTATCTTGTGCTAGACCCACTGAATAGAATCAAGTACTTCTTTGCCCAAGCATACACATGAGAGTCCCATCCCGTTAATAATGACCTAGTGAAATCATAGTTCTGCCTCATTCGTGTACCTTCAATTTCCACCATGGCCACAATACAGAGATTTATGTTATACCTTTTTAGGAATGGAGGATAGGGGTTTAATTTTATCAACAGTTTCAAATCATCTGAAGTTTTTATTGAACATAATTCCCAGTCAGTCCTAAAATTACTCTGTTCTCAAGCTTCATGAGTGAAAGATAGCTCAAGGTACCACCCACCCTAGGGCTATTGGTTGCTTATGGGCTATAAATGTAGACCTGCCTTAGTGACATTCTAAAATAGTTTAGCAAGTGGCATTCCACTCTGTGTTTCTTGGATGAGTAGCTCATGCAGCTTTTTTGACTAAGGATCAGAGACAACTGGGTTTCAGATCCAATAAGAAAAGCAAGCACCCAATTTTCTGGCCAGAGTGATACCATTATCATTAATTATCCCAGGCGACTGGGTATATGAGTCATGAGTTTAGAGTTTAGCCACATAAGTCACTGTAAATCATTGATTAAAGGAGTAAATAATCGTTTTATCTTAAAGTGTCTCTTATTGGTACTTTAATGGAAATGATTGTTAGCAAGGCTAAGGCATTTTTATTAAGCCAGTTACAATAGTTATAACTCACAGCAGATATTTATTCAATGTCCATAGTGAGACTGCATCAAACTGTAAGTGCTATATGACATACAAAGACATTGCAATACTCAGACATTACTCTTGAGGAACCTGTACAATCTAGTATAATTTCTGACTGAGTTGGTGAGTTACAAAACAATTACAAAAACTATGAGATTAAAAGCATTCTGTTTCCATATGAGTTGACGAATTTCTAAGGTCAGTTTTGGGACGTCTAAGTATTAATGCTTATATAGGTATTCAGAGGGCTCTAGATCTGATCCTATGACTACTTTAAATCATTCTAGACACGAGTAGGATCAAGAATGATGTCTTTTTTCAGGGACCACTCTAGGCCCCCTTCCCCATGTCTCCCACAAGCAAGGACAGCTTAGTTTGCCTTTGAAACCAACTTTGACCTTGGAACTTGGGGCAGGATAACACACACACATACACACACAAGTGATCTCAAAAGAAGCTACATCAAGGAGAACATGAGAAAATGAGAAAAACAGAAGTCAGTCGGTCTTAGAATGACTGAGCTTTTTTCCTAGACTGAAAGATGCACCAAAATGTAAGTTCAGCCTTCATTTTACCTGTGCAAGCTGCTATCTCTGAGTGAGTCTTACTGAATGTATGTTACTATCAGTTTGCCTTTCCTAACTTTCTCCATGTAGGCGATAGTTTTGTTGCCTATGGTTAGGAAAGGTGGAGGCCATGTCTGCAGAGAGACTTACAGAGAATCGTGTCAGACTCAAAGTAATGCTATAACTCCAGCTGAGCCAGGTATAACAGAGTATTTGTTTCTTTAGAGAGAAAGGGAAATATTGCCCCAAGAGTCATTGATGGGTTTTCGTGAGAATGATGGATAGTAGCAGCACCGTAGAGATAAAACTGTAGACAGAGATGAATGAACCACAGGAGAATATTCATTTATACGGTCATCCTGCTCACTTAGTAATGTTTAGTTTTCTGTCAGGCTGGATATAATAGATACTTTACTAAAATGAGGTGTATTCATATTAAGTAGCAAATTTACTCTAAAACAATGTTCATTCACTGGAATAAAAAATAACCTAATTTGCCCTAGAAGGGTGATAGACCATACCATTTCTCACTTTATTACAGGTCAATTAAAGACCATTTAAAAGTTCACGTGTGAGCTGCTAATTCTTTCGGGTAGAATTAGGTATTCATAATTGTACCTAGAAGAGTAGTGGAAAACTTTTTCATTTCAGAAAAACACGCAAGAAAAGATACCATAGCCCAGTCCTTTTCCACTGGACACATTCTCAATTAAAATAGTGTGTTTCTTCTGCTGTGGGTAAATGTTAACTAATTGAGGTTTTGTTTGTAATGTGTTTCAGAAACAGAAGGAATTTCAGTTATATTTGCAGTGAAATAAAATTAAGATATTAAGTCGTCTAAAAGGCTTTTGATGCCAAACAACTTTTTGAGAGACTTTTTAAAGATAACGTAAAGACCAGTTATATTCTTCTAGATCTTAACTTTTAAAAATTGTGCTTATTGAGAATACTAAAGTACAGTTTAGGGGCCTGCACCTCCAGTCCTTTTATGCAATGGAAAGGGCTAACTAGAGCTGGGAGGAAGGAAACCTGACTTCTAAATTTAGTCCTTTTAATTCAGCTAACTCTAAGCCCCTTTGACAAATTACTTAATCTCTCTGATCTTCAGTTTACCAAACTGAAAATGAGAAATCCTGAACTGTCTCCCTGTATTGAATTCTTGATCCTATCCCCAGGGCTTTAGAAAATCCGATTGCCCTAGGTTAAAATCATCACCTTGTCCCTTACTGGCTTTGTAACCTTGCATAAATTACTGAACCTGGGATTCAGTACCCACTTCATAGGGTTATTTTGAATATCGAGTAAAAATAGTGTGAGGAAGCACATAGCATACTGTTTGGTTTAGTGTGTTTCTTTTTTCTTAGTCTTCATAATACAGAGGAATCATTTCTCTAACAGATTTTGTATAAGTAGTATGTCCAAAGCAATGTAGAGAATATGAAGAGAAAGACATGCAGCCTGCCCTTGAATATATAATCTAATCCAAGAAATATAAGTGACAAAAACTCCTGGTATAAACTAGAAAAATGTTAAGTGCTGTAAGAGAAGGTCATAGAAAGAGCTATAGAATCTAGAGAAGTGATAATATGTATATATTATCATCGAATCCCAGAGTTCAAATAACTGGGAAAAAACATAACCTTTGAATGTTATCATTATCATAAACCACAGCTGTGTGTACATTGAAAGTGAATGTTGGCCATCCACGTTGCATCAGTTTGTATTAAAAGTCAAAATGGCTGTCATCAAAAAACTCCACAAACAATAAATACTGGAGAGGGTGTGGAAAGAAGGGAACCCTCCTACACTGTTGGTGGGAATGTAAATTGGTACAGCCATTATGGAGAACAGTATGGAGGTTCCTTGAAAAACTAAAAACAGAGCTGCCATATGACCCTGCAGTCCCACTCCTGAGCATGTACCCAGCGAGACACATGATCTGAAAGGATACAGGCACCCATACAGTCACTGCAGCACTGTTTACAATAGCTAAGACATGGAAGCAACCTAGATGTCAACTGACAGAGGACTGGATAAAGCAGATGTGGTACATAGATACGATGGAATATCACTCAGCCCTTCAAAGAGAGTGCAGTAGTGCCATTTGCAGCAACGTGGATGGACCTAGAGGGTGTCACACTGAGTGAAGCAAGTCAGACAGAGGGAGAAATAGTGTATGACATCTCTTATATGCATAATCTAAAAAGAAATTATACAAATGAACTTATTTACAAAAAAGAGACAGAGAATGAACTTATGGTTGCCAGGACGGAAAGAATGGGGAGAAGGGATAGTTAGGGAGTTTGGGATCGAAATGTACACACTGCTGTATTTAAATGTATAACCAACAAGGTCCTGCTATATAGCATGTGGAACTTTGCTCACTGTTATGTGGCAGCCTGGAGAGAAGATACATGTATATGTATGGCTACTTCCCTTTGCTGCCACCTGAAACTGTCACACATTGTTAATTGGCTATACTGCAACATAATATGAAAAGTTTTTAAAGAGAAAGATAGTGGATGGTGATATGCTTCACTGAGAAGGGTGCATCATCACTTCTAAAGTTTTCATGCCAAAATGCATAACTTGGATTTAATCATAAGGAAGCATCAGACAAACCAAATTGAGAGAAAATAATTGTCAACATTGGTTCCTGGATTGGATCCTGAATCAGAAAAAAGGACAATAGTGGAACAAATCAGCAAAGTTTGGGTACAGTTTGATCAATAGTAAAATCTACTATTAGCTAATATAGTAAAGTGTCAATGTTAATCTCTTGGTTTTATTTAATTGTATTATAGTTGTATAATATGTTAATCTTTGGGGATGGTGGGTGAAGTTCACTCTGAGTCATTTTAGTACTTACTTTGCAACATTTTATAAACCTGAAATCATTTCAAAGTAAAATTTAAAATAAAAAGAATAGATCCTCATATAAATCCTTTGCAGATGAAGATAGTTCAAGTAAAGATCTGTCTTAGATTCACATGTGAGAATTAAAGGGGACTGAGCTGAGCAGTCACAGCAAAGCTGTTTCTAAATTTAAAAATATTTTGACAGGTTTCATTTGACTCACAACCCAAAACTAAAATGTTGCGCATTAAAACCAGAGATCTAAATAATCTCATCCTCAGAATTTGTAGTACTCCAGTTTAGAATAGGTTCTACTGGCCAAGACAAACCTCCCCCATCCCATGATGTGTATTAAAATTACAGTGTTCCATGGCAGTGGGGATTGAGCTTTAAATCTTGCTTCAAAAATTTTGCTAAATCTTCCCTTCTAAACATGTAACTTATTTAACATGTATCTTTTTGCGTCTATTGTTGCTATAAAAGTTTTGTTGTTTTGTATTCCTGTGTTTTTAAGTTGACACAAATGAGATATCTATTACACAAATAGATATCTATTTCTTGCATTTTCACTTAGCCTTTTGCTTTTAAAATATCAATACATTTGTGTTTGTTAAAATTTTAGGAGACTTGATTGAAATAAGGTATTTATGTGGAGTTTATTAGGACAGCACCCAGGAGCTACAGATTCAGTGAGCGCTTAAATTGTGTTCCACTAGACCACGAAATTGGGAAGGTTTATAAAGACAAAACCCACAAGGTTAGGGTTACATGAGCTGTTTGTCAAGAATTATAATTGGAGCTGGCAAGAAGTAAGTTAAGAGTGCTCCTTAAATAAGGATTGGTTGGGGTCTGAAATGGTTGCATAGTAACAGGTAGAGACTTTGAGACCATAACGGTGCAGCTGGCAGGAGTCATTCTGAATGTGCTGATGGGTCTCATACAGTTCGAAGAAAGCTCAGGTTCTCAGTGGTGCAGAGATATGTCTGAGACCAGATCCTTAGTGGCTGCCCAGTTCCATTTTTTTGTATGCCTGAACTATGATTACTCCCTTATAGTTTCAATCTGTAGTCATACTGTTTTCCATGTGTCTCTAATCTTTGGCTTCTGCCTACTGTCTTCTGCATCTCAGAAGAGATGCCCTCCCTTCCCCATCTCAAGTTATTGAGGCCCCCAAAGACAGACATTCAAGATAGCTTCTAACTCTCACCAGCACAAAAGCACTGCAGTTAATATTTTATGATATCTTCTGTACACATGTGAAATTTCCTCTAGGATATATATCTAAGAGTTCAGTTCAGTTCAGTCATGTCCAGCTCTTTGTGACCCCATGGACTGCCACACACCAGGCTTCCCTGTCCATCACCAACTCCCAGAGCTTGCTCAAACTCATGTCCATAGAGCTCGTGATGCCATCCAACCATCTCATCCTCTGTTGTCCCCTTCTCCTCCTCCCTTCACTCTCTCCCAGCATCAGGATCTTTTCCAGTGAGTCAGTTCTTCACATCAGGTGGCTGAAGTATTAGAGTTTCAGCTTCAGTATCAGTCCTTCCAATAAATATTCAGGACTGATTTCCTTTAGGATGAACTGGTTGGATCTCCTTGCAGTCCAAGGGACTCTCAAGAGTCCTCTCCACCACAATTCAAAAACATCCATTATTCGGCACTCAGCTTTCTTTATAGTCCAACTCTCATATAGCTGCAGTCACCATCTGCAGTGATTTTGGAGCCCCAAAAAATAAACTCTCATTGTCTCCCCATCTATTTGCCATGAAGTGATGGGACCAGATACCATGATCTTAATTTTCTGAATGTTGAGCTTTAAGCCAACTTTTTCACACTTCTCTTTCATCAAGAGGCTCTTTAGTTCTTCGCTTTCTGCCATAAGGGTTACCTCCATATCTGAGGTTATTGATATTTCTCCCGGCAATCTTTTTGATTCCAGCTTGTGCTTCATCCAGCTGGGCGTTTCTCATGATGTACGCTGCATGTAAGTTAAATAAGCAGGGTGACAATATACAGCCTTGACATATTCCTTTTCGTATTTGGAACCAGTCTGTTGTTCCATGTCCAGTTCCAACTGTTGCTTCTTGACCTGCATAGAGATTTCTCAGGAGGCAGGTCAGGTGATTTGGTATTCCCATCTCTTGAAGAATTTTCGACAGTTTGTTGTGATCCACGTAGTCAATGCTTTGGCGTAGTCAATAAAGCAGAAGTGGATGTTTTTCTGGAGCTATCTTGCTTTTTTTGATGATCCAGCGGATGTTGGCAATTTGATCTCTGGTTCCTCTGCCTTTTCTAAATCCAGCTTGAACATCTGGAAGTTCACGGTTCATGAACTCTTGAAGCCTGGCTTGGAGAATCTTGAGCATTACTTTACTAGTGTGTGAGATGAGTGCAGTTGTGCAGTAGTTTAAGCATTCTTTGGCATTGGCTTTTTTGGGGATTGGAATGAAAACTGACCTTTTCCAGTCCTGCGGCCACTACTGAGTTTTCCAAATTTGCTGGCATATTGAGTGCAGCACTTTCACAGCGATGCCTAAGAGAGAACTGCTGAAACACTGCAGGCCTGCCTTGGAGATACTGCAGGTTTGGTTCCAGACCACAGCAATAAAGCAAATATTTAACAACAACAACAACAACAACAAAAAGTAGAATTGCCGAGTCAGGAGGATTAATTAGGTAGCCCCAATTTGACTAGCTCCCATTTGCTCTCCAAAATGATTACTCCCCTCTTAATTCCCTCTGGCAAAGCATCACCCTCTCACTGCTGCATTATCCAGCATTTGGCATTATCCAGCATTCTGCTTTGTATGAAGAAGTCTTTTATTGGTATTTGTTTGCTGTTGTCTGATTTCAAAGGATTTTCACCTGCCAGTTAGGTTTCTGCATTTTTTCTACATTTATATCTTCTGTTTTTCTCTTGAGATTACTTTAGTGACTTATTGATTTGTATTGGTTCTTTTTGCTTTATAGATTTTAATCCCTTGTTCATTTGCAGTATATTGCAAATATTTTATTCTGTTACATATAGACTGAACAAAAATGTTCGATATAATCAAAATCATTAAGATTTTTGTCTTATAATTTATGCTGTTAAAAATATTTTAATAAAACCTTTCTTGCTACTTGATTAGAAAAATATTCTTAAGTGTATAACTGCATCTTACATTTAAATTTTTATCATCTCAAGTCCTCCTTTAAATATGTTGTTGGTGAGAGGATGCAGTTTTATTTTTCTCCAGGACTATGTATTACACAACTGTCATTCCCCTGTTGATCTGTGATGTTATCTTTGTTGTACGTTAAATTCCCATGATTCCATGAGAATGGCTTTGAACTCTATGCACTATTGTATTAGTCTTTTTTGAAACATCTGATTTTGTTTTTTATAACTACTTGATTCTTTTAGACTGTATTTTCCATATTGAAAATGCTCTTTCTTCTAACTCAAGGAACTAGTTCATGCATATGTTAAACCGGAATATCCTTCTTGTTTTCAGAACTGTTTAGGCCTTTGAGCCCCGAGATCTTGTCCTTCTCTGAACTCACCCATAGTATTTATTTTCCATTGCACTTAGTTCTTTTAAAATTTTGTGTTAACTTTGATTTCCCTTGTTATTACTTTTCACATGATTTTATCTTGTATTTCCATGACTTTGAGTCTACCATAGTAGTTGTAGCTAGCACAGGATCTGCAATTGTCATCGTAGCCGTGATTTGCTAGACTTTCTGGGGATTCCCAGGTGGTGCTAGCGGTAAAGAACCTGTCTGCCAATGTAGGAAACGTGGGTTCAATCCCTGGGTCAGGGAGGTCCTCTGGAGCAGGGGACAGCAACCCACTCCAGTATTCTTGCCTAGAGAATCCCATGGACAGAGGAGCCGGGTAGGGGGCTACAGTCCATAAGGCAGCAAAGAGTCAAACACGACTGAAGCAACTTAGCACTCATGCACTAGACTTTACATCAGTACCTTTGATTTGATAGATGGATGGATGTCTTAACTGAATTGTAAGCACATAAGGGCAATGAGTAACTTAAAGCAGTGGTCTCCAGCCTTTTTGGCACCAAGGACCGGTTTCATGGAAGACTATTTTTCCATGGACCAGGATTGGGTAGGGGGTAATGGTTTCACAATGATTCAAATGCCTTACATTTATTGTACACTTTATTTCTATTATTATCACATTTTCAGCTCTACCTCAGATCATCAGGTATCAGATCCCTGATCATTAAAGAATGTTGGACAGATATCCAGTTTCTAGATGTAGTAACTGAACACAGCCCTGTCTAATGCAGCAGGATTCCCCCCCTCACCCCTACATCATTAAATTTTTTGTTACATCTGAATTTCTCCACACTTAAAAAACAAAGTTTTAATTTACCTTTTTTTTGTTTCCTTTTTATTTTTAGTAATTGCATTTTACTTAGTTTTCTTTAGGGAACCACGTGAAAAGCAGTTGTGGTAAATAAATCATGTGCAGGGGAAAGCAATATATTATAATTAGGATTCATTATCATTTAATTAGGCCTTCCATTATTGAATTGATATCTCTGGTTTCCCCTGGTCTCTGACTAATCCTGAAACAAATTCTTCTTTGTGGACAAATATTAGCCTGTAATAATTAAGAGAATTCATCTATGCCAAGGCTTTTCATTAAATCTCTTTCTGATTAAGTACAGGCTGATTTAATTTAATATAATTTATCCAGTTGTATATCAAGGTCTGGTGGAAATTGTTTTTAACACTGGAGTATTAGGCATATTAAGATCATCTTTATAGTCACAGATCTCTCAGGTTTTTAAGACCTTGCTGTTTGAATCGTTCTGTACACCTAGGTGTGATGTCACTGTTAAATTCGGGAGTGTCACATGTACTGAAGCAGCCCATCATTGAAAACAGAAGACTCATTCTGTTTTATATTAAAATACTGACCTTAAAGTTACATATGCTTATGTTCCTTTGGTTTGGGAGTCAGTTTTCATCCCAATTAGTTGGTTCACCACATTTAAATATGCCTTTTCAGTTTTACCAGAAGTTCAGTTTTAGTAGAAACAAGCTTTATAGATGGATATTCTGAAATGAGGGCCTCCGTGGACATGAGTGTAACTGTTTTTTTAACTCCTTGAATTTGACCATTATTGCTTCCTCACCCTTTACCTTCCTGCCGGGGTCCAGCCCCGGCGGGTCCAGGGAATTCGAAGCGGGGACAGCGTCGGCGAGGAAAAACTTNGACTAAAGCCCTTAGTTGACTTTTTCCAGAGAATGTCAGAAGAGTGGAAAGGCAGGCAGATTCTTATTTTGGGGGGTACATGCTCAGGAAATGCCAGGGAGAAAACCCTGAGATTTGACTCGTCCTTGCCCATCAAAATCTCCTGACGCGTGACCTTGTCATGGGTGGGATTCCTCACGCTGGCTCCCGGCACCTTCCTTCTGTTTTTCCTCTGTTTTTCATTGATGGACCTTTAATAGATATTGAATTTAATTTTGTTTGGTGTCTTTTTCTTCTTCCTTAATCATCATTCCCCAACATTCCTCCTACTTTATCTAAGTCTGGCCCCACCACTTGCTCTTATAACTTTTCCTAACCCTTTTGTCGAATTTTTCACTTTTTGGTTCTTTTAGCCCTTCCTCTTCCCCCCTGTGTGTGCAAGAGAAAGTTTACATTGCTGTCTGCATGTGAATTGATTAAAGCTACATCAATTAACTAAATGAAGCCAAAACATATATTCTAATTTGCTGCAGGCAGAAATAACCCCTGAAAATACTTTTGTGTGTGTGTGAGATACCAGTGAAGCCTATTATGAAGGCAACTAAATGATGTCTTCTGATCACAGTTTAGCTCCAGTTTCAGGAAACCCCGGGGAGGGGAGAGGTGAATGAGTGCATGTGTTTGTGGCCACGCATGGTCTCAGCGGAGCCCTCAGCAGAGGGCAGGTGGGCCATGGGGCAGGAAGGAAGGCAGGCCGGCGTCCCGAGCTGCCATCTGCTGCCGGGCCCTCTGCTT
Organism: Neotragus moschatus; assembly: GCA_006410615.1. NCBI lineage: Eukaryota > Metazoa > Chordata > Mammalia > Artiodactyla > Bovidae > Neotragus > Neotragus moschatus. The sequence continues at coordinate 535,749 of SJYA01001694.1, read as the reverse complement.
CCACCTTCCTGAGAGTGGCAGACTGCCTCCTCTGCCTGCATGTGAACTACTTCCCGTGTGGAAGCTGATTTGGTAGGGACCTGAGTCAGTAGGGCGAAAGCTAAATAGAAGGTGCTTTGGAGTCCAAACTAGCAGCAGAAGAATCTCAGACCAGGTCAGGCTAAGATTCTTCACAGATCTGGGGTGGACTGAGGAGGCGCTAAGCAGCTTGTCTGGTCAGGAGGGGAGGTGGTTGATGAACCCATTAGCAGGCCACGTGAAATAACAGCATGGAATTCTGTGGTCATTTGCAGAAGAGACCCCTCTGGGCAGCGGTCAGAGTAGACATGGCATGTCATGTAAGGCAGCAATTACTGGTTTCAGAGTAATGGAAATGCCAGCTCTCCGGGAATTTTTTTCAAGCTAGTGAGAACCCTGTGTTTCTCATGGATAGCAAGAAAAAAATAGCACGGTAGAGAAATTACAAGGCTTTGAGGAGGTTGGTGGTTCTCTTTAAAGACATATTTTTGGAATTGATTAGGAAACAAATGCCTCTGCTCTAATAGTTTAGTTAATGAAGGGGCAGCATGCCAGCAGGCTTAATGACGTATCTTTCGTTGTTCGAGAGTGATGATACAGAAAGCTCTGAGTATTCCATGCCAAAACTTCAAGGAAGAATTTTACTTTAAAAATAGCGTTATGTATTTAACATTGTCGAATATGCCATAAGCTAGAAAATATTCATCTGGGAATTTGAAGGGAGTGAGGGGGGAATGTCAGCCTCACTCAGCTCTCTACACCTGGAAGGGGCGCCTATGCAAAAGCTTCCTGGCCTTTTGACGGCCTGGAGATGTCCTCGTGTTCCTAGGTTTGCATCCTGACCGACTGTTACTGCCCCACACACGTGATCTTGATTCCCAGTATATCACCTGAAATCTGTTATTATCTCAAGTTGCCCAATAACCTGTGAAGAATACCGGTGCTTTAAAAAATATATATAGCAGTGCTTGCACAAATGGAGATGGAGAATAGCCGAAGCACACTGTGTCTGGGCCGTAGCAAGGAGTGTCTGATGCTCACAGCACAGAAGCATAAATCTCCGTCTGCCTTCTCTCCTCTGGTCTGGAGGATCATTCATCACAGTTACTGTCCAGCCGCAAGCCCCAGCCACCACCTCCTCCCTCCCCGCGCCGTGCCCCTTCCTCCTGCAGGCTGTTAGCAAAGGCTCTATTCCTGGGTGCTCTTCCTGCCAGAAGTGCTCCAGAGAGGGAAGCTTTGCTCAGTTTCCCTCTTCTGCTCACTCAGCGTATTCACTAAATAGCTATTTTACCGAGCATATTGAAGAAGCACTTGGGATAAGCCAGTGAGTAAAAGCAACAAAAATAGTACTCCCCTCTGGTGCTTTCACTTTAGCAGCAGAAAAACAGGCAATAAACAAGTAAAAAATATATATATAGTTCGTCGAATAGTAAGCCTACAGAGGAAAAATAAATCCGGGAAGAGGAAAGCCTGCCATCTTAAGTAGGGCCCTTGGGGCCCCCTGAAAAGGTAAATTTGGGGGAAGAACATCTCAGGTAGAGGAACACCTCAGATCCCAGAATGGGACTGTGACTGGTGTGTTCAAAGGAGAACACAGAACTCAGTGTGGCCGGAGCAGTGAGTCCGGTGGGCAGCAGAATAAAATGAGTACTGAAGGATAACGGGCTGTTGGGTGAGTGTAGGCTTTGGGCGTTTTCTCTGAGTGAAATGGGGTGAGGAAACCAAGGTGGGTTATAATGACTAACATTCTGAAAGGATGACTCTGGTTGCTGTGCTGAAAAGAATCTGTAGGAGGGAAGGTGGTCAAACAGAGAAACCAATTAGGTATTTGCAGTAATCGAGTGGGAGGTGGTAGCTTGAGAGAAAGTTTGGGGAGGTGGCCAGAATTGGCTGGACTCTGGATCTATTTTAGGTAGAGCCAATAGGACCTTATGATGGAATGCATGTGGAGAGTAAGAGAGAGGAAGCAAGGATGACTCAAGGTTCTTCCTCCTCGAGACAGAAATGGTGGGAAGCAAGACTGTGTTAAACTTGACATTCTAATCAGGCATCCAAAGAGAGATGTGAAATTAGTAGTCAGATACGGAGTCTGAAGGGAGAGAGGCAGGCTGGAGGTACAGATTTGGGAGGCATCGGCACATAAGCTTTAAGACTGAAAGAGATCACCTAGGGAATGAGTGCAGATAAACTAAGGTAAAGTAAGACTTGGCACTGGTCAGTGAGTCTGGAAAAGCAGCGAGAGAGTCATAAGGGCAGGGAACAAGGTGAAATAGTTTTTCAAGGAGGGAGGGAATCACTGGAGTTGGTTTTGTTGAAGGTCACTGATGACTGTGGAGAGCAGTTTTGGCAAAGCTTAATGGGCATGGGTTCAAGAAAAAGATGAGAAGACTGAAGATGGTGAGTGTAGACAAGACGTTCAGCTGCATGGGTGAGGACAGAAGGGAGCGGTAGCCAGAGGACATGTGTTAATAGGGGATAATGGGAAGAATTACATGTATGTTGATCTGCAAGACAGGAGTGATTGATTATCGCTGGACAAATGTCATCAGCAGAATCACTAGATTAGACAAGATGATAGAGCCACACAGGTGGAGGACAGGCCCTAAGTAGGAGTGCGGGCAGGTCATCTGTAGAAAGAAGAGAAAGCAAAGTATATGTATGGACTTACCTGCAAGTGAGTGGGTAGATACAGTGGTAAGAGCTTGTAGAAGTTTCTCAGGAGTCATTTTCTTAGAGAAATCAGATGAGACTGAGGGATGACGAAGTGTAGTGGAGGTTTGAAAGAAAAACAGAGGCATGAAATACTCAAATCCGGGTGGTTGGGACACAGAACAGACTAAAAAAGAACTGTGTGGTTACCGAGCAGTGCTGAGGGCCAACTTTCAGCTAATAATCATGAATTTACCAAGGACTCTCACTAGCCTCCAATCACAGTAAACAAACAAAAAAACCCTCAAATACTCCTATCAAAGCATGTACCCATCCTACAGGCTCGAGTGAGTGTCTGGGCAAGGAGGAGGCAGCAGACAAAAAACCTCAGGCAGGCAGAGGGGTTATGTAAACGAGTGAAGTGAAAGGAGGTATAAAATCTTAGGAACTGAGCGCACAAATTCCATTTCACTTATTTGCTTTACGAAGCTATGGAGGAAAAGGAAAAGATAAGTTATACATCGGGAGGACTAAATCAGATTTCTTCTGGTTTTATGTCTCACGACTGGTTGAATGGTTAAGAAATCTATTCATATCATATAATCAGTCAACAGATCAGCCTGTGTAAAGTACTGTAATGAGACCCTTCCCCATTGAGTAAAGGCAGGGAGGGCACTAGATTCCAGGACAGGAGCCTCTGGACACACAGAGTGACCACCTCCCCATCAGCCTGGCCTGGCCTTGTCAATGGCCACCGTGTGTGGGTAATCCAGAGCTAAGCAAAGTAATCTTGACGTCAAGGTCACATATTCTGTGGCATTGACAGAGTGCTGCTGTTGAGTTGCTTTGATATGTGAGGAGATTGCTCCATTTTGGATGGTGGTAGAGCAAGTATTTGGCAGAGGGCAGTGGTGGGTCGGCTGGAGGGAGAGGGAGGTTACAGTGGGTATGTTAAACCAGTTCCCAAATGTTTCATGTTTCTATGTCACAGTGTTGGTTAAAAGCAGAAATATATCCTCCAAAATCTGAACTATTAAAATAGGTGATATACTGTCTCAGTATTGAAGGGTGTGCAATGGTGTGTGTGTGTGTGTGTACGTACATATGCACACATGAGCTTTGTTCAATGGTGTGTGTGTGTGTACATACATAGGCACACACAGCTTTGTTTGATAATCCTGGAGCCCTGCCCTGCTACCACTGTGGTTATCTAATTAGAGAGCTCTGCTGCTAAAATACTGATCACAAGACACATTGTCTCCCACTTTATCGTTATCTTTATTCTTTGTCAATCCTAATTGAATCATTTGCAACTGCTTCAAAAGTATGTTGATTCAATCCTTTTCCTTTCTAGATGGTTAAGCAAGAAAGCATTCTTAACCCTGAAAGAAATTAGGGTGATAGAAGTTTTAAAATGTCATGTTGCACTTAGCATAATTTTTTAATTAGGGAATTATATTAGCCAAGAAAGGAAAAACTTGTGCAAAACAATAATGCAAAACTTATGGATATGTCAGTGTTTATTTGAATGAATAGGAAAATGTTCTGTTTCCAATAAAATGCTAAAACCAAAAAAAATCATTAAAAATTAGTGCATGTGAATAAATTTTGGACTTGTTTCAAACTTTAAATACTGTTTTCTAACATTTTAGTTTGATGAGAATCCAACCAGGGTAAATAATGCTATATTTGTATTATAGCAGATACTACAAATTTGTTATGTTGTGTCTCTTAAATATTACTTTAGAGTACATATTTGAGAAGCTTTCAAAAATAACTTTTAGAGGTGCAATTTACTTGCTTTAAAGTGCAAGTACATTTTAAATGTACAGTTAGATGCATTTTGAGAAATGCAATCATACAAATACTGCTGTAGTCAAAATACAGAGTATTTCATTATCCCTAAAAGTTCTCCTAGGGCCCCATTTGCCATGAAACCTCTTCCTTGAACCCACAGCCTCTACAAACTGCTGATCTGCTTTCTGTCACTATAACTTTGCCTTTTGTAGATTTTTTATATAAATGGAATTAAGCAGTATGTAGTTGACTTTACCTCGCTTCTTTCACTTAGCGTAATGCTTTTTAAATTTCATCCATATTGTTTTACATTATCAGTTTATTCCTTTTTATGGCTGAGTGGTATTCTGCTATGTGGAGTATAACACGATTTTCCCATTCATGGACTGATAGCTACTTGGGTTGCTTACTGTTTAAGAATATATGTATAACATTGCCATAAACATTTCCATACAGGGATTGACATAGGCTAATGTTTTTCTGGGTAAATACCTAAAAGTGTGATTGCTGGGCCATTGCCAAACTGCCTTTCCCAGAGTGGCTGTACTAAGTTATATCCCCATCATCAGTGCTGGAGAATCCGCTGGGCATCATCATCAAGGCTTGTTGTTGTCAGCTTTCTCAGGCCTAGCCCTTCTGTCAGGTATCCAGTGGCAACTTACTGTCCTTTGTTTGTATTTCCCTAGTAACAAAGACGTTAAGCATCTTTTCCTGGATTTACTCGCCTTTCATATACGTTCTTTGGTGATGCCAATTCCATTCATGAAAACCGGCCGTCTTTTTATTACTGAGTTGTAAGAATTCTTAATATTGGGTTGGCCAAAACGTTTGTGAGGTTGTAAGTAAAAGTACTTTTTTCATTTTCATCAAGAATTTTATTGAACAATCTTATTCAGTAACGAAATGAACATTTTGGCCAGCTCAATATTTTAGATTCAAGTCCTTTATCATATATATGGTTTTCAGTTATTTTCTCCCAATCTGTAGCTTGCCTTTTCATTTTCTTAAAATTGTTTTATGGAGAGTCAAGGTGTTTAATTCTGAACAAGTACAATTTCTCCACTGTTTCCTTTCTTATTTTGCTCTCTGTGACCTAAGAAATTGTTGCCTGATCAGGGTCACAAAGATTTTCTCCTGTGTTTCACTATAGAAGTGTTAACCGTTTTAGCATTTACATTTACTCCTCTGCTTAGAGCCATCCTCATGTTTTCCAAAGTGTGGCCCTCCAACCCTCAATCAGATCAGAGTCTCCTGCAGTGCCTATTAAAACATGGATGCCTTGATGTCACCCATTCACATTAAATGAGCATCTTGGGAATGAGGTCCAGGACTCCTCATATTCAGCTAGTTCCCCAGGTGACTTAGGCCACTGAAGGCTGATAACCACTGGCACAGCCTCTCCTTCTCAACTAAGGAACAAGTCTCAGCAGTATAGGAATTGCCATAAAATGGTAGCTCTGCATTCTCCATAAGAACCTGTAGCTACTTTCCTCAGATAAATTTAGGAAACAAAGTGTTCATTTTCCATACAGCTGTCTTTGACAGTTAGGTGACCTGGCTCTTTATTCTCAAAATGCCACTTTATAACTCAAAAGTACAATAAATCTCTAGAAGAAATGTCCTTCCCCAAAATAAAGCCTCAAAAAAGAAGCAATCCTTGACATTCGATATTGCTTAATGTGTATTGTGTCAGTTTCCTAGGCTGCCATTAAAAAAATCACTACATATTTGATGCCTTAAAAATGAAAAAGATAAGTCTGAAATCTAGGTACTGGTGGGGGCCATACCCTCGCCCAAAGCTCTAAGGGAGAATCTTTCCTAGCCTGTGCTAGCTTGTTGGCTCCTGGCATTCCTTAGCTTGGCTACATAACTCTAGTCCTCCCAGCATCTTTACACAATCCCCTGTTCTGTCTTAAAAGGGCATCTTTTAAGGTGCATTTAAAGTCCACCTTAATCCACTGTGATCTCATCTCAGTCCTTAACCTTAATTACGTCTGCGAGAACCTATTTTCAAATAAAGGTCATATTCTGAAGTTTCACTGGACAGTAAATTTTGGGCGAGAGAAAATTCAACCCACTGTGCTGTGTGTTTAGTTGCTCAATGGTGTCCGACTCTTTGAGATTCCATGGACTGTAGCCTGCCTGGCTTCTCTGCCCACAAGGTTTCTCCAGGCAAGAATACTGGAGTGCATCTTCCCAACCCATGATCAAACCCAGGTCTCCCACATTGCAGGCAGATTCTTTACCCTCTGAGCCACCAGGAAAGCCCAAGAATACTGGAGTGGGTAGCCTAGCCCTTCTCCAGGGGAACTTCCTGACCCAGAAATTGAACAGGGGTCTCCTGAATTCCTGGCATATTGTTTACTGGCTGAGCTACCAGATAAAGACCATTCAACCCACTACATATACTGATTTACTTCCCTAATTTTTTGTTATTCTTACAGCTCAAGATTCATCGTAGCTATTCGTCCAGATGTTAACTCTCCTTACATTTCTGAATTTAAACAGAAAAGTCCTGACTTTTTATGCCAGTTCATAGGAGTTGATCCCTGGATGGAAACACTTTCGCTACTTCCTGTCTCTTAATGAGTATCTTCAAAGAAAGCATCTGCTCTTTAATACTTTACTTACTGCAGTGTTCCCATCCTGATTCCCCCTCTCTGGCTCACATGAAGCAGCTGTTTAGTCAACAGTTGGGCTAGATCATCAGCACTGACCTCTGCTTGAGGCCTGACTGAGGAAATTTGATAGAGTTAACTAGAAAATGGATTTACCTTAATATCTTCCCCCACCACCCAGTCTCCATTGATGCTTTGGGGAGTATTGTTTTGAGAAGTTTGTCAGCACTGAGGAATTTCTGGTTGATGGTTGAGAAATGTTTAGAAGAATCCTTGATCCGTCTCATCTTAGGAATAAAATACACTGGAAAAACAAGTAAAAGACAGACAGGGAGGGAAAGTACAACAAGGAAAAAAAAATACTAAAAGAAAAAGAGGAAACTGTCGCCTCTTTTGGTCAGAAGTATCAAAATTATATATATTATCTGTATGTCTGCTCTGTTCTTTGAAACACATCTTTCTGAGCTGCACAAAGTCCACTTTCTTTTTCTCATTTTAAGCTTCAGAAGATACTCAATAAATGCTGTAAGAAGAGTCTATTGTTCCTTTGTCATATTGGAAGAACCTGAGACTTTTGTCCTTCAATTGAGCTACACACTGTCTGGTTCTTTATCATTTTATTGGAAAAGAAGTCCCAGTCCCATTAAATGGTCCTTTCTTCCCAGTAGTGGCACCTTTTGCATAAGTGACTTCCCCATTTGAAATTTTGGGTATTTCCTGTGTTGACCCATTTCTTCACTACCACAACTGCACTTTACAGGACTCATTAAAACAAAGTAAAAAGAAGAGTGACTGATGACTAGTCCTACTAAAAGAGTACAAAAGCCATAAAGTATGTTCCCTAGTAAAGTATTTAATTTGGTCATTTAGGAGAACAGAATATTAGTGGGTTGCGGAGGAGGGAAGAAGTAGGAAACCTAGCCTTCAGAATAACCTTGTTCAGAAATACCACCTCACACACCTTCCATCAACCAAAAGGACTCTGGGATTACTAAGCCCTGCTGTAGAAGGTGTGCAACCATGGTTGGATCTGTCCTGGTTGATGGAAAACAAAAAACAGCAAAACCTTGTAATAAGATCCTCAATCCCCAGTCAGGCGGAGGTCAAGTTTACTGATTGGGAATTTTTATTTCCAAGTGACTGGAAGCAGGTAACTTATTTCTTGACTCATCTAAGTAAAAGACTAGGCAGGAGGTGTAGCATCAACTCAACCTCAAGACTGATCAGTGTGGTTTCCAATGCAGAGCTCAGGGCCACAGAAAGGAGAAAATGTGTCAGAGACCTTCACTTCTGCTCTACCTTCTACCTGTTTTTGAAGAAACCAACTTGGTCTCTACCCACTAATAAGATCACATCCCCAACCAAATTAACTTTCCCTCTCAAAGGAGACAAGGATGAAACTGCAGCAGACTCTGTGTTATGTGCAAAATCACATACACAATAAAGCTACAGAGAGTAGTAGTGTTAGGCTTTGATTTGGGGCCATACTTTTTACTAGTTTAAACTGTATTGTTACTACTAATTTTTTAGATTTATAAGATTATAATTTACGCACTCCCCTGTGGTTTAGGTAACTGCTGCACAGTGGATGGTAGGGTCTAGCTTGTGGTTTGGTGAACCAGTCAATTAAGCTTGTCCTAGGAGTATATAGTTAGAACTGGACATGGAGCAACAGACTGGTTCCAAATAGGAAAAGGAGTCCGTCAAGGCAATATATTGTCACCCTGCTTATTTAACTTATATGCAGAGTACATCATGAGAAACGCTGGGGTGGAAGAAGCNTTGAGTGAACTCTGGGAGTTGGTGATGGACAGGGAGGCCTGGCATGCTGCAATTCATGGGGTCGCAAAGAGTCAGACACAACTGAGTGACTGAACTGAACTGAGGAGTATATAACAGAAATGTATACAAGATCTAATCATTTATACTTTTTATAAAAGTATAGCAAGACTCTGTTAATCAGAATATGTGAATGATATACTTGAGAATAATATAGTGCAAGACTGAAAGAAAAATACCAAGATCTTTCATTTTTGATGCCCTTACTAAGAATTGATGCCCTTACTAAATACTGCCTTTACAGACTGGCTGAAAGATATGTTTTATTTCTTCTAGCCCTCCAAGGTAAGCATTATTCCCAGATTGCAGTTGAAGAGCCTGAGGCCCAGGGAGGTTAAGTAACTTGTTCAAGGTCACATGGCTAATAGACTGTGCCTGTGTACAAACCAGGTCAGTCTGATTCTGCACCTACTGTTGTTAATGTGCAGTTCATAGACGGTAGAATGGCATAGTGGAAAGGCTTTGTAACCAGCCACAATGATTTCTACTCACTGATCTTCAGCAAGCAACACTTCTTTGTGCCTCAGTTTCCACAACTGCTAAAGAGGGATACCACCACAAAAGCATTGTCCTAATAAATGCCACAAGGGAGGGGTCTTCCTTTTATCTACCAGTATACCCCAAATGCCTACAGCTTTTGGTCCTACTCTTGAATCAGTTATGCCTGGAACTTAGTAAGCACTCAATACATGGATAAAAGAGCCTGGTGGTCTACAGTCCATGAAGTTGCAGAGAGTCGGACACAGCTGAGCAACTTAAGCACATACACACATAATACATGGTAATGTCCAAGTGCATCATTAGTCATCTTCAGTCCTAACCTCAGAGCACAGAGACCATGATAATGTGCCGTCTCCGATCTCATTTAATTCAAACACTAGCAAATTAGTACACTATGCATATGTTGACATTTCTAATCTTTTAATCCAGTGTTGATTCATGTCCATGGGCTTTGGAAGATCTAAACAAATTTGTTGAATCCAACAATACGGTAAATTATTTTTTGTTATTGCTCTTTTTTTTTTTGCATTGAATTTTGAATGCCTTCTCTAAACATTCTAGCACGTTTCTTCTTTTAAAGAATAATGAAAACAAAGAGTATGAAGTTTTGAAAGAACAGGCAAATAAGTCTGTGCCATCAAAAACACAATCTACAGATGCAGCAGTGTAAGTAGCAGTTATGCTTAGTAGATCCTGGGGATGAAAACAGTTTGAAACTAGCACTTTTGTCCTTTTCCCGTCATAGCACTGTGTTATTTTATCCCTCACTGTCTATGTTTGCTCTGTAAATTCTACACTAAAATCCTGGGGGCTAAGGAGACCCAGGGCATGAGCTACATTGGCCTGCCTATAAAATTAGCACCCATGCTCTTTGTCCTTAGTACACAGCAAGAAGAGCTTGCATTCTGTTGAAAATAGACTGACTAATGATATTTTACAATTTTTGAACCAAACACAAATTTTCACCAATCAGATCTGAAGCACAATGTATAGTATATATGTACATGGGGCTTCTACTGTGGTTTTTTTAAATTAATATATTATCTCTTGTGTAGACTGACATTCTCACAATTGTTTTAATCTCTTCTGTATTTGTGATTTTGCCTCGTTTGCTATCTGTGATCTTAAATATGTATGCTCTCTTTTCCCCTTAATCGCCTTCATAAGAGTTTAATCTTTTATTCATCAAATACCTAGCTTTTGCATTTGTTTATTCTTTGACTATTTTTGGTGAATTTTGCTAGAATGCTAGAATGTTTAGGGAAGGCATTCAAAATTTAACTATATCCCATTGATTCTCTTTTTTATTGCTTTTAAGTAGTTTGCAATTTTTGTTTTGATTTCATCACAGAATTGATTAAACATGTTCTTTTAGGGGGGTTATTATATTTTGTTTTTTATTTCTACTTTTATAGAATCTTGATTTGAGAATGTGACTTTTATAATATTTTAAACTTTTTAAACTTTTATAATAATATTTTAAAATCTTTTTGCCACCAAGTAAATGATCAACCATCAATGTGTTTAAGATATTTTTGAGGGACATATAGATCTATATGTGGAGAAGGAAATGACAACCCACTCCAGTATTCTTGCCTGGAGAATTCCATGGACAGAAGACCCTGGCAGGCTACAGTCCATGGGGTCACAAAGAGTCAGACACAACTGAGCAACTGGCACATACGCGTGGGTCTATGTGAGTCTCTTAAATCAAATTTATCAATATTTATTCAGTTCCTTTATTTTTTATCTACTGAGTTCTACTATGAAAGATACTGAAGCCTTCACTATAATTACTTCTCAGTTTCTCTTTGGATTTTTAATATTTTTCCTTTTAATATAATAGTTTGGTTCATACAGATGTTCATATAGACCAATATTTTCATTTTTTTTAAATATGTATTTTAACCTTTCCATAGCTGCAGAAAAAATTTTGATAAACTTAAGGCATTCATAATAAAAATCATAATAATTATAATTATTCTATTATAAAATAGAATTTAGTTAAATGTAGTACTGTGTTGCCAAAACTCAACAGTATCTGATATGCTAAAGCATTTAAAGCCACATTTTAGTAAAAGTCAGATCTATGCTTTTTATTACTAAGCAAATGCTAATGAAAGCACTGAGGAAAGACCGTAAAGAGAGAAAATTGAACATAAAGCTATGTTTTTGCCGCTGACAGAAAATCTAGAAAGTCAAAGAGTCTAGGAAAAAAAGAATCAACTAGACTTAATTTTATGATGTTAACATGGCTACAGATAAGATAAATATACACCAACAGTTGACTTTCTGTATTCTAAACAGAGAAAAACAATAGAATGGTAAAGACTAGAAATCTCTTCAAGAAAAGTGGAAATATCAAGGGAACAGTACATACAAGGATGGGTATAATAAAGGACAGAAATGGCAAGGACCTAACAGAAACAGAAGAGATTTAAGAAGAGGTGGCAAGAATACACAGAAGAACTATACAAAAAACATCCCAGTAACCCAGATAACCATGATGGTGTGGTCACTAACCTAGAGCCAGACATCCTGAAGTGTGAAATCAAATGGGCCTTAGGAAGCATTACTATAAGCAGTGTAAGTAGAGGTGATGGAATTCCAGCTGAGCTATTTCAAATCCTAAAATATGATGCTGTTAAACTGCTGCACTCAATAGGCCAGCAAATTTGGAAAACTCAGCAGTGGCCGCAGGACTGGAAAAGATCAGTTTTCATTCCAATCCCAAAGAAAGGCAATGCCAAAGAAGTACATGAACCAAGAACTTCATGATGTACAAGCTGGATTTAGAAAAGGCAGAGGAACCAGAGATCAAATTGCCAGTATCCCTTGGATCATTAAAAAAGCAAGAGAGTTCCAGAAAAACATCTGCTTCATTGACTATGCTACAGCCTTGAGCTGTATGGAACACAACAATCTGTGAGAAATTCTTAAAGAGATGGGAATACCAGACCATCTCACCTGCCTCCTGAGGAACCTGTATGCAGGTCAGGAAGCAACAGTTAGCACCAGACATGGAAACAAAAAACTGATTCAAAATTGGAAAAGAAGTATGACAAGGCTGTTTGTTGTCACCCTACTTATTTAACTTCTTTGGAGAAGTACATCATGTGACATGTCCGGCTGGAAGTATCACAGGCTGGAATCAAGACTGCCAGGAGAAATAGGACCATTCTCAGATATGCAGATGATACCACTCTGATAGCAGAAAGTGAAGAGGAACTTAAGAGCCTCTTGATGTGGGTTAAACAGGAGAGTGAAAAAGCTGGCTTAAAACTCAGCATTCAGAAAACTTAAGATCATGGCATCCTATCCCACCACACAGAAGGAGAAAGAGTGGAAACAGTGACAGATTTTATTTTCTTGAGCTCTAAGACCACTGCAGACTGTGACGACTGCCATGAAATTAAAAGATGCTTGTTCCTTGGAATGTCAGCTATGACAAACCTAGACAATGTATTGCAAAGCAGAGACATCACTTTGCTGACAAGGTCCCTATAGTCAGAGCTATGGTTTTTCCAGTAGTCATGTATGGATGTGAGAGATGGACTATAAAGAAAGCTGAGCACCGAAGAATTGATGCTTTTGAACTATGGTGCTGGAAAAGATCTTGAGAGTCCCCTGGACTGCAAGGAGATCCAACCAGTCAATCCTAAAGGAAGTCAACCCTGAATATTCTTTGGAAGGACTGATGCTTAAACTGAAACTCCAATACTTTAGCCACCTGATGTGAAGAGCCAACTCATTGGAAAAGACCCTGATGCTGGGAAAGACTGAGGGCAGGAGAAGGGGGCGGTAGAGGATGAGATGGTTAGAGAGAGTCACTGACTCAATGGACATGAGTTTGAGCAAACTCCGGGAGATAGTGTCGGTTCTTTCAAAGTTCAGTTCAATTCAGTTGCTCAGTCATGTTTGCAACCCCATGGACTGCAGCACGCCAGGCTTCCCTGTCTTTCACCAACTCCCAGAGCTTGCTCAAACTCATGTCCATTGAGTCGGTGATACCATCCAATCATCCCATCCTCTGTCGTCCCCTTCTCCTCCTGCTTTCAATCTTTCTCAGCATCAGGGTCTTTTTCAGTGAGTCAGTTCTTTACATCACGTGGCCAAAGTACTGTGGTTTCAGCTTCAGCATCAGTCCTTCCCATGAATATTCAGGACTGATTTCCTTTAGGATGGATTGGTTGGATCTCCTTGCAGTCCAGGGGACTCTCAAGAGTCTTCTCCAACACCACAGCTCAAAAGCATCAATTCTGAAGCACTCAGTTTTCTTTATAGTCCAACTCTCACTTTTAAAAGGAAGACTAGTTCTTTCAAAAGTATAATGTAAATATAATGCAAATACAATTTCAGGATAAGTTGAGAGGATGGTTTTTTGTGTTAAAATTGTGTGTGTTAATTTGCTTCAGTTGTGTCCAACCCTTTGAGACCCTATGGACTGTAGCCCACCAGACTCCTCTGTCTGTGGGGATTTCTCCAGGCAAGAATACTGGAGTTGGTTGTCATGCCCTCCCTCCAGGGGATTTCCCATGCACTCCTGTCTCTTAAGCCCCCTTAATTGGCAGGGTTATTTACCTGGTTGCTCTTAAATTTATATTGCAAAATAGGTGCCAGCAGGAGCCCAGTACAGTGTGAAAAAGAAAGATTTGCTTTATTAGATATTAAGTAACTAAGGAAAGGAATAAACACAGCTCAGTGGAGCAAAAGAGAGAAAGGAGACTGGGTAGCTGTATATTTGAGAATCTAATATATGACCGAGTGGTATTTCAAAATAGTAGAAAAAAGAGTTACTTAATACAGGATGCTAGAAAAACAAATGTCTTGAAAGAAAGTAAAGGTGGGTTATAAAATTAAATGAACAATGTTTTTTCATCTTGTAGAAAACTACAAAGTGTACAAACAGTCTAGTTGCCAGAAAGACAAGGATAGGAATCTAAAAGCTATAACAGAAAAAATAACGAACTTGTATAGACACAGACACCCACACATATTGGAAGTATGCCACAAATAATAGCAACAGATAACGGATTTATAAAACTACTTGCAACAAAGAATACAGAGTATTAATAATCCACGGTAAAGAACAAGTTTTGCAAATTGACTAGACAGAGACAAACATCCCATAGGCACTGGATAAAAGACATAAAGCTACATTTCATAGACAGCAACAAAATAAACCCATCACTGACCAGAGAAACACCAGTGTCAGATGACCAAAATGGTATAAAAGATTTAGAGCATGTATAAAGAGGTCTTACAAATCCATAAGATGACAAATCACTGAATCCCAAAACCTGTAGGGATAACCCTAGTGTATATACCCTGGAGAAGGAAATGGCAACCCACTCCAGTGTTCTTGCCTGGAGAATCCCAGGGACAGGGGAGCCTGGTGGGCTGCCGTCTCTGGGGTCGCACAGAGTCGGACACGACTGAAGTGACTTAGCAGCAGCAGCAGCAGTGTATATACCCAGTGATATGTTGTTTTATCTAACCAAAGACATACACATTAAAACAAAAATGACATATTTTGGCAACTTTCTAAAAGTAGCAATTGCAAACATTAGTAAAAGTGAAAAAGAAGGCACCATCATACATTTCTTGTGTGTTTTTATTAAACTGACCTTTCTGGGGGTCAGTTTCCCATATGCAGCAAAAGCCTATTAATATTCTTTGATCCAGCAATTTAACTTACTGGAATTTTCCCTATAAAATCCTTATTATTAGTTGCAAAGATACCTATTTAAATATTGATATTTAATATTATGTGAAAACAAATATCTGATAAAGTAATTTTTAATGTGTACACATCTATAAAATGATATTTTAGAAAATTATAATGGCATGAATGGGAAGTACATGTAGCAGTTATAAAATAGTATATACAGTATGATCTCATTTTTGAAAGTTTATATATCTTTTTTTGAGGCACATGTTTTATATACATGTGTGCATATGAGTGTATGTATGTCTGTCTGTCCTCAGCAAGTGCTATATTGTTATTCACACCTCACCTTGATGATCTTCTAATGCACCAGTATTGTTGAATTATGGAAAATGTCAACAGGTTCCCATCGTACCTAGAAAATAAAACTTGTTTTGAAGTTCTATCAGAAGAGAGAGATTTATAATTGAAAAGATTCATGCATTTACACAAAAAACAAAAAGTTCAACAGATTTAGGATAGGAAAGTGAAAATATGCCTCCCTAAAATTGTAATTAAGAGCTGAATTCCTGAATAAGCATGATTATTTACAGGGATACCGTTTTTAGTGTCATCTTTCAGCTGAAGGTTGCTTTTTAAGTGCAGAATGGTTCTTTTTTAGAAAGAGAGTAGACACTAACTTCAACTTATTAACAACAGTAACAGCAACATGGGACAAGAGACCAGTGATCCTAGAGCACAAGTCATCAGCTTCTAATTCTAAATGCCATCAGAGGATTCAGTTTCTATGTTGAGCTTAAAATGTCCAAGAGATGAGTTATTAGGGTTGGAAAAGAAAATGCATCAGGAGATAAATTGGGACCTTGATGCACTTGCTTGATATGCTTGGACTTACCTGGAGAGCCAAGGTCAGCCCCTAAATGACTTTACTTCTCTACCAGGGAGAGGGGTGGACAGAATATTAGGCAGTAGACCTCAGTGTCACTACAAGAGACTTGTCTGTCTCCCAAAGAAAGAGGAAATCTAGAGAAAAATGGAAGGTAAAGGATAGCAGCCTAAACCAAACAGGTGCTGTCGGTGATCTTCCCACGTGAGGAATAACAGTTTGAGCACACACCTGCCAAGCCGTTCTGTAGGCATCCTGCATCCTGTTCCCAACTGATCGTCACAAAGCTCTTTGAGGGCCGCTACTGTTTTCATTTGCATTTACAGAGGAGGCTTCTTTTGAACTTGCCAAGTCATAGAGCTGATAAGAGACAGGGCTGGAAGCCTCCTGACACCACCTTTTGTTCCATATGCATCCAATCTGTACAGAGGGAAAAATGAATAATGTTCCTAGGAGGGAACAGTAATGTTTTCTCTAACAAAGAAAATGATACTGTTTGAGCCTTAATACTAGTTGGTTTTAAGTGATTCATGCATGCCCCATTATTTTGACACTGAAAGATTTCTTCTTTATTGGTATTTCTTGTCTAAATATATCCAAAGTTGTCCATTCAGAGTTTTTCTTCAAAGTGAACTGACTACTGTCAGTCTGTCATGCTTATTTTTAGACATGCACTATTGAGTATCAAAGTGGCACAGTGAATGACTGCTTAGTTACTAAGTCCCACTTTTATCTTTTTTTTTTTTTTTTTCAATCTAATAGAGTAGTGCACAAAACCAGTGACCTCAGCATTTTAACACAAACACATCTTAAATGACAAGCTGCTTTATTGAAAACTCTCCAATACATATAGGTAGATTTATGGATCTAGATCTAATAGAAAGTGTATGTATAATTTTTTAAAAGCAGGCATTAAAATGAAATTCTAAATTTTTATATATTTTGCATACATTTGATTATGGTATAGGGAAGGAAAAAACACTTCAGTTGTTATCGACTTCATTAAAGTTGTCCAACTCTTTGCAACCCCATGACTATCCAGTCCATGGCATTCTCTAGGCCAGAAAACTGGAATAGGTAGCCTTTCCCTTCTCCAGGGGATCTTCACAACCCAGGGATTGAACCCAGGTCTCCCACATTGCTGGCAGATTCTTTACCATCTGACCCACCAGGGAAGCCCAAGAATACTGGAGTGGGTAGGCTCTCTTCTCCAGCGGATCTTCCTGACCCAGGAATTGAACCAGGGTCATCTGCATTACAGGCAGATTCTTTACCAGCTGAGTTACAGGAGAAGCCCCATTAAAGATCACTTTGGATTAAAAAAGAAAGAAAAATAACATTTCTGTTTTTCTGCCACTGAACTGTATAATTGAATCTGGGCAAACTGGGATTTCTTCTCTTGGTCCTTTTCATTTTAAACATATAGATGTGTAAAGACTTGGCCCTCCGCTATTCCTGGTGAGTCAAGCTCTGCGATAATCATTGGCCCCCTTGCTATTCGGGGAGAACTGCTCTTCTGCACAGGACATTCATGAAGTCCAATCATGCTTTTTAAACTTATATTGGTTAAACACAACTGAAGTATTAAGAATTCCCCAGTCTCAGTCTGAGACTAAAAATTAAGACTTGGAATATTAAGCAAGTGTTTTTTCTGTTCTAGAGAACAAACATCTCTGGACCCAGCTGAGTGTTGTTCTTCTAACAAAATGGTTGCTTTTCAAAATAATACTCAAGTATGAAACTGTCCAGTAGACACAGTATCAGAAACAGCAGATCCATTTTCTAAGCCCCATGTAGGCAGAGAGCATCTAGATTTTTAATTTAAACTATCTAAAAAGTAATACAATCTTACAAGAATGGCTTTTGCTGATGTCAGCCATCATGATTCACATACTAAAATGTCTCTTGTTCTCATACCAGAAAATTTAAAGGTAGTGTGACTTCTTTGTCATTGCAGGAGCTTATCTGAATCTATTATGCATTGTTTTAGCTATTATAAATTGGTAAACAAAATAAAGGCACGTCTCAACTTTTGACTATCCATTTCATTATTGTCACTTACATCAAGGTCTTTTCAATCTCTGCAAGCCTGCCCACCTCTGGGAGGAAGATACCCTGTCTGGTAGTAAGGACTCCCCTGGGCTAGAGGCCCCAGGGCAGGAGGTCTTGAAAAGATGGTGTGTAAAGTAACCTCTTTTCTTAGCAATTCTTATGTTGATTAAACTCAACATAATTAAAATAATATCTTAATAGTATTTTAAATACTATTAAATATAAATAGCATTTAAATACTATTGTAATACTATTTTAATTATGTTGAGTTCTATCATTCCACAGCTCTAAATGCCCAACAAGCAACTTATAGAAGTTTCTGGAATATTGCCTTTTTGTAAAGTGATCACCCAACACCCTCACCCAAGATTGTTGTAATTCTTTCAGAACCAAGAATTCACAGAACCAAGTTACAAAAAGATCCAATGGAGCAAGTTAGTCTCATGAACTGAATATAGAAGTTGTAGTGGATGCTAACATTTAAGAACTTCCCATGTGCCAGTCCTATGCAAAGAGCCTTGTGTATAAAAGTTTACTAAATTGTTTTAACAGCCTCATGCAGAAGCCATGATAATTCCCTCCTGTATCTTTAGATGAGAAGATAGATAGACTATAGATATTGGTAAAATATGTGTTTCTTTAAATGCAGGGCAGTATGTTTCTTACTAAGGTTCTAGGAGTCAAAGACATGGTCCTGCCCTTAAGATTCTTGTTTTCCTGGGACACTGGGTTCTCGTGAGATTCTCATACTGTCCTGCAGGATGGCAGGTGAATGCCCAAATGAGCACATCGAAACATATGTCTTAAGCACTCACTGCAGGCAAGAATACACTTGGCGTGAATACATAAGGAAACTCTTCTTAGAACCCTTAGAATTTGAGCTGGTCATTGAATAAAGCTGAGATAAAATATTTCAGGGAGAGTCTGAAATACTTGAGGCAGAGCAGTGTCCTTGGCCACTTTGTGAAATAATAGTTTGAACATTTGTCTTATGTGGAAGACATGCAGTCTGTAATTGGTGTCTTCAGGGCCCAGAAGAACAGTGCCCTGGACAGTGCTTTAAAGGAGACGCTTGAATGCAGTATTTTCCCCACTATCCATGCTGGCATCTGTGGACTCAGTTCAGTTCAATCCCTTAGTCTTGTCCAACTCTTTGTGACCCCATGAACCACAGCACGCCAGGCCTCCCTGTCCATCACCAATTCCCGGAGCTTGCTCAAACTCATGTCCATTGAGTCGGTGATGCCCTCCAACCATCTCATCCTCTGTCGTCCCCTTCTCCTGCCCTCAATCTTTCCCAGCATCAAGGTCTTTTCAAATGAGTCAGCTCTTCGCATCAAGTGGCCAAAGTATTGGAGTTTCAGCTTCAACATCAGTCCTTCCAATGAACACCCAGAACTGATTTCCTTTAGGATGGACTGGTTGGATCTCCTTGCAGTCCAAGGTACTCTCAAGAGTCTTCTCCAACACCACAGTTCAAAAGCATCAATTCTTCAGTGCTCAGCTTTCTTCACGGTCCAACTCTCACGTCCGTACATGACCACTGGAAAAACCATAGCCTTGACTAGATGGACCTTTGTTGACAAAGTAATGAATGTCTCTGCTTTTTACTCAAAGCTAACTTCATGTTAGAGCCTAACATGCTAACTTTATGATTCAGTAACAGCCACAGCAGCTAACATTTGTTGAGCGCTTACTACATATCAGATCCTATTTTGTGTTTTTACTCATCTCATTTATTCCTCACGACAACCGTATGAGGTAATTTATAGATCTAGGAACTAATAAATAAGCCACAGAGATTAATTCATTAACTTACTAAGAAGCAGAGCTAGGATTTGAACCCAAGCAGTCTGCTTCCACAGCCCTCATGCTCTACACTACAATAAATCTAGAATTTTTTTCACAGAACATTTCTGTAAGTGGTACCATCTCTGTCCCCAAACTTGCTGTATGTATTTTGAGCAGACACTTGTCTGCGTGTACACACACACCTCCTACCCTACAGGTTGCTAAGAGGAATGCAGAAAGGGGCATCTTCAGTTTCTTACTACTATATAGTATGTATTCTATATACTTTGCTACCAATTTGTGATAATATGAGGATTATGGTTCTGGTTGGTGGGCATTGATGAACAGGCTCTGAGTTCTGCAGTTAGAGGGGGCACTAAAATATCAAACTCACTTGTCAAGGAAAAGTTTGATCAATACAGAGCAGGGTAATCATGATTAATGTTGAACTGACAAAAGGTTGATCAATTTGTAATGCAGGTGAGGTTAACAGGTAAGACATATTATATTACCATCTTAGTGGATGTATCATGCTCAGTGTACCAGCAAGAATTGGTCTTTGGATGCCTGACCAGACAGCCTTCCTTCCCATGGGTAGGTTCCTGCTATAGCCCACCAGGTGGGAGTCAACCAGCCTTTTCTCAGACAGTGGACACATCACCTCTTGACAGCTGTTAAAAAACATTTTCCTGTGGTCTCTCACCACAGGACCCATTTCCCTCTTCTGGAGCTAAACAGGCTAGGCCTCGTTTTCCCCCCAGCCCGTCAGGCACAAGTGCCCTGGAGTTGCCTCCACCAGCCTTTCATTGCCTCCTCTGCCGCCAGGTAAACAACACACAGCGTCCCGAAAGGACTTCCCTCCAGTTTTGAGTCTAAACCTTGTTGATATGGGTACTCTCATTTCTTCTGACATAGCTCTTAAAGGCTGAGTATTTTATAAGACAGTTCTGAAACCAGATTGAAACCTAGTCCTTTCCCTAAAGTAAATCACAGAGGAGAGGAGGCTGACTGCCAATATTTACAGAGAACTTGAGCAAAAGCTGAATGGTTCAGGAGGAAGGGGAAACATGGTGATATCAGGTGGGGAAGTTGCTTCATATCTTTGTTGTTCTTAAGATTGAGGTAAAATTTGGAGAGAGTGAAACTGCACAGGTCTTAATGTACCATTTCATGGAATCCAAACTCTTAGATACAGAATGTCTCTGCATGCCCCCCCCCCCCCCGAAAATTTCCTCATGCTCCCTTCCCACCAGTCCCCACCCCCACAGGCAACTACTGTTCTGATTTCCACCACAGGTTAATTTTGCCTACATCATAGTGTTCTGTGATGAATCAAGAGTTCACATCAGAAGTCTCTCACTGAAGATAACTTGGTACGGAAGAAGGCAACATTCAGAGATTATGCGCTAACACAGCACGCTGTGTGTCCTTGGGCCAAAAACTTAACCTTCCCGGGCCTCTTACAGGAGTCCATGGGTGATCCTCTTGATTCTTTAAAGATGGCGCTCTAGTCACATTTCTGATCTCAGAGATCCCCTCGTCCCCCAGTCCATTCAAGAACCCCAAACAGAAATAAACATGGGCTCATGCCACCCGCTCCAGTTGAGCACTCTGACAGGTCAGTCCTTCCTTGTGTGTTTTGAACACCTCACTTCCTTTAGGCCCTACCTCCCCTTCATTTCTTGCCTTGTAATGAGCAAACTACTCTTCCAACCTCTTTGCCCCTGGTCCTCTCCAAACTATTCTTGTTACTGCTCTGAAGCTAACCCCTGCTCAAATGAAACAAATTCTGGTTCCTTGTCATCTTTAAGAGGTTCTCTATCACCTACAGACTTGAGTTCCCGTTCTCAAGGTTGACAGTGAGGGTCTTCACTGGATGCCTCCAGCCCAGTCAGTGCCTTCGGCCCTCCAGTGCTCTCTACTGGGAAGTTCATCTGCTATGGCTCCCCTTTAGGACACTGCTTGCCGCCTCCCTGATTCTGCTGTGAAGTTAGGGATTGGCGTTTTTTGGACCACTTCTCCATCTCCAGCACCTGGCATATGACTTTGCTGAAAACACTTAACCCCATAGTAACTAAACAATGAAATATTTAAGGATGATGGCATGCTAAGTCAGGGTCTCATTCAGTCTCTGAATTCAACTTCCCACTGATGTTTCTAGAAATTAAAAAGTCATATGGAAGTTTTCAGGCATGTCTGACCACTGTATCAACTCTGACATGGAATTTTTGTTTCCAGTAGCCTTCGTAGTGATATTGGGTCAAAAGTAAGAAAGTTTATTTGGAGAGAGGGCGTCTATTGATAGGAGATCTCTAAACAGTGAATCCTGTTGGTGGAGAAGAGCTGCCTTCTTTAATTCCTATCTCAAATCTAATTTAAGGTGCTTATCTATTTAATTCTTGAATGGCAGATTCCTATTTCTAGGAACAAAGATAATTTCTTTCTAAAGGTCTTTGTGGTAATTAGCAAGCAGATAAAAAACTAAGTGACTGGTAAATGTTGACGCAAGAGCCCAGGAACACAGGTATTTATAGCCCTTGTTTGTTCATCTTGGTTCACTCTGTCCTCATTTTTTTTTTCCCCTGCCTTCAGTGTGAATCAGCATTGCTGTCCAGATGGATCTTTACTCCATCTGTATTTTTATCTTTTCCAAAACCTAGGTAACAACCTTGATGCCGTCCATGACATCACAGTGGCGTACCCTCACAACGTTCCCCAGACGGAGAAGCACCTCCTCCTCGGGGACTTTCCCAAGGAGATCCACTTCCACGTCCACCGGTACCCCGTGAACACCCTCCCCGAGTCCAAGGAGGACCTCCAGCTCTGGTGCCACAAGCGGTGGGAGGAGAAGGAAGAGAGGCTGCGCTCCTTCTATCAAGGGGAGAAGAATTTTTCCTTCACGGGGCAGATGGTCGTTCCTCCTTGCAAGTCAGAGCTCAGGGTCCTGGTGGTCAAATTTCTGTCCATCCTCTACTGGACCCTGTTCAGCCCCACAATGTGCCTGTTCATCTACCTGTACAGTCTTGTCCGGTGGTATTTTATCATCATCGTTGTCATCTTCGTGCTACAGGAGAGAATATTTGGTGGACTGGAGATCCTCGAACTTGCATGTTACCGCCTCTTACACAAACAGCAACATTTAAACGCAAAGAAAAACGAGTAAGACGGTTAAGGTTCACGGCGGAAAAGCCTAGGGCATATTTCGGAAATGTTCTAAGCCTTTGTAAATGGAGATGCATTTTTGCATGACTGTGTCAAATATTTCTTAAAACCATCATTATTTGTTAAAGATATTTTGCACTTAGTTTTGTGGAACAATATTGCTACACACACGATTTTTTTTTCTTTTTAAATCTCTGAATGTAATTTCAACACTGTGTAGCAGGGAGCGATGGCGGCAAAATGAACGCAGGCCGAAGTATCAGTAAACAATCATCAGGCTGTTAGCAGTCAAGGTACACAGAGATCTTACAGGTCCAGTCCTGCTTCCTGACAAATTCCCCAGATGGGCGGCAGAGCTGAAGCTCCTGAGCACCAGCCCAGGTCAAGTGCTGGCACTCGACTGGAGGGGAGGGACCTTCCTCCCAGCTCCCTCTCGGCGCTGTCTCTGCACCCCTTTCCATGCCAATCAAACCCTTGCGTCCTTCCTTAAGACCAGAAGACAGAAACCACTTCTCCTTAAGCCGAACAAACATTTTGATAGGAAGCCCTTCATTATTCATGAAACCTTGGCATTTAGCCTCGCACTGACCGAGACATCAGAAAACCACCGGTGCCCTTTTCTCACGCAGAAAATAAGACCTAGACGAGTCTCAGGGAGCAACCACAGGCTCTCCACTCAGAAACCTTAGTTGAAATTTTTAAGGCTCAGAGTTCAAACAGTTTAGTTCTTCACTTCTGTGTACCTTTGCATATTTAGCACTTGTTTCATTACAGCTTGTTGGCAGGTGTCGCTTTTCTGCATTAACAATGGTATACATCAGAGTCACTTACCTTTTTGAGAACATTCTGGTATTGCCGTCAGAAACTCACTTTTGAAGTTGTGTCTTGGTTGAGATATTTCTTTAAAACCTGCCACAAAAAGGAAGGTTATTGTATTTTGTACATGTGCATGTGTGTCTAACCTCTGCCACCCAATCAACAACAAAAACACTTGCAGACAGGGCCGTAATGGTTTAATCTAAATTATTCAACCCTTGTAGCCTTGACAAATTTTATTAAAATCAAAATGGTGACAAAAATGAATCCTTTCTTAATGATAGGGATCTCTCTCTTTTTTAGTCTCAGGCTTCCTCTTTCACTAGTAAAATTTAAGCCCACTTTTGACTAATTGTCCTCCTAAATATTCCTGTCGTTTGGAGTCAATGGAAAATCCAGCAAGCCAACAGTACCAATCTCTTTCTGAGGCAAAAAAAACCAAAACATTTGGTCGAGGTTTCCACTCCACTGGAGCCTTGCAATTACTTTTTAAATTTATTTATTTTGTCCTAATGGGAACGCTGGTCAGAGTAGCAGAAAAGATGGGGCAATTAAAAGTCTTGTGTTGTAAAAGCAAACCTGCCTGCTTATTCCTGCCTTGAACCAGCCTCAAACACTCTTTCTAGCTTGGTATACTCTTGGCGCAAGTGCTTTCTCCTTAGTGACGTCTTATTTTTGCTGGACGGTGATTTCCATCCAGTGAACAGTGGACACAGGCATCGCCAGGAAAGGCAAGCACGCTGTGAGCTGGACTTACCAGGCAGACTCTTCCAGAAGGTCCTGGTCGCAGAAGCCCTGTGTCAGCACACCACCTTCTCTTGGAGAGCTCTAACTAGGGCCTCTACTGAAGCCTATTTAACTCCTCCCCCAAGGCTGTTTGCAGTACTGCTGGGGCTTCTGATTCGTTACTACCCACATCTGCTCCAGACCCAGCTCTTCAGTGGTTTTTAAGGTGGTTATTTTTTTTAAACCTTCTCTCCCAACCCCCAATAAAAGAAGTTTTTAATTTAGATCTTTCTCAGACTTCTTCTGGTTATGTTTGGAAACCTGAAATACTTTAGCAATCAGCATTGCCTTTGTCCTGGGTGAGAGAGGGAGGCCGGGCTTTCTACCCTACAGGTGTTTGTAATGTAGGCGGTTAGCCCTTCCTCCAAGCTTCTCATAGCTCCTCTGCCTTTAATGGCAGGTCCTCTTTAACCCTCTGAAACCTGTAAAGGGGGAACTCTTCCTTTTTAAAACATAATTTCTTTTGGTCTTAAAAAAATATATTTTATGATAAAGTGCAAGCTCCTTTTTTAGTGCCCAGAACTCATAAGCCCAGAAACTGAGACATTGTACTTGCGCTAAGACTTAGAAATGGTAACTTTAAAAAGAAAAAAGTTGCCTTTTTGGGGTGTTTTTTGTGTATGTTTCGGGGAGGGAGTGTTTTGTTTGTGTTTTTTAGGTGGGGCCAGGAGGGGGTTGCAATAAGGCTTCTTTTAAAATTCTGATTATTTGTTTTCTTACCCAACTTTTTATTCTTTCTTTAAAGAAATATATGGTCCATGATTTGGGCTCTAAAACGGATAACAAGTAGAGATTAGTAGTAGTGTCAAGTAGAGGTTAATGCAGCTTCGGTCCTGCCTGACCCCAGGAAGGAGCCCCTCCCCACCTCCCACCCTCCCTCTGGACTCAGCAGCCCCTTGTCTGGCTGCATATGGGCCCTCGCCTCCATCTTAGAGCCCTTTCAGTCCATCAAAAGTAAACTCACTGGAGTTTGAAATGTTTACAGTGCTGTGTGTCTACTTGTCACATCGTTCCCATTTGGAAACGTTTTCAATAAAGCGAGTATGGTTTATGGGGGACGTGAAAGATTACACTTAAAATAGGAACCTACAAGGAAGGGCGCTGATGAGGCCCCAAGTTTTCCCACCAGGCCTCTCTGATGAAACAAGCCAAAGGAATTGTAAAATTCAAGGGAAGAACATGGTGGAAGACTGAAAGAAAAATAAATGTCAGAGCCCATAATTTAAAGCTCTTCGTAAAATCCTTTCCTTGTTTGTCATGCTACTAAAACACAGCTTCCTCTTGAGTCACTTTGAAATGAGTTACGTCCACAGCCCCAGGTCAGATGTTGTCGACCCTCAGCAGCCGAGACTCCAGGGAGACGTTCCCATCTCACCCGGACTTCAAGCGCCTGACCGTGCTGCCCTTGTGCACTTTTATAACAGAGACTAATGGAGGGAGCCTGTTGGTATTAAATTGTTTACATTTCTTTATATAAATAATGTGCTTTCAGTGCCTTAGTTACAGGTCCCTTTCTTTTTCTTGTTCCAAGAATCCTGCAGTGTGTCTCTTAGGTAAAAGTCTCTTTGCTATTCACTGGGAGAAATATGGTTTCTAGAACACTGGTCACTGTGGTCAATGCTACTTTATGATGACATCTGGAAAAGAGAACTTGATGCTGAGGGTAGTGGTTGCCTCAGGGCTGTGATTTATGTTGTAGAAAACAAAGATGCTCTTGTCACATGATGAACTTCAGATCAGATACGGCCCTAGTGTTGTCTTGTGCCGACTTTATATTCTTATTTCAGAAGAGAAATCTTGGTTTTGGTAATTCATTTTTTAAAAAAGATCATTATGTGCAGAACACTAGGTTTTAAAAATAACTCACAGAATGGCCTTAGTTTTCAATGTCCACTGGTATATTTGTGAGTTGTGGTCTCTAGTATCCATCCCAGAATAAAGTGGAATGAATTGAATAGAGGTTACATGTGTGTTGCACTTCTGTTCCTGCAGGGATGACTGGGTGCCATGTCATTACAGTCTCACCGTGTGTCCTGTTGGGGAAGAGCTGATCAGTTAGGACTCTCTTTCACAGATGTGTGAAACAAAATACCAGAGCAAAAAGGGGATATAATGCCTTCATCCTTGGAAAAGTCCAGGGGCCACAGCTGAATTCAGGGCTCAGTGAATGTCCTCAGAACATTCTCTTCCTCCATCTCTCAGTTCAGCCTGAGGGGAATGTGGTCATTCCACAAAAGTGGGGGTCAATGGGAAATATCCACATCGGCAGCTATAAGAGGCAAGTGGGACTCTATTCATTGCCCCTCCACTGTCAGGAAAGCTGGAACTAGGAAGGCAAACCTTTTACCAAAGCCTGACAAGTGCATAAAAACATACTCAGCCAACAGACACAGAAGTCCTGGGGCTTAAGGGCAGCAGAATAGGCCCACCCCAACATATGCACATAGGTGCTCAGAGCATGCCACCCCAAATCCACAGTGCTGGTATGCTGACTGTTCTCAGTTGTAGGAACTTGAAAAATAGCAAATACAGGGAAGGGCTGTCTCTGAACTCCCCTTCTCTACCTAAAGAGATCCTCCGAAGGGAACTCAGTCTCCATAAATCCCCCTCCCTGGCGGTTTCATCAAACTGACTGACTCTTGTCACAGGAGAGGAGAGAATACACCCACACACTTTGTCACAAAAGGCCATACTCCCCACCCACCCCCCACCCCCATCTATTCCAACGTCCCATTCATCTTTCCTGTCGCCATTCACTCTCCCCTAAGAAGGCTACTTTCTCCCTCCCCTTTCCATTAAGTGGTATTTCAGCCTGGATTCTAAGCCACCTCGGGGAGTTACTCAGTTTTCCCTGGGTATCTCCATGAATACAGGAGGGATGATACATGCTAATCAATTTTTTGATTATTCTCCTCTTGTTAATCTGTCTGATATTTCAAGAACCCAGAAGGGTAGAAGGAAAATGATTTTCTTTCCCTGCAGAACCTGAGCTCTGCAGCGCCCCACTCTGTCTTCGGATCTTCCAGTGAGCATCTGCTTGAAAGACTCGCTCTGAGGGGAGCGCCCGTCGCCATTCTCTGGGAGAGGGGTGTGCAGGACCCAAAGAGCCAGGTTGCCAGGACAGTGGTCATCAGGCTGGTGGGATGTCTATAATCTGATCAGACAGAGGGGAGAGGAGAGCAGGGTCTTTCTGGGCACCCGTGTGCTTCCACATCACTCATTTCACTAATTATATAAAGGGCTTCAGCAACCCCCTGTGAAGGGCAGGTTTCTGATGAGGTATTTCAAATGCCAGCTAGTAGGCCATAGGATGTCACAGAATCTAACCTGCACTCAGGCGGTGCACTCTTCATGCCAAAACAGTTTTAAAGTAAATAACTTAAAAGACAACCTGTGCTCTCTTGGTGGTGGTGACTTGATTCCCAGGAGCCACATGGTGACTTGATGCCCACAGTCACCTCAGCCTTACATCCTCTCAGGTTCAAATCCAGTGGGAAAGAGCCAGAGAGACCCCTTCCCCAGTGGCTCAACACAAATTCTAAATTGGGTTGCAATGGTCATTCCTAAACCACACACTTGCCTGGAAATATTAGGTGGGTTGCATCCCTGGGTTACTAACCACCTCCTAGACCCCGGTCTGGAGGGTGTCCCCTTGGACCACGGGGACAAGGTGTTGAGGAGGGATGAACTTTAAGAGGATTGCTATTGAGAACAGGATAAAAATGATGCTGGATGGCCAGATATCCACCTCGACTGTGCAACTTCGAAAACCTCCCAAGTGGAGTCAGGAGGAAATCGGCACGGCTTCCAGCGAAAGTCCCAGACCCTGCACTGTGAGAGACACAGAGGAGCTCGGCTGCCTTCTCCCTTACCCCAGGGGACATCGGGGAGCCCATGGGTTCTCCAGAGTTGCACACAGACAACCCCATCAACAACTGGCCCCTCTGAGGACTTCAGTCATGACCTCCACCCAGATCACCTGGAGAGCATTTCCATAGGAAACTGGTGAAAGTATNCTGCCTTCTCCCTTACCCCAGGGGACATCGGGGAGCCCATGGGTTCTCCAGAGTTGCACACAGACAACCCCATCAACAACTGGCCCCTCTGAGGACTTCAGTCATGACCTCCACCCAGATCACCTGGAGAGCATTTCCATAGGAAACTGGTGAAAGTATCTCTCTCTCCTTACCGGCCAATGCAGTCCTCTTTCCCCCAGCACTGCAGACACAGAACCTCACCATGTCACTCATCCCTACCTCACCTGCCCTGACAGTCAAGTCATTACCCCCATGTGTGCCTTCCTCCTCAGGGGCAGCTCTTCATTCCTGTTACATTAAATCTGGCAAGTCTGCACCAGCTATCAGCTCTCCCTGCTCCAGGAGATGATGCCTTTGTCTGTCCACAGGACCCAACTGATATCCCCACAGTGCTAGTTTAATCATGGAACCCCACTTCTCATTGCCCTCAGTGACTTCCTAATGATGTCAGGCANGTCACTGTTGAGGGAATCCCTAAAGCAAAAGCCCTCCACCAAAGCAAGACTTCTACCAGCTCCCAAAGACTGAAAGCCATGGGTGAGTGTGCTCGATGAGGCGACCTTCTCCCACCTTTCTCATGTGCCCAAGTTCTGCTATTTTCCCCACTGCCACCTCACCCACTCCCCCCACACCCCGCCATTTGCACTTGCTTGTGGGTGCCCTTCCCCATATATGCACAAACGAAGGTGCTGCGCTCCTGGGGGTTCCCCCTGCACCTGAAGACACGTATATGTTTTACTTCCCCTAATGGATTGTGAAGCCTTCTGAAAAGGACTTCTGGCTTGTGCCTTGTCTCCTGCAAAGCTTAGTAACATGCTCTGCAAACAGGGGGAGCTTAAAAGGAGCTTGTTGAAGGAGAGATCTGAACACAGACTAAGGAGCCCTTGCCAGTGGGGTTTGTCTCTTAGCAGCTTGTGAGTCTCTCTCGGCCCAAGGATACGGTCACCAAGCATAAACTGCGCCCTCCAGTGACAACAACTCTCACTTAAATGTGAACCAAATGCAGGGGTACCAGGGGCGCCTGCAGGGGAGCTGACCTGGTCGGGGAAAGGGGAACCTGCTGGGCCAAGGGGCTGCGCACCTGGGAGAGACCGCGCGGCCAGGCCTGTGAGCAGGGAGGCGGACGAAGCCGCCTCTTGTCCAGGGCGCTCTGCTTCCCCACAGCGCTGCTTCAAACTTCTGGGGCCTCTGGGACCTACATCTGGAGGCCACTTGACCTCCCCTAGCCCCACTCACCCCTCCCGGCCAAGCAGCCAGCAGTTTACTACGCTCCCGGTCCTCCCGGGGCTGCTCCGGCCCAGGTTCCCCGCTCGCTCCTCGGGGTCAGAATGGGAAACAGGCCCTAGGCTCCGCTGTGAACTGTGCTCTCCCACTGGCTCCCTCGGGGCGCTCCGCAAGCCGTTTCCACAGCAAACAGTCGTAAAAGGGCGGAAGCGGACAGGATTTCAGGTGCCGGAGAAGGGGTGGGCTGCGGCTGCGCGCGCTCTGGCAGGGCCCATTTTCCTCCAGATGTTTTTAGCCATAAACTGAGGGGAATGCGAAACAAGAAGCGGGCCAGATTACTAAGGACGAGGCCTGCGGAGCCCATTAGGCCGCAGCTCAGATGGTGACTCAGAGCATCCTCAGGTGCGGCTCTCCGCGCATGATCAGCTGAGCTGGGTGCAAAGGGCTTGGGACACAGAACTCCCCCAACTCCCCAGTACACAATTAAGGGGGTCCACTTTCTTCACTTCTAATTAGCACGATTTCTAAAACATCTCAGGCGTCTACTATATGCAGGTTCTGTGAATAAGACAATGTCTGCATCTAAGGGTCTCCAGTCACGCAGGGACGATGGGAGTGCACACAGCTGGTGATACAGGTCGGACTGTATCTTGTACCAGAACAGAGGGCAGCATGCAGGGGAAGCACGGAAGTGGAGGGAGACAGAGTAATCAGACTTGGGGCCAAGGGATAGCAGCAAGGTGACGCTTTGTAGGTGGGTGGGGTTGGGAGAGATGTGGAAAGGAAAGCACAGGGCGATAGGGGACCAGCGTCCATGTGATGGGCAAAAACGTGTCCTGGGAATGGTGAGTAGCCAAGTGTCACAGCGTGGGCTTCCTTTGTGGTTCAGATGGTAGAATCTGCAATGTGGGAGGCCTGGGTTGGATTCCTGGGTTGGGAAGATCCCCTGGAGAAGGAAACGGCTACCTACTCTGGTATTCTTACCTGGAGAATCCCACGGACTGGGGAGCCTAGCAGGCTACAGTCCATGGGGTTGCAAAGAGTCAGACACGACTGAATGACAGCACACAGCACAGCCTGGTACAGCTCTGGCCATGGGCAGGGCGATCAGCTGTCAGGATATTTCGCTGGAATCACATGTGGGATCCAGACCAAGAATGGATCGCAATGCAGGAACAAGGACTTTAGTCAGCGTTTCATTTGTGGACTAGTTACCAACTTCTATAAATTAAGAGATTTTTGTAAGCAAAGCTGGTTTCTCATGAAAGTCTGAAAGGTCTGGCATGTTGGGATCTTGGCTCCCTTAAGCCTCACTTGGCTCTTGCTGAGTGATAGCAGCCCCTAACAGGACAAGCATTCTCCATTCAGCCCTAGTTCTCACCCCTCTGTACTGTGGCCCTTCATCAAGTCCCCTCAGCTTTGTTGTACAGTTGCTAAGCCATGTCCAACTCTTTGGAACCCCATGAACTGCAGCGCACCAAGCTTCCCTGTTCTTCACTATCTCCCTGAGCCTGCTACCTTCGTATTTGTCATCTGTTTGCCCTCCATGGGCCTATGAGTTCATGGCTTTGCTGTAGACCCCAAGGAGATGACAGTGGAGGGCAGGGAGCTGCCACCAAGACATGTTTAGGAAAATACGTCACCTAGAGGGTGGGGAGAAGTCTGCAGCCTGGAGTCAGCAAGACCGGGGAGGGGTGCCCTGAAAGAGCTCTTTTGGAAGAAAAGGCATAAAAGGAGGCAGAAGCAAGAGGATGGAAGAAAGAGTCAGACCTGCTGGGTTAGATGATGGGGTTGATGGAAAGGGAGGAGCTGATGTGAACTCTGGGATTTCAGGACCAACCAGGATTCAGGGCGAAGGTAGAGTCAATCAAGGAGGCAGATGCGAGAGGCAGAGTTGGGCTTCAGCAAAGGACGGTGAGCTTTGCCTGGGTGTTTGGGGCAGGGCAGCCCTGTGCAAACACGTGGGTATGCCAGCCTGGACTTGGCATGCCAGAGGACCAGAGACCTCTTGGGAGTCTCTGCAGATAGGTATGCTCAG
The DNA here is from genome assembly GCA_006410615.1 of Neotragus moschatus. Lineage (NCBI taxonomy): Eukaryota > Metazoa > Chordata > Mammalia > Artiodactyla > Bovidae > Neotragus > Neotragus moschatus. The sequence continues at coordinate 503,867 of SJYA01001694.1, read as the reverse complement.
GGAGGGCCCTGCAGAGGCAGGAGGAGGAATTGAGTCATGCCTCCTCACTCTCCTCTGATGAGCTCAGCTCCTGTTCTGAGAACTTAATCACAACCTGTGCTCTGAGGACCCCTGCCAGGAGGGGACCAACCCTTCATTAGCACATCCCTGAAAAGACATGTCACTCAGAAGCCAGGGCAGTGCCCACCCTTGTCTCTCAGGCAGGAGGGGAGCAGTGGGCATGAACAGACCAGGCTGTGTCTCTCTCTGCCTGAGTCACATGAAATAATTTTGTCTGTAGTTCCTCAGAAGCACTCCTGGAGGGCGTGGGGGGCGGGGAGGGGCAGGGGCCCTGAGTCATGTGAGTCCTGTGCAGCAGATGGTGGAGGGTAGTGAGTCATAGTCTTAATTGGAAGCATACTGACAACTCAGAATGTATCCATGCCAGGGTGCCCAGCTTGCTAGTGACTGTCCCTCAAACGTTGACAGACGGGGCCGTCACCTGCGAGACTTAGTTCAGATGTTCACACCTATTTTCCCCCTGAATCTGTTTCTAAACATACTTCATTTGTGTGGTGTTTTTGGTGACTATCTGTGCCCCACGCTGGACTCTGAGAACAAGGACCAGGCCCTTAGCATCGAGCCCATTTAAAGTGAACAACTGAATGAACAAATGAATGAAGGGTTCCAACTGGTATTAAAATTTAATATGCAAGTGGGTCTGTGTAATCTACTACCTACATATATATGCTATTTTATGTATAGAATGTTTTGGGGAGAATATGATCTCACAGACAGTAATAACAGAGCTTGCTTCCTGGACACAGAGGCTGGGGATAGGAGATCCTGAATTTTTATTTTCAGGAAATTTTATTTTCACTTGATATTTTTTACTTTTATTTTTTTCTCTTTCTCCACTCTGCTCTTACAACAAGCAAAAAGACTTTACAAAGGGGTGCACACCACTCACATTGTTCCCCACTGCTCTCTTCTGCTGTGTGAACGTGGCAGACATCTTTTGTGAGTGTCTGCATGGATTTTGCACCCTTGGGGGCTGCCTTGCCACATCCCAGCCCTCTTGGAGTCTGCTGTTAGGTGGACTCCACACTTGGGTTCAGGGATGCTGGTGTGACCCCTTGTCTCTAGGGTGCTGTGTCAGGTTCTTGAGGAAACAAAGGGCCTGCCTAGTGACTGGCTGAGATCTCGCTCTTGGATTTGGAAGCATAGGGAAGGAGCAGAAGCCAGCATTATGCCTCACTGAGGACCCCAGGCAGAAGGAGGATGGAGTCAGGGCTGAGAGAGGGAGCAGGTTTCATGCCAACTGCCACGTGTGTAAGGCCTTCTGCCTTCTCTTTCTTGAAAGCACGTGGTGGAGGATCACGGTAAAGAGGGTCTTGAGTGCTTCAAGATTCAGCAAGAGAAGCTATCCAACATTAAATAGGTGAGAGAAAGGACTCTACTTTTCAAATGTGCTGAAAACATTGAATATCCATATGCAAAAAACAAATAAACACACAAAATTCAGTGTATATCTTGCACCATATCCACAAATGAACTCAAAATAGATGATAGACCTACATGTAAAACCTAACACTGTAATGTTTCTAAAAGAAAACGTAGAATATCTTTGTAAATTTGGATTAGGCAAAGATTGCTAAAAATGCAACACTAAAAAAAAAAAACCCATGAAAAAAATGAATTGATGAACTTGACTTTATCAAAATTAAAAATCTCTGCTTTTGGGCTTCCCTGGTGCCACAGTGGTAAAGAATCTGCGAGCCAGTGATGCAGGAGGCATGGGTTTGATGCCTGGTGTGGGAGAATCCCACGTGCCTTGGAGCAACTAAGCCCATGGGCCACAGCTACTGAGCCTGTGCTCTAGAGACCAGAAGCCACAACACTGAGCCCACCTGCTGCAACTACTGAAGCCCCAAAGCTTGAGCGCCTGTGCTCCAAAGGGAGTAGCCCCCACTTGCCACAACTAGAGAAAAGCCCATGCAGCGGTGAAGACCCAGTACAGTCAAATAAATGAATAAATAAACCTGCACTACTTTAAAAAAAAAAAAATCTGTTCTTCAAAAGATTTTGTTAAGAGACTAAAGAAAACCACAGGCTGGAAAAAAAATTGCAAAGCATAGATCCAAGAAGGGACTTGTATGTAGAATATATAAAGAATGCTAAAAGCCAATGATAAGAAATCAAAAGACCTAATTTAAAAATGGGCCAAAGTCTTGAAGAGATGTGTTACCAAAGAAGATACATAGATAGTAAATAAGCATGTGAAAAAGTGATTAGCAACATAAATCACTAAGTAAATGCAAATTAAAACAACAACACTGAGATACCACAATGCATTTAATAGAATGGCTAAAATGAAAAAGACTGACCATATCAACTTTTGGTGAAGTATGGAAAACATACACTACTGATGGGAATACAAAATAGTACAACCATTTTGGAAAACAGTTTGACAATTTCTTAAAATGTTAAACATGTATCCTCTACATGATTCAACCATTTCACTCTTGGGTGTTTTCCAAGAGAAGTGAAAACATATGTCCATAATGAAGACTTCCCCACAGCTTTTTGTAACAAATATCCATCAAAAGGTAAAAGGATAAACAAATTAAAGTATGTCCAAACAATGGAATACTATTGTGCAGCAAAAAAGAATGAACATAGATGAATCTCAAAATCATTCTGTTGAATGAGGGAAACTAAACAATATGGAGTGTATAACTTGTGATATAAGTGGAGAGAAAAAACATGCTCATAGATGTGAAAGCCAATATCCTTACAAGGCTGCTGCTGCTGCTGCTGCTAAGTCACATCAGTCATGTCTGACTCTGTGCAACCCCATTATCTCCAAAATAATTTATGTTTTCAATACAATCTTAATAAAAATCCACTTCTGTCTTCTTTTTAATGGAAACTGATAACCAACTGTAGAATCTAAATGAAGGAACCAAATGTTGCAAAAGTACTTGGGTGTAGAAGGGGTGAATTCTTCTGGCCAGGGATCAAGACATAAAGTTATAGTAATTACAACAGCATGGTATTACCACTCAGACCCATAGTCAGGTGGGAACCTAAGATATTTCAGAAGAATCATTACAAATACATGGAAAAAGGATGAAAACATTTGGTTATCTGAATGGAAAAAAAAAAAGCATTTTTGCTACACCAAAAAATATTTTCCAGATGGATTAAAAATCAAAATGTGAAAAGCAGAACTAAAAAAGTGTTATTCATTTATATCAAATTAAATGAGACCGCACAAACTTGAGAGATAAGTTGAGAATTTTGATTACATTAAAATTAGACATTTCTGTTCAAAAAACACCAAAACCAAAACAAACATGTTACATATTGGGAGAGGATAACTACCACCCATAAAACTAAGAAAGAATTAATATCCAGAATATATAAAGAACATCCACAAATCAATAAGAAAAATATACCCCCCAAGTGAGCAAAAGAGGAAACCCAAATTGCCATAAACATATAAAAATCACACGAGATCTGTGTGTGCCTAGCCTCTGTGTGTCTAGACAAAGGCAAATTAGAACCAGGAGATACTCTTTCTCATCATCAGATTAGCAAAAAGTAAAAATTCCAGCAACATCAAGCATGGGAGAGGATGTGAAGAAAGATAATCCAAAAACACTTAACTGTGGAGGCATAAAATGACACATTTTTAGAGAGTGATTGGCACTATTTTATACAAATTGAAGCCACACACGTGTCCTGATGGACTTCCCATGTGGATCCTTGGGTCAGGAAGATCTCCTGGAGGAGGAAATGGCAACCTACTCCTGTCTTCTCGCCTGGGAAATTCCATGCACAGAGGAGCCTGGTGGGCTACAGTCCGTGGGGTCGCAAAGAGTCAGACATGACTGAATGACTATGCATGCATGCACGCCAATGCAGGAGACACAGGTTCAATTCCTGGGTCAGGAAGATCCCCTGGAGAGGAAAATGGCAACCCATTCCAGTATTCTTGCCTGAGAAATCCCATGGACAGAGAAGCCTCGTGGGCTACAGTCCATGGGGTTGCAAAGAGTCAGACACGACTTAGCAAGTCAGCAACGTGTTCTGACCCAGCAAGTCTGAGCAAAGATCCCAAAGAAACTTTGCACATGGACACAAGGAGACGTGAACATCTCCAGAAGCAGAATAGCAAAAATCTGAAAGCAACCTAAATGCTCATCACTAAGAGAACAGATGAACTAACTGCAATGATGCGTTTACTGCAGTGAAAGTGAATCACTACCCCACTCTTTAACATGGATGAGGCTTAAAACCACAATGTTGAATGAAAGAAGCAAATGACAGAAGGATTCATACAGAATTTAAACTACAAAAGTTTTACTTTTTTAGGTAGCTGCACTCCCCTCCCCAGTTAGGTTACAAATAGGGTCAGCAAACCTTTTCTGTAAAAGGCAGATGTAAATATTACTGGTGCAGACAACATACAGTCTATATCTCCCCTTCTGTCGCAATCCTTTAAAATGTTAAAACCATCCTTACCCCGAGGGCTGTAGTTTGCCGACCCCTGGGCCAGATCAACTCCCCCTTTAATGATTGGGTAGCTGGTGTCTTTTGGTGATAACTTGGTCAAATGTCATTTTTTTTTCTGGCTCTCTGATGACCAGAGCAGTTTTATTTCAGTATTTTAGATTCAATTGGATTTATTTTACAGCTTCAAATCAGGTTTAACTCAGACTCAGCTCTGCACTGCTGTGTTGGCTGACGGTGCCTGCAGCTTCGCTGGTTGGAGAGTAGGGAAGGGTCTGCTCCTCAAACACTCTGCCTTCTGTTCTCCCTTTGAACATTCCTCTCTATATCCCTCTTCAGACTCTAAACCCCCTAGTTCTTACTCTCTAGCCCCTCCTTGTACAGGGCCCCCTGGGAAGGCAAGGAGGTTCTGGACACACGACTGGCCCATCCTCAGTAGTGGGGAAGAGATGTCCCACTTCAATCAGGTTCTGGGTGGTTCTGGCCAATGCCATGGTGCTAATGAGGTTGGTGGGCTCAGCAGAGGTGGCGCTCGAGGCTTTCTGGGGCTCGTGGTCGGTTCCCACAGTCCCTTCTGTAGCTAGGGTCTGAACTTCTCCTGAGAAGGGTGGTGTCTACCTTCATCCCTGACGGCAATGCACCCCTGCAAACCCCCCACTCAGAGTCGGGGCTCCATCATTCCAGCTGCCTCCACTGCTCCTGCTGTCTGTTCACCCCAGTGTTCCACCATCTACATAGACCCCAGGCACCTCCAGCTTGTCCATCTGGGCTCTCCCAGGGGCAGAAGACCTGGATGGGGTAGACTGCCCTATCTTTCTTGCAGACACATAGCCTCTGTTGCCCAGAGCTCTCCTGGCAAGGCTTCTGCCTTCGGAGATCTCTAGAGAAGAGTTAAACACTGGTCTTAGGGGTCAGAGGAACCTGCCAGACACCCTTTTCTTCCCACAATGGGGGGCAGGGGGACTTACATCAGACACTTGTTCCCAGGGTGCCCCAGGGCTCCTCTTGCTGTACCTCCAACAGCAGCAGCAGCCCCAGGGCCGGCTTTGGGTCTGTGGCTCTGAACATATGGTCAGCCTGGGCCAGGCCACCAGCCTCCCCAAACTGTAGACAGTCCCGCACCCAGGCTGCAGGAGAGGAGGTCGCCCTGGCCTCTGGCACCTTCTGGCACCACCAGTGGGTAGGGGGACAGGGCACCTGGCATTTGGTGGGAGGCAGTCCCTTCTCGAGTCTGTGAGGAGGGGCTGGCTCCCCCAGGTAGATTTCTGAGCTCAGACCAGAGGCCCTCAGTCCTTGGTATCCTCAGTTTTTGTCCCTGGCTGCAATTCTGGGACAGCAGGAAAAATCGCTGTCAGCCCCGGTTTCAACAGCCCATCCTTCGGCCCTCATTCCTGTGTGCCTGCCCCCCACCTTCCTGAAGGGTTCTCCCCAGCATGAGAGCAGTCAGATGTGTAGTAGGTAGGGCACTCCAGGCCTCAGCGCTGGCTCTGCCACATTAATTGGTGGATAACGATACCCTCTCAGGGACGCAGTTTGAAGATGAAATGAATTAGTACTTGTGAAGAGTTTAAAATCGTTCCTGGCACAAAGTAAGGAATTCTGGAAGTTTGTTGCTCATCTCATCACATGGAATAAGCTACCTCACCTCTCTGAACCACAATTTCTGGCCTGTACAGTGAGGCTTTAAGACGGGATTTGAGGGTTAGCTGAGACAGTGTGATGTCCAGCACGGAGCCTGCACCAAGTATCTGCTAATTCCCTTCCATTCCCCTCTGTTTCTGCTCTTGTCATTTCAGAAAGCCAGGCCTCAGAGCAACAAGGTTTGTTCAGGTGAGCGGGAGCCACTGGCCTTGGAATGCATTATGTTAGGTGGGCCAAAGCAAGGCAGGGAGCACAAGGGCCAAGATTCATTGCTGCTTGATTGGAAGCAACAGGAGAAGACCATTGAAAAAGTGAAAGTGTGAGTCGCTCAGTTGCTTCTATCCATGGAATTCTACAGGAAGAATACTGGGTTGCCATTCCCTTCTCCAGGGGATCTTCCTGACCCAGGAACATGTCACTCTCGTGTTGCAAGCAGATCCGTTACTGTCTGAGCCACCAGGGCTCAGAAAAGCATCATTGTGCCTTACAGCCTTCCATCCACTGGGATGGATCCTGGGAAAGGGAAACTAGGCTTGGGTTCCATGGACCGCTGGGCAATATTTAACAGGAGTCTGAGGCCTTTCTGGGCTTCCTTGTGTATCAAGAGAGGCAGGTGATGTGCACTTCCATCTGATTCTGACCGGTTAGTCCCCCAGGCCCCACCCAGTGGCCATTCTCTCTCTCTCTCACTTTAATGCCCTCTCTCATCAATCTTTTACCTTGATTACAGTTTTATTTTGCTCACAGCACCAGATTTTGTTATTCTCTGGCACAGCCCAGCATATTCATTCCTCCCAGATGCACTTCTCTGCTCTGCCTGGAGAATGGTGATGAAGTGATGTCTCCATGGAAACAGATGTTGATCTCACAGTTGCTTAGCGGGTGTGCTGCAGGATGATGTAAGCCATGCTCTGGCTTCTCAAGGGCTTGGTATCCTTTGATGTATCCGTACTACTGGGGCTGGGGTGAGTAGAAGGTTTCTTCCCTTGTTTCTATCCTTTTCATGTAAAAGTAGAAAAGCAAAAAGAATGGGAAATGTACCTTCTTTGGGAGGAATGCTTTTGTAAGAAGAGTAAAGTGTTGGAAGTCAGAACTGGATCTGAATCAGAGGTAAGATAATGAAGGTGCTATGTTCCTCTGGAGAAACAGGCTGGGGGAAACTTGGAAACTGTCCAGAGGGGGCTGCTGCTGACCAGGGAATACTCAACAACCCCACTCACTACAAGGCTGCAGACCCTTCACCTGGGACAATCACTGCTCACACCAGAGCAGCCCTAATGTTTGCAGGCTGGGGCAAGAGCACAAAGGCCACACACCATGCCTCGAAATACATACAATTATAAACCAAGTCAACAGAGTGTTAAATAAAATATACTCTATCCTCTGACTTTGGCAACTGGAGTAGGCAGAATAAAAATCCCCCTCCCACAATGTCCATATCCTAGTCCCTGAAACCTATAACTATGTAATGTGGCATTAAGGTTATAAATGGGATTAAAGTTGCCAGTCAACTGGCTTTAAGATTATACACTATAGTCTAGATTATCTGTAGGGGCCCAATGCAATCCCCAGAGTCCTTAAAAGTGAAAAAGGAGGGACTTTCCTGGTGATCCAGTGGTTAAAGCTCCACGCTCCCAATTCCGGGGGTCACAGGTTCAATTCCTGGTCAGGGAACTAGATCCTGCATGCCGCAATTAAAGAGTCTAGATGCAACAATGAAGAGCCCACGTTTCACAACTAAGACCCAGGGCAGTCAAACACATATATATTTTAAAAAGCGAAAGAGGAGCAGGAGAGAAGGTCAGAGTGATGAGGTATGAGAAATACTGGATCAGTCACTATTGGCTTTGGAGATGGAAGAGGCCACAAGTCCAGGAATGCTGGTGGCCTCTAGAAGCTGGAAAAGGCAAGAAGAGAGATCCTCCCCTTAGAGCCTCCAGAAAGGAATGCAGCCCTGTTGATACTCAGTGAGACTTCTGACCGACAAACTCTAATAAACCTGTGTGGATTCAAACCTCGAAGGTGGTGGTAACTTGCTACATCAGAAATAGGAAACTAACAGTCATGGCATGATGGCTGTGTGGAGGGATGCAGACAGAGGAGGGCCAAAGGGGTCCTGCTAACTGCTGTGGCCCAGACAGGGGCCTTCTTGCCTGCCTGCATCTAAGGGCAGAACTGGTACTGTCACAGGAGAAAGAAGAAAATCATTTCCTCTCCTTTCCCTTCTCCAGTAGCCATTTCTCAAAACAAGACAAAACAAAAAGCCGCCCAACCAAGCCAAACCAGCCAAAACCTCCACCATAAAGCTAAAGCCTGCTTTGCAACTGGCAGCGGGGAGGAGGGCAGCTGTCTGGTGTCAGAAAAGACGATGGAGCCTTGGCCCTACTGGACATCCTCACTCATCTGAATTTGCCATGAACTAGCTCCGGCCTGGTCGTGCCTCGGGGTTCCAACCCCCGACTGTTAGCTGGACTTCCAAGAGTACACCAGGCAAGAATGACTTCTCCGTTCCTTCCCTCACCTCTCCTGCAGTCTAGCAAACTGTCTTGCTTAGCTCTGAGGGGTGTGCTCTGAGCAGTCAGGAATCACAAAGCAGTCAGAGGTAAATGTTCTCCCCTCTCTCTTCTGATGTCCTATATCCTGCAGGTCCAGGGTCCTCCCCCTCCTCCAGGAAGCCCTCCCTGACCTCTGCTGCCCATGCAGCACTTTCTGGCTGTAGCCCTTTCACATCTGTGTTTTCTCTTCTGTGAATAGTGACACATTATGTGTGTAGAGTATAAACACATCTGTTCGGTGACTGTTTCTTGCCTCTAACTCCTAACAGGTGATGCACAATGCTAGGCACATTGCAGGCCTCGCAGAATCGTCAGCCAGTTGATTATCATGAACACTTGGTTGCAAAATTCCAACCAAAGCCTGAAATAACGTGTAACCCGTAGGCTTACCTCCTCTGCTGACCCCTCCTCTAGCCATGGCCCATGTGACTTCATGCTTTCACAGCCTCTTAGACACCTTCCCTGGGTCTCCTTGAATATCTTCATGGAGGCTCCTCTCTTCTGCAGTCTCTGGGTAGACCCTTTCCTAAGATGGGGAAATTTTAAGTTCAATGGCTCAGGGGATTTGTCCCTGAGCCAGGCTAGCTAGTTCTTCTCTGACCTTGATCTCAGGTCTACTAACAGGCCTTAATTGGTGGCTACGTCCTGCCTTCAGCTCCTATTCTAGTGGCCTCTGGACCCCCTGGGCCTTGACACCTGCTAGGTCCAAGTTCCATTTCCTCTACAACTCAGCCTGGATGGAATCTGAGCTCCTGAGGCCTGTGCCCCCTGCATGAGCTTCACACGTCTCCTGCTCCTGGGACACCTACTGATCTGTCTGCCAGGATACCCACTCTACACCTCTAGCCAGGCTGCCCTCTCACAGCTCCCTGCCTGTCCCATCTTCTCTGTATACACTGTGGATTGCCAGCAGGATGGGTCCTTCTCTGACCTTGATCTCAGGTCTACTAACAGGCTTTATTCGGTGGCCACATCCTGCCTTCAGCTCCTGTTCTAGTGGCCTCTGGATCCCCTGGGCCTTGGTACCTGCCTGCTCCAGGTCCATCCCCTCAAACCTCACCTTACCCAGTGCTGGTAGAGCCTTGAGGTGCGGACTCTTCCTAGCTTGACTCTGACTTATATCTTTGTTCATTTATTCATCCACTTAGCCACTCACTCATCCAGCAAATACTTGCTGAAACCCTGCTCCATGGCAGGCAGTGTGCTGGAGTGGTTCTTGGAGTTCTGTGCACCAAGAACTCACCAAACTCTGAGCCAAAGGCTTCACCCAAGGCCCCACTCTGAGGCTTCACGTGGTGGAGGTACCTTGAAGGCTGGATCTGATTGTGGCCACCTGTAGTGCTGTTTGTAACAATTACATGGATACCACAGGGCAGAACAAGACAAACTAGATTACAGTTCTAATCATGATAGAATTCTTTGGTATAATAAGCACTCATAAAAATAAACAAATTAAACCATATGAGCTACATTTAATTTTTAGTTATTTAACACATGACATGAGTCTTTCAAGAAGTCCTGGTTGAGATTTCTTACAGCCAGGAGTCCAAGAGGAGTTGTCTATAGCCAGTTACAGTTCAAAATAGCTTGGCGATCAGCGACATCACCATTATGAGCAGCTTGTACTGGTGGAAGAATGTGTGACCAGTGAGTATTTACCATCCGTGTGAGTGACAGTGAGGTGGCTGGAGCCATCCCACAGTGAACAGTGCTAAGACATTGTTGCCCCTCCTCTATATGATCAAACTAGAAATCTGAGCATTAAACATTTTACTAACAAAAATGTAGCACAAATTCCATACTTAAAGTCTTGTATTTCTGATTGTATCCTGAAGAGTATCTATAATAGCAATATTTGGCTTCAGCTCAATGTTTAACACTTGGCCATTTTTCCACTTTGGGTGAGTGTTCACTAAAGCTCTAAAAGGACCCCACTGAGCCTTCTGTGTTTCCTTCCTCCACAGATATCTCAGTTAAAAGTAGCACCTCCACCAAGGCTGAAAACAGGTTTCTTCTCTCACCTCTTCCTCATGCTGATTCTCAACCTTCTCCTGAATCATGGTTGTGGAGCCAGTTCACTGAGATCTCGTGGAGACACAAGCTGAGAAACCCCACACATCCTCTGGGGAAACCGTCAGCCGGCACCTATCCTACTGGTGTTCAGCCAGCCCAAGTCGGCTGCCTTTAACCCAGATGGTGCTGCCTCTTTCAGAATACCCCCCTCCTAGTCTTTCTCCAGCAAAGAGGAAGGACCCCAGTTTTTGTCCAGGTTGCGGTTGCTCTCTGGTCTCTAGCCATGCCTGTTAACACCTATTAACACAGAACAGATCAGAGCCCCACCTACTCCATGCTCTGGGTGGAGTTCTGAAAGTGAAAGTCGCTCAGTCATGTCTGACTCTTTGCGACCCCATGGACTATACAGCCCATGGAATTCTCCAGGCCAGAATACTGGAGTGGGTAGCCTTTCCCTCCTCTAGGGGATCTTCCCAACCCAGGGATCGAACCCAGGTCTCCTGCATTGCTGGCGGATTTTTTACCAGCTGAGCCACAAGGGAAGCGGGAGTTCTGAATTGTCAGGGTGTGGTCCACATGGTATGCAAAAGGAGGCGGAGAAGCGTGCAGCAACAACACCCCACACTGACGGCAAATACCTGCAGCTGGAATAGCCCAGCATCGCCACAGTCACAGTGGACGGTGATTCACATCTGCAAGTCAGCCTGGATTTCAAACATCGTGTCGGTGGCCTGATAAGTTCGTGGCATTCCCGTGAGCCAGACCCCTTCTCCACCTGGGGATCAGAAAAAGTCACAGCAGCCAGCAGAGTCGCCTCGGTGAGTGAGGGCACAGGTTGCGCACACCAGCCATGCACACTGCCTTCCCTATGCCCTCCATCTTGTCATGTTTTAGAGAGTAGTTTGCTGTGTTACTCTGCCCGACGGGCTGCCTAGGTTACAGGCTACAAATTCTTTCCAGAATTTCAAAGCTTCCTTTGAAAGCGAAAGTGAAAATGAAGTCGCTCAGTAGTGTCCGGCTCTTTGCGACCCCGTGGACTGTAGCCCTCCAGGCTCCTCCGTCCATGGGATTCTCCAGGCAAGAATACTGGGATTACATTTTGTATTTTCCATGCAATTTGCCTTTCTAGGAGAATGTTCTGGGGGATGAGTAACTTTGGTTTGCCCAGATGGTCTTCCTTTCAACTACTTTCCATATTTTTAAGGATTCCTTATTCTATCTTTTCAAAGTGGTGTTTGATTTGAGATTTTAGGCTGAGACACTGCTTTTTACTGCAAATTCCTGCCCATATGCCATTGTTCCATCTTTTGAGGAAGACTGGGTGAACTCTACTGTTAGCTGAGATCATCAAGGCACTGTTTCTCAAAGGAAGATATCTGTCCACAATCAGCATGCTCCCTAAAAATGCAGACTGCTGGGTCTGGTTGCAAAGACATGGACTTAAACTGTGGGTGGGGCAGGAGAAGGCCCTGGAATCTGCATTGCTTACAATTGCAGCAGGTGGTACTTGCACACTGTGGAGTGTGAGAACAACCATTCCAGATGAAGGAGCAGGAGGAGTGAGCTTCCCAGGTGCTCTCGGGGGCTGCTCTCTTTTGCACATCTCCTCAATCCACGGCACCCAAGCTGTAAGAAGGACCCCTGTACCAGGTCTCCTTACCCATCCTTGTAGGTTTCAGCAACTTTCCCATCTTGCAGAATCCTAACAGCCATTCTGAAGGCAAGCTGCACCGAGTTGGACTCCGTAGAAATAAACCTGGCCACCTTGCCTGGGTTTGGGGCCATGTGGACAGAAGAGTACAATTGAGATGGGTGCTTCCCCGCACTTCCCACATGGAAACAATGTAAAAAATGATGATATTTGAATTCACACTGAGATTAGCAGGTGAGACTTCTTGAGGCTGCTCTAGAGGCTCCAGCCTCCACAAGCCTGGTCTGACCGCCCAGAGAACTGAACGCTCAGCACACCTGTTGCCTGCTTGTCCGCAGTGCCGCATAGATGTCTGCTGTTCTTGTCCAGATAAGAAATGGATGCTGGCCTGCAGGAATAGAGAGGTGAGGATGAAGCAGCAGATGCTGAGGCTGGGAATGTTAGCCTTAACAACCGAGTAGATGGGGGAAAGATGGAAGGAAAGGTATCAGAGGGCGGTGGGATCTGAGCTCAGCTGGGAGGTGGGACCATGGACAGAGCAATGGCAAAGCCTGGTCTTCTTGCTGCGGGTGCTGTTCCTTTACTTCTTGCCTGTCTCCTCTGCGTCCTGGCTAAAACCACATGCTTTTCCCTGGTCATCTGTTCCAGGGGCTTCTAAGAGAAACGAGGACAGCAATGCTCCAGGTGTTGGAGCAGATGGTTGCTTTCTCCTCCCCAGCCCCTTTGTTCCCACTAATGATGGGTGGGGAGTGTTTTCATTTCCCATTTTATTTCTTAGTCAAGGCTCACACAAGCTATGTAACTTGTCCCATGGCTGGCCAGGGGCTGAGACAGGGACTTTACCTCTGGCCTTTTCCATCCCTAAATCAATGTTTTCTGTGCTTTTTCAGTCACCACTGAGACCACCGTCTCTGTCACCACATTGACAGATGACCCATTTGCTCTTTGTATGAGTCTCAAAAGTGAAAGGGAAGTCGCTCAGTCGTGTCCAGCTCTTTGCGACCCCATGGACTGTAGCCTAGCAGGCTCCTCCATCCATGGAATTTTCCAGGCAAGAGTACTGGCTGCTGCTGCTGCTGAGTCGCTTCAGTCGTGTCCGACTCTGTGCGACCCCATAGACGGCAGCCCACTAGGCTCCTCTACTGGAGTGGGTTGCCATTTCCTTCTCTAGTCTCAAGCTGTGGGCAGTTTGGGCTCTGAGGCTCCTAGGCTGCACCCAAGGCACCCGGCCAGTAGGTGGCGAGCAGAGCTCTCTGACTCCCTAAATACTGAAGTCCCGGGGTCCTTTGTGCTCCAGCAAGTCACCAAGTTCGTGAGTTCAGTATAACCCCTTCTTGACCTGTGCCTCCTAATCCGCTCTCTGGCCCTTCGTGGCAATGAGATGCAGTCTCGGTTTCCAGATAGGGCAGACCCAAGAGACAACTTTGCTTTAAACCCAGCAGTGGATTACATGTTGGTGAGTCTGAAGTTTATACAATTTTGGAGAGAGTCTTTAGGAAAAAAGAAACATATACTACTTATGCAAAATTCATAGAAAATACAGGACTGTGCAGTTGAGGGGCCCTGAAGATTATACTGTTACCTCCCCAGCTATCTATCTGCCTCTGCTCAGGGCTGTTGAGGGCAGGCAAAACCTCAATCACTTTTCCCTTCTGCTCCCCTCTTGCCCTGGACAAGTGCAAAATCACAGTATCCTTGCATCTGAAAAAGGCAGTGTCATCCCAAGGCCCTGGAGGCCCCTTTATAAATGTCAAGCTAATTATTAGATGATTAGATAATAGCTACAGTGTGTGCCTTCTGGGTCAGCTGCTGCTAACAAAATACCCCAAGGATAGCAAGGGATTTGTTTGCAAAGATGTCAAGGACTAAGTGCTTTAGGGCTTGATGGTGAAAACAAGCTCCCAGGGACCCTCAGTCAGGGAGACGCCTCCAAGGCAGAGGATGGGAGGTGGGGTGGGAGGAGGCTGTGCCAGGCACAGATCTCTTCCCTGCGGAAAGAGCTCCCATGCTCAGTCATGTCCAACTCTGTGNTTCAAAAGATGTGCTCATCTCCATACCTTGCACTGCCTCTCTGGTTTCTACCATTTTAGATAAGAATTCTTTGAAAGCATGCTACATATTCAGTGTATAATTTTTTAAAGAGGACACATCTTTCTTGATAATCAAAAATTTTCATCTAAACCATAAACTAATATGTAGTGATACTTTTACGGTTTCTAAGGGCGAGAGGAGCACTGATTGTTTTTGTTTTTTTTTCCTGCTCAGTTTTTAACTTTTAAAATCTATCCTTTGTCCTTTTGTAGTTAGTTGCGATTACTTCTTGTATCTCTAATATCTGCCACCTTCCTACTTCTAGGACTTGCAGTTTGATTTTATTAGAAGCCTTACCAAAGGAACACTACGCAATAGCTAAGATGAAATAAAACTGGAAAAAGTAGCAGTCCTCCCTACTCTGTCCTTTCATGCTCCCAGGTTTCAGTGACCCGCGGTCAACCATGGTCAGAAAACATTAAAAGAACAATTCCAAAATTAGGCAATTCATCAGCTTTAAACTGCATACTATTCTAAAGAGCATGACGAAATCTCTCGCCCAACTGTTCAGTCCTGTTTGGGAGGTGAGTCACACCTTTGTCCAGTGCATTCAGCCCACTGGTCACTTAGCAACCACCTGGGTTATCTCAGTGACTCTCGCCATATCAGGGTGCTCATGTTTAAGTCATCCTTATTTTACTCAGTAGCCACCTGAGTTATCACAGCGGCTCTTGCACTATCAGTGTGCTCATATTTAAGCTGTCCTTATTTTACTTACTAAGGGCCCCAAAGCATGAGAGTGGTCATGCTGGCAATTCAGATATGCCATAGAGAAGCTTTAAATAAGCTTCCTGTGCATAGAAAGCTGAAAATTCTTATCTTAATAAGGGGAAAATATCATATGCCGAGGTTGCTAAGATCTAAGGTAAGAATGAATCTTCTATCTGTAAAACTGTGAAGAAGGAAAAAGAAATCTGAGCTAATTTTGCTACCACATTCCTAAACTACCATTACGGTCTAGGGCATTATGGGCTTAGCTAAGATGGAAAAGGCATTAAATTTGTACATATATATTGGGTTGGCCAAAACGTTCAGTTGGGTTTTTCTGTTACAACTGATAGAAAAACCCAAACAAACTTATTGGTAAACCCATTATTCTGAGAGTAAAGAGACTCTATTCATATAACTTGTTATAGTACACCGCTGTAATTATTTATTATTAGTTACTGTTGTCAATCTCTTACTGTGTCTTATTTATCGATTAAACTTTATCAGAGGTATATGTGTACAAGAAAAAACAAGATATACATAGGGTCCCATAGTATCCAGCGTTTCAGGCATCCATTGGGGTCTTGGAATATATCCGCGCCACCCCCCCACCCCCCGTAGAAAAGGGGAGCAGAGAAGGCAATGGCGCCCCACTCCAGTACTCTTGCCTGGAAAATCCCATGGATGTGCAGTCCATGGGGTCACTAAGAGTCAGACACAACTGAGCGACTTCACTTTTCACTTTCATGCATTGGAGAAGGAAATGTCAACCCACTCCAGTGTTCTTGCCTGGAGAATCCCGGGGACNTGAATGTTGAGCTTTAAGCCAACTTTTTTACTCTCCTCTTTCACTTTCATCAAGAGGCTTTTGAGTTCCTCTTCACTTTCTGCCATAAGGGTGGTGTCATCTGCATATCTGAGATGATTGATATTTCTCCTGGCAATCTTGATTCCAGCTTGTCTTTCTTCCAGCCCAATGTTTCTCATGATGTACTCTGCATAGAAGTTAACTAAGCAGGGTGACAATATACAGCCTTGACGTACTCCTTTTCCTATTTTGAACCAGTCTGTTGTTCCACGTCCAGTTCTAACTGTTGCTTCCTGACCTGCATATAGATTTCTCCAAGAGGCAGGTGAGGTGGTCTGGTATTCCCATCTCTCTCAGAATTTTCCACAGTTTATCGTGATCCACACAGTCAAAGGGTTTGGCATAGTCAATAAAGCAGAAATAGATGTTATTCTGGAACTCTTGCTTTTTCCATGATCCAGCGGATGTTGGCAATTTGATCTCTGGTTCCTCTGCCTTTTCTAAAACCAGCTTGGACATCTGGAAGTTCACCGTTCACGTATTGCTGAAGGCTGGCTTAGAGAATTTTGAGCATTACTTTACTAGCATGTGAGTTGAGTGCAATTGTGTGGTCATTTGAGCATTCTTTGGCATTGCCTTTCTTAGGGATTGGAATGCAAACTGACCTTTTCCAGTCTTGTGGCCACTGCTGAGCTTTCCACATTTGCTGGCATATTGAGTGCAGCACTTTCACAGCATCATCTTTCAGGATTTGGAATAGCTCAACTGGAATTCCATCACCTCCACTAGCTTTGTTCCTAGTGATGCTTTCTAAGGCCCACTTGACTTCACATTCCAGGATGTCTGGCTCTAGATGAGTTTAAGGTAGAAGCTTTTATTACTACTAAACAGATGAACTGAGACCACACGGGTAAGTAAGTGGTGGAACCGGTATTTCAACCCAGAGCTTAGCCCAGAGTGAAGAGCACCCTGGGCTAAGCTCCCTTCTCTCTCCATTTTTTTTTCTAGATACACTGGACACTTGGATTGTAAATGACACCCCCCTTCCCAGTCCCCTTAGACCTGCCCACACTCAGGACTTCCCACACGCCTAAGTTGAAGAACTTAGGCCACGAACAATGTGAAGCCGTACCATGGCTTCTCTGGTTCCCAAAGAGGGGTTAGTTAACTGGGTTGATGATTTGTAGGTGCACTCGGTGGAAACGTGGACACTCCATGGAGATTGCCGGAAGAGGGGAGGGGAGGCGGGCATCTGATGGGAAGGGGTGGGTGGAGGGGTCAGGCAGCTGCAAGAAGCCCCCACTTTTGAATCCAGCCAGAGCAGCACCACCTTCACCTCATGAGCTGGGCCGGGCTTCCTGATAAATTTCATGTTTAAGCAAAAGGATCTGCATCCCCAACATGTTACAGAACCACACGAGTCCCCCAGCCCTGCGCCCCCCACACTGGCTGGCTGGGTGGGAGAATTACACCAGGATCTGCAGGGAAAGCAGATCCTGACCTTCCCTGTTAAGGCGATTTGGTGAAGCATGTGAACCTCTCCAAGCAGTATTTTCAAATGCATTAGACAGAACACATACGATTACAAAGGAAATCAATTACATTGAACTACAGTTATCAAAATATTTTCTAAAACCTCACATTTGCAATCTGGTACCTCATGCACTTCTTTGTTCACGTATTCAACCCCCATAATTCTCAAGCTGGGAGGAGCTTAAGCAGTAATTTAAGATATCTGCAACCAGTCCAGTCTGGTAGGAAGAGTCTCTGGGATTTCTACTGGTGGCAAATCACAGGCTCAGCTCAAACACCTCAGTTCCTTTTGCCTACACTCCTGACAGCAAGAAATGCTAAATTTTGGCTGAAATATAAAGGTATAAAAGATTTTTCCCATCCAAGTGTCTGAACCCTTTGAATTCTGCCGTGGGCCCCGTAGCCCCTAATGGAAATCTGTCAGCACAGTGTACGTCAGCCCTCTAAGTTCTTACCCCTAATTGTCAGTGTTGGTATGTTTTGCTGGGGCAGTTGGCACAGTGCCCTGGCTTGACCGAGCTCCTTCTCGCTCATTCTTTGCTCTAAGTCCTGGTGACTGTGGGGGCAGTGGTGGTGGGTGGAGGGGGGTGTCTACACATCTTTTCTCCTGGATTGTGATCAGGTGCCTCTGGCCCCAAGATGACCTGTAACTATTCCCTCCACCAAGGAAAGCTGCAAATGGAGGCCTGCAGCATCCCACCCTGGGTCTGAGGACATCATCCATCACCCCAAGACCAGAACACTCCCTCCCGACCCAGCTTGCCCTCATGCGTGTGCTGCAAACTCATTCCCAAGAGGGAGAGTCCACAAGGACCCTTCGGGTGACTCACTCCGCCTGGTCAAAATAACAGACCGGCTCTGCTGCAAAGGCATGGGATTAGGCAGCCTTCAGAGAGCTATTTTGGGATGGGTGGTTTCTTTTCTCTCCCTCTGATGGTTTGTTTTCAGACTCATTCAGAGAATGCCACAGAGGTCACGGGAGCCAAGGGAATGGTGGCACTTTCTCCTCAGCACCTGTGGTGGGGTGGGGAGGGGGGTCCAGGGCTCAGCGTGCCTCCACCGCTTCCCAGGAAAGAACTGATGGTTGTCTGCAACTTCTCAGAAATCCCACAGTGTGCCCAGTCACTGCTCTGGTGGCCCAGTGTTCGGAGGGCTCAGGCTGGGAGATGGAAAAAGGCAGGGTGGGGCCTAGTTGAGCCTGGACAGGGTCAAGAAAGCTGGAAGGGACCCCAGAGGGTGTGCACCCACCCTCCCTATTGCCCACCCACCCTCCGTATTGCCCAGATAAGGAACCCAGTGCTGGGTCCCAGGGGTCAGTTAGTTCAGTTCAGCTGCTCAGTTGTGTTTGACTCTGCGACCCCATGGACTTCAGCGTGCCAGGCCTCCCTGTCCATCACCAACTCCCGGAGTTTACACAAACTGATGTCCATTGTGTCAGTGATGCCATCCAACCATCTCATCCTCTGTCATCCCCTTCTCCTCCCACCTTCAATCTTTCCCAGCATCAGGGTCTTTTCCAATGAGTCGGTTCTTCCCTTCAGGTGGCCAAAGAATTGGAGTTTCAGCTTCAGCATCAGTCCTTCCAATGAATATTCAGGACTGATTTCCTTTAAGATGGACTGGTTGGATCTCCTTGCATGTCTCTTATACACATCTTGGGTGCTAAGTCACTTCAGTCGTGTTAGACCCTTTGCGACCCCATGGGCTGTAGCCTTCCAGGCTCCTCTNTTCCAATGAATATTCAGGACTGATTTCCTTTAGGATTGACAGGTTGGATCTCCTTGCGTTCCAAGGGACTCTCAAGAGTCTCCTCCAATACCACAGTTCAAAAGCATCAATTCTTTGGCGCTCAGCTTTCTTTAGAGTCCAACTTTCACATCCTTACATGACTACTGGAAAAACTATAGCTTTGACTAGACTGACATTTGTTGGTAAGGTAATGTCTCTGCTTTTTAATAGACTGTCTTGGTTTGTCATAGCTTTTCTTCCAAGGAGCAAGTGTCTTTTAATTTCATGGCTGCAGTCACCATCTGCAGTGACTTCGGATCCCAGGAGTCAGGGGCTGAGACAAGAGCAGCTCTCATCCTCTTTCCTCGGGCCCGACCTGGTCTGAGCCTCATGTGGATCTTGCCCTTGAGGTCTCAGGGATCCCCCCACCCAGTTGTGCAGTAGCTCCTGTCACAGAGTCTCTAAGCACAGGGGCCAGAGACCTCCCGCCTGCAGGCTCCGCTGCTGGGCTAGAGTGATGCTGCTTCCTGCTTTGGCGCTAGAGGTGTGCCCCTGTTAACACCTATTAACACAGAACCATCCTTGCCCCACACCACCCAGAGCTGGTGCCACTTCTGATGGTGACTTTGCCCTGGGGCTCTATGGTTGGCGTGTGCTGAATGGACCAGCACGGGCCTCTCCAGTTGTGTTTTCCATACTTGTACAGATCATACAGATCGTTGCTTCAGTCTCTTATGAGATGACCCCTTCAACCCTCTGCTGTGGGCCACCTGCAAATGTCGGCATACCTGCTCTCTGCTTCTTCCTTGAGTAAGTGAGTCAGTGAGTGAGTGAGTGAAAGCCGCTCAGTTGTGTCTGATGCTTTGCAACCCCATAGACTATACAGTCCATGGAATTCTCCAGGCCAGAATACTGGAGTGGGTAGCCTTTCCCTTCTCCAGGGGATCCTCCCAACCCAGGGATCGAACCCAGGTTTCCCACATTGCAGGCAGATTCTTTACAAGCTGAGCCACAAGAGAAGCCCACTTCTTCCTTGAAGACACAGACAAACTGCTCATCCTGACTCAGCCAGGCAGGTACCTCCTTCTCTCCGGCCCTTTCCAGGCTCCTTCTGCATGTTCTTGTTGACCTGGGATAAACAGTAAGCAAAATTTCTCTCAATTTCCCCCAGCCTCTAGGGCAAGGCCAACTCTGATGTCCAGTGCCAGCACACACNTTGAAGACACAGACAAACTGCTCATCCTGACTCAGCCAGGCAGGTACCTCCTTCTCTCCGGCCCTTTCCAGGCTCCTTCTGCATGTTCTTGTTGACCTGGGATAAACAGTAAGCAAAATTTCTCTCAATTTCCCCCAGCCTCTAGGGCAAGGCCAACTCTGATGTCCAGTGCCAGCACACACCCTCCCACGGTGAAGCCTAAAACCTCCAGCCTGAGCCCGGGCACAGGGCCACACACACAAGTTCTGCAGGCCCATGGCCACATGATGCACGAGGGGGGATGGTGTGAGGGTTCTTGGCTCCCTCTCTGTGGCAGCCCCAAACCCCACCTCCAGGGCTTCAGAGCCTTCACACCTTTCCTCCCTTGGCCTGTGAGATTCTTTCCCATGAAAGGATCGAAGCTCCTTCATCCTTCATCCAAGGCAGACATGACAAGCTCAGCTGGAGCCCTCACTGCTCTGGAAGATGCCCAGGGATCTAAACCTGAAGGTGGAAGAGCCCAGCCCCCACTTCAAGGAGTAGGGAGGAAGTTCAGAGCCACAGACTTGCTGGATGGTGGGGGCGGGGTGCTGGCCCCCAAAGCAAGGCCTCCCATGCTGAGCCATGAGGGCAGCCAGTCGGTGCCCCATACTCAAGCCTTGTGAAGCCCTTTGTTCAAACCAGGAGCCCCAGTGGCTTCACAGGGCAGTTATGGAGGCTTTGTGGGGGCGGTGGGACAACGGGTAAATGAAACCTGGATGACCAGACCCTCTGACTGTGGCCCAGGCCTACTGCTTCCTTCACCCTGGGTGGGTGGAGGCCCAAGAGAGCCCCTCTGTTTCTATGCAGTTCGGGGTGCCTGCTTCCCAGCTCTGTCCCTTTTGTCCCCTAGTGCTGAAGATGTAGGGGGCAAAGAGAATTCCAAGCGGGCCTTGAGGATGGGAGAGCCACACAGACAGGGCTGTCCACACACTCTCCCCACCTGAAATCTTCATCACCCACCTTCTGCCCAGCGCCCACCTTCTCTCTCACCATTCCCTTTCATCCCCTCCTGAGTTCCTGCCAGAACTGCCCAGTGACCACATCTGACCATGCCAGGCTCCTTCAGGCATCATGTACGTAGCCTAGCCACCCCAGGCCCAGGTGAGACACCTGGTCTACAGAGCTCCCTCCGTGAGGGTGGGACCATGTCTTGGTCTTTGAAACCCCCCCAGTGCCAGCCACAAAGTTTTGGGTTCAGAGTATGTGTTCACAAAATACTGAACAACTTTATTGGCACCAGCTGTGTGACCTGCAGTCTGCACTGTCCAAAGCACAATGCTCTTAGCCTTTGGCAACTTAACAAGCCAGGAGGAGAAACCGAGAGACCAACCCCGCCTGACAAGAGAGGAGCTCACTGAATAGGACACACGAATAAACAAGATTCAAGAAAACGCAAGAGCAACAAAATGCAGCCAGAGTTTCTACCGCCTCCAAAGCGAGGCATGCCCACTGATTCATTTGTCTGAATGCAGGATCAAAATGCTCTGTTTAATGTATTTTTAGCTTTTAACTATGCTATGCTTATATTTCTGAAAGTTCTAATGAGCATGATATATCTGGGTAGCAATTCATGCCATATAATTTAAAATAAATATGTACTTATTGGAGGGCGTGCTGAAAGACATTTTACTAATCAGAATATTGGATTTAAATGGGCTTAAACTGTTGGGTGAGAGCCTGCTGGTGGAGGGAGGATTGGGAGGGCTTTCTAGGGGTCTGGACTCCCCCAACACCTTTAGGACACAACCCCTTAGGGCTCTCATTCCTTCCCAGAACGGGGGGTGGGGGGGCCTGCCTGCCTGTGCTCTGGCTAGCCACCTGCTGCTCCAGCTCCTGTGATCCCCAGCCATGACCCCTCAGGCCTGGGCAGCGAGCATGGGCCTGGCTCTCAGAGTGTCCTGCCCCCTCTGCTGAGGGCCTCACCCCGACTCTAGGAAGATGCTCTCCATTACTGGAGGGGGCCTCAGCCTCGCCCACCTGGAGAGTAGTCCAGTGTAGGGAATGCAGATGGAATGGCTTTCTGTTCTGCTTTCCTAACAAAAACCCCTTGGAATTTATGTCCCTGCACATACCGTTCCACGTTTCTGCTCACATTCTTCCTCCTGCTGCCTAGAAACCTTTAAATTTGCAAACAGCCCTGCCTCGGCATTTGGGAGGTCAGAGCCATTCATCACCCCCATGTTTTATTTCCACAGGGATTCTTGAAGTCCCCACAGAGAGTCAGCCTGGGGACAGGCACCTTAGATTTCAGAGAAAGATGATGGAGGTGGGGGCAAAGAGTGCTTTTCCAGGACCTCATTTTAAACTTCGGGCCAGTACAAGGCAGAGTATTTTGTAATGTAACTGGTCCTCCCAGCAGACTTGGGAGGTACAGATTAGCATCCTCAGTTTACGAATGAGGAAAGTGAGGTGTGGGAGGCTGAGTAATGTTCCCCACCCCTGCCTGAGACGGCCATGCCCTAAAACACAAAACCTGTGGCTAGGTTCCCATAAACGGCAAAGGGGCGTGGCATGTGATTAAGGATTCGGGGATGGAGAGACTGTCCTGGATTATCTAGGGGGACACAATGTTATCGCAAGGATCCTTCTCAGAGTGAAGGAGGAGAGTCAGAGCCGGAGAACCATGTAGCGACGGATGCAGTGGTCCAAGTGACGCAGGGCAACGAGCCAAGGAACGCAGGAAGCTTCTAGAAGCTGGAAACGGCAAGGAACTGGATTCTCCCTTGGAGCCAGAAGGAGGACAGCCCTGCAGACACCTTGATTTTAACCCAGTGAGACCAATTCTGGCACCTTTCCTCAGAACCGTAAGACTATTTAAGGCGCCAAGTTTGTGGACTTTTGTCTCGGCAGCAATAAGAAACTAATAAATAAGGCGTGACTTTTCCCAAGGCCACAGAGCTGGGGAGTGGCAGGCGGGTATTTGAATCCAGGCTGGTCTCACTCCCACAGGTCCAAAAGATGTTAGGAAACTTTTTTATTGGAGCTTAGAGCTGGCCGAAGGTACTGTTTCTTGGCCAGGTAAGAGAGGTGTCCCAGGCCTGCGGCAGAGGAAGCTTGACAGATACTTGAGGCACTGGAGAGTGAGGGGTCCAAGCTGAGGCAGGAGGTGAGGAGAGTGTTAGGTAGCAAGAAGCTCACAGCTGCAAAATGGCTCTATCCTTCCTCCTCGAAGACCCACGACAACCCTCTGTTCCCACAGGTCTTAGGATGCTGGTAGCCCCTTCAGTGACCCAGCTGCTGAGGCTTCTGCTGATGGGCCAGGCTCGACTGGGGGCCAGTAGAGCTTCTACCCTTCTGTACATGGTGGCAGGGTGGCCTCCCTGACACTCTCAGAAGGGCCAGTGCCCAGCTCTGCCATGACCTGCCACAGGAGCCTGGATCAATCACTGACTCACTCCTGTCCTCAGTCTCCCCATCTGAAAAATGGGATGATGATGCCTCCTCCGTAGGGCTGCTGGAAGGACTGACTGCATGTGCCTCTAAGGGGGCTGAGTCTCAGCTGGCACACAGTGCTAGGCTGACTGTACCTTCCTTCTGGCAGTGTCCACTCTGGCTGGTAGGTGTCTCTGCTGTGCTGGTGGCCAAATGGTTTTAACGGTGCCCTTGAGTCCAAGTCACGGGTCCTTAGTTCCAGACACCACGCTTGGTAAATACGTCCCTGTGGGGCTGCCCTCCTGTTCTGTCACAGAGGGAAGCGGTCTCTCAAACTCTTCCCCGTGGTGGTGAGGGGACATTGGCAACCAAGCCCCTCTGACCAGCAACCCCTGAAGGAGCCTCGTTGCTCCTGCTGCCCCTCCCCTCGGCCAGAATGCTGGGGGAAAGCAGGCAGAGACCTCCCTCCTCGCTCTCCCTCCTGATGGCTGCAGGGAGCGTGGGGTCAGGAGGTGGGGGAAAGAGGAACTGCAGGACAGAGCAGCAGTGGCAGCCTCTTCAAGTGATTCTTCCCGGATTTGTTTTGGGAGTTTTATTCGGTGACACATCTACCCACGTCGCTATATTTATCTGTGAGAGAGGCAGGATGTTTCTGAACGGATGTAATTTCTGGCTCTTTCCTCCAGGGAAAAAAAAAGAGTTTCTCATTCCGATTGACTTCCTCCTACCTCTTCCACACTTCTGTATAAACACAGCCATGCACACACATACAAACATCCACACACGCGCGCACATACACAGAAAGGCAGACCCTTGGTTCCACAACTACAACTCTGAGGCTCTGTGTTTAACTCAGGCCTAGTTAACATGATGGATAAATAGGCAGACAGACAGAAGGAACAAACAAAACTGAATAAATGACCAAACCCACAGTGAAGAAATTGTGGGTTTGAGCCTTTATTTTTTTTCTCTTCCAACTTCACTAGCACATACTGAGTAGGAAGAAAATTGACTGAAGGCAGGAGAGAAGGCCCAAGGGGCACCTGCCAGGGTGAGGGGCTGGAATGAAGTTTGCTGTCTGGTTTCAGTGGAGTTGGCAAACCAGGCTCACAACTGACCCAAAGCTGAGAGGGCGGTGGGAAAGCTGAAGCCAGGTTCAGGATGGCAGGGCAAGTTAGAGAGACAGTGAGACGAACTCTCCCAAGGATGAACACCCACCTTCAGTTCTGCATTTGCTTGGAAATAACCAACAACCTGCAAACGTCTCTAGGAAGTAAATGTTGCCAGGAAGATCAGGAAGGTAGGAGATGGGGAAATATAGCTCAGGCCCCTGCAGCTGTGTCTTGCACAGCGTCCAGGTGTGAGGTCCAAGTGGTTGAAGTCATAGAATCTCCCTTCTACGTTCCTCCCAGAAGTTTTACAGTCGTAGGTACTACATTTATGTACATTTAGATCCACTTTGAGGACTTCCCAGATGGTGCAGTGGTAAAGAATCCACCTGCCAATGCAGGACACAAGAGATGTGGGTTCGATCCCTGCGTCAGGAAGATCCCCTGGAGGAGGAAATGGCAACCCATCCCAGTATTCTCGCCTGGGAAATTCCATGGACATAGGAGCCTGGTAGGCTACAGTCCTTGGGGTCGCCAAGAGTCCAGCACGACTGAGCACATGCCCAGATTCACTTTGAGGTAATTTTCATAGAGGAGGGATATATGGCTTACAGTTTGCTTCTTAATTTTTTGTGTGTTTTGGAAATTTAATTCTTTTCTCATCGTTTATTAAAAAGAGCATCCTTTCTCCAGTGAATTGTCTTTGTACTTTTGCAAAAAATCTGTTGACTAAGTATGTGGATCTATTTTGGGGTTATTTCTTCTGTACCATTGATGGAGATATATACATATATTATACATATAAAATATATTTTCATATTATATAAATATACATTACATAAANGCCAAGAGTCCAGCACGACTGAGCACATGCCCAGATTCACTTTGAGGTAATTTTCATAGAGGAGGGATATATGGCTTACAGTTTGCTTCTTAATTTTTTGTGTGTTTTGGAAATTTAATTCTTTTCTCATCGTTTATTAAAAAGAGCATCCTTTCTCCAGTGAATTGTCTTTGTACTTTTGCAAAAAATCTGTTGACTAAGTATGTGGATCTATTTTGGGGTTATTTCTTCTGTACCATTGATGGAGATATATACATATATTATACATATAAAATATATTTTCATATTATATAAATATACATTACATAAAATACATTTCTACAGAAGTAAACATATATATAAAATATATACCATGTATTTATTTGTATATATTTTACATATATATACATTAATATAAATATATTATTATTATAAAATGGTATTATTAATATTTATTTGTATACATTTCACTCCAAAACCATACTACCCTGATGACTGTAGCTTTACACAAAGTCTAGTAAGTCTTGAAGTCAGATAATGTGGTTCCTCCAATTTTGCTCTTCTTCTTTAAAATTGTTTTGGCTCTTCAAGTTCCTTTGCCTTTGCATATAAATGTTGGCTTTAGTGTGTCAGTTTCTATGAACAGCTTTTGCCTAGAGCTTTATTGGAATGGCACTAAACAGACAGATCAACATGGGGTGAATGGTTAAGCCCTCCCTTTAGGGCTTCTCTTTGCACCTATCTTTTAGGGAAAATTTCTCTTCACCCTCTTGATTCCCCCCCAGCAATGTATTGCTGTTGTTACTCAATATTTGTTGGGATGGGGTGGGGGTCGGGGGGCAGCCTCTGCTGTTCTCCTTTGGTTTCAGCTTGGGCAGCTGCTGTGTCTGGGAGGGGGGACAGTTCAGTGAGTCTGTCCCTCCCCTATCGGCAAGGGACTTCTGGTCTGTGTGTAGTTTTACCCCTCTCCCCCAGGACTGAGCATTTTACTCTTCTCCCCGCTGCCATGGATCCTGTGCCCTAAGGACCATGCGGTTTTCTCTCCTTTCCCCAATGGGTATATATGTATTTTTCCATAAAGGATATAGGGAGAAGGATCTGCATGGAACTTTGTGCTTCTCTGAAAGCACTGTTCCCTTTACCCAGACATGAACCAAGAGATAGGTCTGCCCAGGTTGCTCACCCTCGCCCCGTTTTTCTTGTGAGCATCCAGTGTGTCCCATGGAGAAGGGCCTGTAAGCCAGTGTGGATTTCCCTGAAGTTTGCAGCTCCCAAGGGGGCTATACATCCACACAGGGCCCACACGTGGCTTTTAACATCTCATTAAAAAGTTTGGTTGGATTCTTCCTTCCAGCTTGTATGATGTACAATTCCATAACAGGTAGTTGAGGACTGTGTCCCATCTCTCCTTGGTGGTGCCTGCTTTTCCTTAGATTTCAGCTTTGTGTATTGCCTTCCATCACAGTTCTCTGATGAGCTCACCAAAAGGTGTCATTTTGAAAGTTATTTGGCACTTTTTGGGGGTAAGGGTGAGAGCAATGTACTTTGCAGAGATCTGCACTCTAAGTGGGAGCCAGAAATCTGACAGATCTTTTGCATTTAAAAGTCCAGATGCTTACTTTATTGAGCAATGTTAGAAAATCTTTAAAAATAGAATTTGTATTTTCACTTTGGAATCTTTGAGAGTACAAATCACTCTATGCATAGCTAAAGTAAGAGTCTAATTAATATGTCTTTGTTTCTGCCTCCTGCAACTGGTTTCTTTCTGTTCTTTTTCTTATGTGTATTTTTAAATGTAAGTTTTGCTACAGAGAGGTACCATCACACACCAGTCAGAAGGGTCATCGTTAAAAACTCTACAAATAACAAATGCCAGAGAGAGTGTGGAGAAAAGGGAACCCTCCTACACTGTTGGTGGGAGTGTAAATTGGTACAACAACTACGGGAACAGTAGGGAGTTTCCGTAGAAAACTAAAAATAGAATTACCGCATGATCCAGCAATCCCACTCCTGGGAATATATCCAGACAAAACTAATCCAAAAAGATACATGCACCCCTATGTTCATAGCAGCAGCATTTACAATAGCCAGGACATGAAAACACACAAATGTCCCTTGACAGATGAACGGATAAAGAAGATATGGTATTTACACAGAATGGATTACTACTCAGCAATGAAAAGAATGAAATTATGCCATCTGCAGCAACATGGATGCAACTCGAGGTTATCATACTAAGTAAGTCAGAAAGAGAAAGGCAAATACCATATGATGTCACTTATATGTGGAATTTAAAACATGACACAGAGGATCCTATCTATGAGCCAGAAACAGACTCACGGATGTAGAGAACAGACTTGTGGTTGCCAAGGAGGAAGGAGTTGGGGGAGGGATGGGGTGGGAGGTTGAGGTTAGCAGATGCAAGCTGTTATATATAGAATGGATAAGCACCAAGATCCCACCGAATAGCACGGGAAACTATCTTCGGTATCCTATGATAAGCCATGAAGAAGAATATAGGAAGAGAGGACGTATATACATGTATAGCTGAGTCACTTTGCTGTACAGCAGAAATTAGCACAATGTTGCAGGTCTTCCCTGGTGGCTCAGATGGTCAAGCCTCTGTCTACAATGCGGGAGACCCGGGTTCCATCCCAGGGTTGGGAAGATCCCTTGGAGAAGGAAATGGCAATCCACTCCAGGACTATTGCCTGGAAAATCCCATTTCTTATTGGAAATATTATACGCAATTATAAGAAAGTACTTCTATTCTTTTCCACTTATGTTTACATAAATAGTAGTGTACTTTGTGGGGCTTTCCCGGTGGCTCAGTGGTAAAGGATACACCTGCAATGCAAGAGACGAGGCAAGAGTCACCAGTTTGACCCCTGGGTCGGGAAGATCCCCTGGAGCAGGAAACGGCAACTCACTCCAGTATCCTTGCCTGGGAAATCCCATGGACAGAGGAGCCTGGTGGGCTATGGTCCATGGGGTCGCAAAGAGTCGGGCACGACTGAGCACACACCCAGTCGCAGTCATTATATTCCTTGCCTGCTTACATGCTAGGCTCCTTGGAGGAACTCAAGTGAACAGAGGTGAGGACTTCTAGGCTGAGAGAGTAGTGAGATTTCAGACACTGTCAGTAAGACACACTCCTGCCGCTGCTGCTGCTGCTGCTAACTCACTTCAGTCGTGTCTGACTCTCTGCAACCCCAGAGACGGCAGCCCACCAGGCTCTGTTGTCCCCAGGATTCTCCAGGCAAGAACACTGGAGAAGACACACTCCTAGGAACACGTACCTAACACATGGGCTGTCAGGATGCGGGGCTCCGCCTCTGGGCCACGGAGGAAGCTAACATTGCAAGTAGCTGGGCTAGGGTGGGCAGGGGTCTCCCTGGCAGGAGGTGGCTCCTGGCTGGCCAAGGGCAACCTTCTATGCTTTGGACCCCCAGGCAGGACCCCAGGAAAGGTCTGGAACTCTCTAGCCTGAAGAGTGTGAGAGAGCTTAGTTTTTATTTTTGTTTTTCAGTAGAGTATGGGCAGAGGGCGGAGAAGGCAATGGCAACCCACTCCGGTACTCTTGCCTGGAAAATCCTGTGGACAGAGGAGCCTTGTGGGCTGCAGTCCATGGGGTCACAAAGAGTCGGACACGACTGAGCGACTTCCCTTTCACTTTTCACTTTCATGCATTGGAGAAGGAAATGGCAACCCACTCCAGTGTTCTTGCCTGGAGAATCTCAGGGACGGTGGAGCCTGGTGGGCTGCTATCTATGGGGTCCCACAGAGTCGGACATGATAGAAGTGACTTAGCAGCAGCAGCAGCATGGACAGAAGGAAGGGAAACAGGATTACCTGATGAGGCCCATACCTGGGAGAGACAAGGACATAACTATGAGCCCAGAGTGGTGGTGGAAAGTGCAGAGACGGGGATCAGGACACAGCTAACATCTCCGAGATGGAGCTAAACCCTCACAGAGAGTCTGAGCCAATCTTATCTCCTTCTTAGGGGCAGGGCCACCTGCTGACTTGCTGGTTACGAAGTACTGCAACTGCATCTCAAAGATTCAGTCATTTAGGGACTTCCCTGGAAGTCCAGTGATTAAGACTTTGCCTTCCAATGAGGAGGGGGGTGCAGGTTCCACCTCTAGTTGGAGAGCTAAGTTCTCACATGCTATATGGCCAAAAAAATCCCAAAAACCCAGAAACAATGTCATAACAAATTGAATAAAGACTTTAAACACATGGATCACATTTTTAAAATAGCTAAAGAAAAAAAGAGATTAATTTGTCCAGTTCATGGAGCTACCCCTGAAGCATCCCTCTGCCTGTGCAGTGTCTGGGACCATCCTATCTGTCCAGTGGGCTGGTCCACCCCTATCAGGAATGCCCGGCTGCCCCACTGAAGCCTGCTGGCCTCCCCAGCCCTGGGCTTCTTCATCCCACAAGAGCTTGAGTCCCCGAGCCTGGCCATGGCTGCACCGGGCAGCTCTCCCGCACTGGGTGCACCTTCTCAGAGCTGCAGGTCCTTGGTCTCCCCCAGCATGGAAACTGTGGCCGTTCCTGTGGCCCCCAGACCTCACACAGCCCACAGTGGCTCTCCCACCACTGCACTGCTAACCCTGTGTGAGGAGCTGATGTGCTGGGGTTCACGTCTCTAGAGGTGGGAGACAGGGGAGAGCCATGGCTGTCACTGAGGGGTGGGGGTGGCAGAGAGACACTGTAGGTTAACTACAGCTAGCCAGCTCTGATGGCATGTTAGTTTCCAGGCTATGCATTAAGGTCGTTAATTATGTTACCTTCATAAATCCTCATCCCTATGAGGCAAGGCTAATTTTACCCCCATTTACGAGAGGAAGAAACTGAGGCCCTGATTTTAGACAAGAACATCCCTCTGAGAATCACTCAGTGTGGCGACCGGGGACCCATCTCCTTGGCTGCCAGCCAGCTGCCCTGTCCAGGAACTGCTGCACACAGACCCAGACTTTTCCCTGACCTCCTGCCCAGTGAGACTCGAAGGAGGGAGAAACAGAGACTGACTCAGGGACAAGCTGGTGGTCCCAGGTGTGCCCAGCTCAGATCCGCTGGCTGCTGGGCCCCTGCAGGACACAGGGCTGCCCATGTGCCTCCCCAGGAATATTTGATGCCCAAGGGATTAGAGGTCACTGGCCACAAATGCAATCACTAAAGGGTTCAGTCTAGGGAGGATTAGCCAAGGGAGCTTTGGAGGAAGTTATCCACAAATCACTGTGGCTCCTGGAGGCGAAGATTACTTGGGGATCAGAAGAGGTCCTGTTGGATGAGCAGAAGCGAACAGCAGGATGTCGGGTGCTTGCTTTCCTGGGGTTCCCAGCTCCCCCACAGAGAGCCCAGGAGAGTCTCTGGGCAGTGGGGGTCCTGGCCAATGGGGCCCTCCCCGGAGACTGGGCCCTGCAGGAAAGGGTGCCTGCCTGTGGTCAGGCCTCTGGCTTTGGGTCACTCCCTCCCTCCTGGGGCCCCACTCCTCATCCACCACGTGAGGCTCCTGCAACCCACTAGGAGGCCACCAACCACAGTGGGCAAGTGCCCCAGCTGCCAGCAGGAGGTTATTTGATTCTAGGCTCTGCACCCTTATGGATCCTGCCTGCCAGAGTCCATCATCCCTCCCCTGTACAAGGCAGGTAACTGAACCTCCCCCCCGCCCCCCCGCGATATGAACCTACCCGGGATAAAGGAAGGGTTTGTGATATGTGCCCAGCATGGTAAGAGCTCCATAAACAATCTGTGGCTATTGTCAACCAAGGGGCCTTGCCAGCACTTCCATTCTGGGAGTGAGAAAGAGGGCTCCATATACGGCCTCATGCTGCCACCTGGCAGTCACAGGGAGGGAAATGAAACTGAAGAGTGTGAGGGAAAGAAGGGCCTGAGTTCTTAGCAAGCAAAAAACGCTTTGCATGAGTTATCTCATGCAAGTTACCTAATAACTCATATAGAGTGGTGCTGCTATTCATGTGGCCAGAAACATTACTCGTGTCATTTGACTTAATCTTACAACACCCGTTCAGGT
This sequence comes from Neotragus moschatus, assembly GCA_006410615.1. Taxonomy (NCBI): domain Eukaryota; kingdom Metazoa; phylum Chordata; class Mammalia; order Artiodactyla; family Bovidae; genus Neotragus; species Neotragus moschatus. The sequence goes on along the minus strand of SJYA01001694.1, from coordinate 472,058 downwards.
GGAGACTTATTTTCTCCATTAAATAGATAGAGGGCAGCAAGGTTCAGAGAAGTTAAGTAACTTTCCAAGATCACACAGCAAGCAAAATCAGAGCGAGAATTGGACCCCGATCTGTTGGAAGCTGAGCTCCTAATTGTCTGAGGATCATGTGCCTCCCCCAGAAATGCTCTGGACCCTCTCGCAGGGGAGAGGGTTGGGCAGGGAGGACAGGTGTGAACATGCAGGGAGACTCAAAGAGAACCAAGCACTTCGGTCAGGAAGCACCAACCTTCATCTTGGATCAGATACCGAGGGCAAAGTCACAGCCCAGCAGCCTTCAAAATTATCTGAGCACTTTGCAAACATGTGTTCCACTCCCTCAAAGGTGGGCACAGAAATGAAGATTCAAAAGGCAGAGCCTAGGAAGAAATACTGTAAGTACGGGAACCTCTTCATTTTCACCTTTATCCTCTGCGTGTTTCATATTTCTCCCAGTGCATTTGAACCACATTGAAAAAAACATAACATCACAACAGGGAGGACCTTAGAGATTGTCATGCTCATAGTGGGCACTCAATAGTGTATTCAGTGAAGGAAAGAAGAAAGGAACCCAGCCTGGGGAAGCTGAAGCACAAAGTTGGGGAGAGATGTTCCCAAGGTCACACAGCTACACAGAGCTGGGGGTAAACTTTGGGGCTCTGGTCACCTGTTTTCTTTCTACTCCAGTAACAGTTCCCAGAGTGGCTGTACCACAGGGGAAGCGGATGGAAGGCCTGCGTGCCACGTGCAGGTGCTGGGGAGCAAGCGAGAGCTTCAGAGCCAGGGGAGTGGCCTGCCAGATTCATGATTTTTACCAAGTAACTAGTCTCTTCTAGTTCCTTCCACTGGCTATGAGAAGGTTCATCTGGAGAGAGGGAGGGACCGATCTTACAAATCCTAGACCGGGGCCTGTTATCATATCCAGACCTGGGCCAAAATTGCTGTTCTGTCTTCTGACTGATGCCCAGACTGGTCCTTAATTCTTACACCTCCAGCCCCTCCAGCCCCCACTCCTGAGGGCTCTTTGAGGGAGACGAGTATCACCCTTCCTCCGCTGTCAGGGTCCTCCTGACCTGCACTGAGCTTACGGGGTGGTATCTCCCCTCATTCAGCTACCCTGAAGCAAGCCAAAGCCTCGGTTAGGCCCTTTCACAACATTATTTTATTTAATAATTCTCACAACCACATTAAGAGGCAGTAATTTTTTCTCTTTTCACTAGACTTGTTTTGAGGTTCACAGAAAAACTGAGCAGAAAGTATAGAGTTCCCACATATCCCCTGCCCCACCACCTCCCCCACCATCAGCATCCCCACCAGAGCGCTACACGCTACAGTCAATGAACCTATGCTGACCTGTCCTTATCAAAGCTCATGGTTTATCCTAGGGCTCACGCTTGGTGCTATAGTTCTATGGGTTTGTGTAACGGAGCAGGACCCTACGAGGCCTTCCCAGGACAGACTGCTGCCCCATATCCTCTGCTTTAGCTCCTCTCGGAAGGACCAAGATATTAGCATGTGATGCCCATTTCGTAAGTCGCATTATAGATGCTAAACCCCCCGACAAATGAAAGGCATTAACTTCTTGATGACCGTGAGCACATAACCCCCAGCCTACTAGGGTTTGGCTGCCCACCCATCCTCAAGCAGGGGCTCTGAGGCAGGAGCCAGTTCCTCTCCCAAGCCATGCACACAGCTTTGGAGTAAGTCTCATGTATGCTTGAATTTCAGCTCTGCCCCATGAGGCCTTGGGCAGACCTCCAATTTCCTTGTTGGGATGTTAATCCTTGCCAGCAGGTTCCAGGGTTGGAGACAGAGGGGCACAGCTCCTAGCACACGGTGGCTGGCTCTTATTCTTGACCCAGTGGGATTGCCTGACCGGCTCTAGCTGGGAAATACCTCCTGTCCAGAAAATGTGTCTAAAGGGGGCCAGGGGTCCTGGAGCCCACCTTCCAATTTTCCAGCTGACAAACAGGAACTAATTAGGCCTCCATTAGAGCCATTGCAACTTTATCACCCATGAAACAGATCCATGTGCCCCATCTGATTTTCATTTCCAAAGTCAGGTAGCAGCATTGACCTTTCTGGCGGGCCCTGGGGCTGAGAGGAGCACGTCAGTGTGAAGTCCCTTCCCCTCCTCCCCCACCAGCGAAGGCCCGGAAGCTTCTCACTTGCTCTTCTAGCGCAGCGGTTGGTGCTCCTTTACAGGCACATCAGGATTTCTGGGGAGTTTGTTAAATGCCCTACTCCTACAGCCCTACTCCTGCTCCCAACCGCTAAAGCAGGGTCTGCAGAGAAGGCCAGGAGCCTCTACCTCCACCAAGCTGTTCCCAGTGATTTCGGTTTAGAAACCACTGCCTTAGGGCACCCCAAGGCATCTGCCTCACCACTGGCCTCTCCAAGGAGGAGAGCCCAAGAAGCAATGCTGGCAAGGTTCATGTGAGTTCATGGAGGAGGAAGGGGGAGGGAGGATCACTGTCCTCCATCCTTCACAGAGAGAGGCATTTTAGCTTGGGGGAGGAACCCGGATTCTAGAGCCACAAGCACAGCACTTTAAGCACCAGGTCAGCCGCGTATATTAGCTGTGTATCCTTCTCGGATTACTTCTAACTTTCAGAATCTACTTAACATTAAAATGGGAATTCTAGTAACTATTTGAAAGAGTTGTGCTTCTTGAGATTATATGAGATTCATTAGGGAAATGCATAACACCAGGCCTGGCAGGTGGACCTATTATCAATTTGTTGCCTTTCAACTCCAAATTCACCCTTCTTTGCTCTGCTTTGTAATACTGCAATTGGACCTTGGTTTCTTCTCTGCCAGCTGGTGTTCAGTTCAGTTCAGTTCATTCACTCAGTCATGTCAAACTCTTTGTGATCTCATGGACTGCAGCACGCCAAGCTTCCCTGTCCATCACCAACTCCTGGAACTTACTCAAACTCATGTCCATCGAGTCAGTAATGCCATCCACCCATCTCATTCTCTGTCGTCCCCTTCTCTTCTTGCCTTCAATCTTTCCCAGCATCAGGGTCTTTTCAAATGAGTCAGTTCTTCACATCAAGTGGCCAAAGTATTGGAGTTTCAGCTTCAGCATCAGTCCTTCCAATGAGTATTCAATGAGTATTCCTTTAGGATGGACTGGTTGGATCTCCTTGCTGTCCAAGGGACTCCCAAGAGTCTTCTCCAACACTACAGTTCAAAAGCATCAATTCTTTGGCACTCAGCTTTCTTTACAGTCCAACTCTCACATCCATACATGACTACTGGAAAAACCATACCCTTGACTAGACGGACCTTTGTCCGGCAAAGTAATGTCTCTGCTTTTTAATATGCTGTCTAGGTTTGTCATAGCTTTCCTTCCAGGAGCAAGAGTCTTTTGATTTCATGGCTGCAGTCACCATCTGCAGTGATTTTGGAGCCCAACAAAGTACAGCCAGCTGATGTAATGTTAGGCTTTGTCAGCAGAGGGAGGTAGAGAGACACTGTAAGGCCCACAGAGGTAGAGTGCCCCTGCTGGCTCCAGGGTGCCTTTTTCTTCCTACAAGGTGACTGCCAGTAGCGTCTGGGCTCTCTCATCCAGCAAGGCCCCCTGCAGGTGTCCTCCAGTTGGGAGGAGCCCTGTGAACATCTTCACCATCCAATGGACTGCAGCCACACTCTTTCCAAAGTGGACTGGATCTCACCTAAGTTATTTCTTTCATTGTTGGGTAATCTCCTTCATCCTTAGAAGCATCAGCTGCTTCCTGCATTTTCTATTCCTCTATTCCCTAGAGTCTTCTATTGCCCCTTTTAATAATTAATTACCTTTCCCTAGTTAATAATTCTTTGTATTAAAATTTCCCTATTGAAACAGCTGGTATGATTTTTGCCTCCTGAATGGACCCTGGCGAATATAGAGTAGGTATTTAAAAATGATAGCTCGTGTGTTCTCTACGTGTGTAAAAGTATTTTTATATACACTAGTTGACAGGCAGGGGAAAATGACCACATACCACCAGAAGCTCTGGTGACTCTGGAAATCGTATCCCCAGCCTGAACGACTCACTTCCTTCCTCGAGGGGTTCTTGAGTGTTACCACTGTACACTTCTCAGGGACAGTCTCGGGGAAGCTGTAGGAGTGATGGTGATGTGAACACAGCCATAAAGAAAAGTACCACCGTCCTCTGCAGAAATCATGTAGCTCTCAAAGATTACACTAGGAGAAAGGCTCGTGAATAAGGACCAGAAACTGGTGATGAGAGGCGTGGCTCAAGAGGAAGGGAGCACAGTTCTTCTAGGGTAAGAAGAATGTGTGACTCAGGCAAGACCCTGAAAGCTCAGCCTGTGTGTCCTCAGCCGAGCCGAAAGACTGAGTGACTATGGGGGGGGGGGGGTTGGAAGCTTCAGCACACAGCCCTCTTTCTCCTCTTTACGGCCTGTGCAAGTGTCAGTAAAGGGAGGAATGTGTTAAAAAGAACCCATTTACGTTGTCCTTTAGGTATCGTGAGCCCCACAGATCCCATCAATAGGGCAAGATTCTGGTACCCAAACTGGGGACTAGCAGGTGAAGTTCCCCACTCCACCCAACCCATAGGAAGCTGGCTCAATGAGGCTTCCTTCTAACTGGTTCTGTTACTTTTTCCCACCTCAGCAGCTGGTAGCCAGGATGGAGGCAAGCCTTGGATGGAATATCTGTGGTCCGGCCATATGCTCTTGTCTCAAGGCTGTGTTGGAGGCGGGTGTGGCTAGACCGTGCATGATCACGTTGGTGGGACCCCAGGGTCCCAGTGGTGAACTCTGGGCCCTGCCTTCCCAGTAGGGACATCCTGCCCTCTGCATGGACCTAAGATCCCTGACTACATGCCCTAAGTTGTGGCGGTCCAGAGAGCAAGGCAGTTGGAAGGGAAGCACGTAAGGGCCAAAATCCCATTTGAAGAAACTGAAGGTGGTCAGACAGGGAGACATTTGCAACACTGAGATTACAACCCAGGGCCCTCCATTACTTGCATTCACTGAGAGTTAATGTAGCCCTTTCAGCCGCGGAAAGGATGAGACTTTCACAACTACAGAGAAGCTGAGCTGGGCTGTGATTAGCGGAAATGGCCACTAGGTGTCACTGCACCACCACCAGCCCTGGCTGCACTGTGGTCCGGATTCCACCTTTCCAGAGCAAGGTCAAAACTAAAGACCAACACTGGCTGAATGGAGGAGCACTGTTTTTTCATCCCATGCATACAGTTTAAAAAACTTTTTTAAAATCGAAATGTAGTTGATGTTCACTATTTTATTATTTTCAGGCGAGCTACAAAATGATCTGACATTTGCATACATTATGAAATGATCACAGTGAGTCTAGTAACCATCTGTCCCCATACAAAATTATTACAATATTATTGACCATATTCCTTATGCTATAATATACAGTGAAGGGGATTTTGAACTTCCATCATTGAAAACATCGTAAAAGGAACAGTGACTCCCCGGTCAAAGGAAAATAGTCCTGTTTATTTCCCTAGAGAGTGGGTCTCTCTCTACAGACAGGACAGCTTAGCTGGCAGCAATGGCCAGGCTGGCTGGAGACTCCCACTGAGCCCACACTGGAGAGCTGTTGCTGCCACTTTGCTAGGGGCTTGTTTTTCCTGACCAGTTGCTTCCCCTTAATGATGACTGTGACTTAGAATCCTTAGGCTTTGGCTCCCCAGGTGTGTGCCATGGAAGGGACCTTAGACATCTCCAAGTTCACACCTTCATTTTAAAGAAGGAACTCCAGGGAGGGAAGTCCTCAGAGCACACACAGCTGGATGGAGGCAGCACCAAGATTCGAACCTGAGACTCCAGAGGACTTGCCCAGTGCTCTGTCCAGTCTGCCATGCTCCCTGTATTCACACTACACAAGCTTAGCCATTCATTCTCTTAACACTACCGGCACTCACTCGATGCTATTTTCTCTTCTTTGTGCCTGAACAGAATTGGAAACATCTAAAGACGTGAGATGACATGGGATATCAGTGATCCCATCAGCGCTGCACAGCTGGGGGGTGGGGGGATCAGTTCCCTTCCCCTTGGTCAAGAGTATTTACCAATGTCATCCAGTCGTTATGCAAAAAGGCGGGGGGCAGAAATGAGATGGAGTCTGGCAGGTGACAGGGCAATTGTGCACACAGGGCAGCCTAGATGGCAGCAAGGGCCAGGCTGGCTGGAGACTGCCACTGAGCCCACACTGGAGACTTGAGTTCGAAGGAACCTCTGGGAGGAGGGTGCTTTGAAGCTGTAACAACTGTGACCTCCAGGGGGCAGTGTTTTGCTACATCCTGCTCGGTCCAAGGCACTTCCAGGCACACAAAAAAGCAAATCTTTTAAGGGAACAGAGGGTATTTAAAACAAGAGTCTAACTGTGGGGATAAAAAGAAAGACATAACAGTCTGGACTTGAAATTGATCTCAGGAAGGCAGTCATTTTTATCGTTTTGCCTGTCTCTTCTCTGCAGAGATGTAAGGTTGGGGAATTATGTCTCTGTGTCCAGCCCCTTTCAAGTGGTCCTTCTCCCGTCCGTTGTCCAGAGTTGTTCATATCCTTATATACCCTCTAGGGGCATTCAGTGGTCTCAGAAAGAATGGCCTAAAATCTGGATAGAAGGGTCTAGAACATGCTGCAGCTCCTGGGCAGCCTGGAGACCGTCCACCTTCCTCTCCACTGAACTCCACCAGGCTGCAAAGTTGGCCCAACTGCCCATCCCGCCTCCACCTGCTCAGAACCAGGCCTGCGCTGCTGCTCAACCCATTACTGACCACTCCGCTGGGATATTAAGCACTTTAGGCTCGGCTGGGGGATGGTTAATCAACAACCCTGTCACAGTGATGGATTCTTCTAGGATTATTGCTTAATGAGGTTGTTTAGAGGTAAAAATCAACTAGGACATCAGTTCTCAGGGAGCAGGAAGGAGGGGAGCAGTGAGCTGGGAGGTGGTAGGAGGGAGCTCAGATAATCTAGGCAGCAGCAAGGAGAGGGGGCTGGGGAAACGTGGCATGAGGCCTCTGGCCAGAGCAGAACTTAAGCTTGGATTTATCAGGCATTTCATAGCCGCCCTGGTTGCTGCAGCCCAGAGCATTTCACCACTCAGTGGAGCTGCAAAAGCAGTGATTCCTAGGTGATTCCTTAGTGATTCCTAAGTCATCCAAGGACCACGGGCATCACTTGCTGCACTTAGTCACTCAGTTGTCTCCAACTCTTTGTGGCCCCATGGACTGTAGCCCACCAGGCTCCTCTGTCCATGGGGATTCTCCAGGCAAGAATACTAGAGTGGGTTGCCATGCCCTCCTCTAGGGAATCTTTCCAATCCAGAGACTGAACCCAGGTCTCTCCCACATTGCGGGTGGATTCTTTACCGTCAGAGCCACAAGGGAAGCCCTTGAGCTTTTTTTTTTTTTTTTTTTTTTTTAAAGCAGATTCCCAGCTCTAGCATCAGACTTTCTGGATCAGAATTTCTAAAGCTTGTTATAAAAGTTATTCCAGGTGACTTTTATGCACAATGAAGTCTGAGAGCCACAACCTGACTGGCATCGTAAGTCAACATTTCCACTGGCAACAGATTTTGAATGACTGGGCTCGATGGCCTCCACTCCCATCAACACCCATAGACCTCAGCCTTCCTCCTTCTGTTTGAATCTCTTGTCACTGGTCTCTCCCATCTTATTTGTCTGTATTGCTCCCTGCATGCCTCATCTGTCCTCCCCCTGTCTGTCTGAATCATCCTCCCCCCATCGCCCCAGCTCTCCGTCTCCATCTGCTTGTCGTTCCCTCTCCCCACATTTTTCTCTTTCCTCTGCACTCATGATTCGGAAGGCAGCAGAGAGGCAGAAGCCTTATTCTGCCTCTGGGCAGGGTGGGCAGACACGTGGGCTTCAGAAGTTGTGAAACATTGTCCGGAAATTCACCCGCTTAGGGCCACAGGCCGCCGTGACCATTTCTGGCCATTCCCTATGTCTGCCGAGGGTGGAGGCGGCAGCTTCGTCGTTCTCTCTTGGTGGTGAGCCTGGGACTTAGTGGTGATCTTCTCTGGCCTAGGGCTTCCCTGGTGGCTCAGACGGTAAAGCATCTGCCTGCAGGGCACGATACCCGGGTTCGATCCCTGGGTCAGGAAGATCCCCTGGAGAAGGAAATGGCAACACACTCCGGTACTCTCACCTGGAAAATTCCATGGCTAGAGGAGCCTGGTGGATTACAGTCCGTGGGGTCGCAAAGAGTCGGATATGACTGAGCGACTTGACTTTCTTTCTTTCTCTGGCCTGTGCTCCTCCAGCTGATCCAACAGCTTTGTGAGCAACTCGCTCCCTGTGTTAAACTCCTTTGTAAGATAGCTTGAGCGGCTCCTGTTTAACTTGCCTGCTGCTGCCTGCTGCGCTCTCTGCTCCTCCCTGCCCCCTAACCTTTACTTCCATTCCACAGTCTCTCCCCTTTCCCTGTTCCCAGCCCCGCCTCCTAATTGGCTATTACACTAAACTTCAGGCTTTAAATGTTACACTGGATAAGTTATAGTATCTCCATTCTTAATTTAAAACACAAGTGAATTGAATGTGAGGTTCATGTTCTTGAGATTGGAAAACCCATCACTGGACTGAGTTGGTTATCATCTAAGGTCCTTGTGGACTCTGTCCTGGGGGTCAGGGCCCTGATGGGGCACAGGGGTTAGGGAGGGGAGACGCATACATGCACTGTGCTGCTCCATGGCAATCCTGCCTCTGCCTGGAGGTAGTGAGGAGCAATAGCTCAAAGGAAACTGTTTCTGTTCTAGGGAGAAGCAAGACTGATGTCATCCCTGATCAGTGGGCTTGCATGTGGAACTGTTCTCTGGGGCTGGGCTTCCCTGGTGTGTGTGTGCTGTTCTCTAGGCCTGGGCTTTCCTGGTGTGTGTGTGTGTGTGTGTGTGTGTACATGCACTTTCAGATATCCATCCTCACTGGGGCCTGCTTTCCTGGTGTGTGTGTGTGTGTGTGTGTGTGTGTGTGTGTGTGTACATGCACTTTCAGATATCTACCCTCACTAGGGTCACCCCCAGCTCTGGGGAAGCAAGATTGTTCTTCCTGCTCCTCCACTTGAGGGCTCCCCAGGCCAAGTTGGGTTTCAGTCCAGGTGTTTGGTTCAACAAAGTGTGCAGGCATGTTGAAAGTACAGGTAGGTGAAGGTCATCTCTGAGTCCTGCCAAAATAGCTCATTCATTTTTTCTGAACTTTCTCCTTTTATTTTAAAACAGTCTGTCTTGATTGGTCAGGACTCATTGTTTTGCATAACAGCCTAGGACTTGGGGTCTTCGGGCATTAGCTCTGTCCACCTCTGAAGCCCACGCTGCTAATCATGGCCATCTATCCTGGTTAGCCAAGCACAGGGCAAGGATGCACGATGATGTGGCTCAGGTGATGCTACGTGTCTCACCCTGCTGTGCTACTAAATGACTGCAAACCCTTAGCAGCAGCCCCTATGAGAGGCAGTTAGTTGGCTGTGTGTTTTTCCTTGATCAGGACACATCCGCCTCCAAATGCTAACCTAGTTCCTGAGTGTGTGTATTAGCATGATGGCACACCCTTACCCATTCCACCGACATTTTGATTGTTTCTTCTCAGAAAAGTTACACTCTGGAAGGTTCCTGGCTTCCTATTCTTGACACACACATTTGCAAGTATTCCCTCACTGGAGAGATGCGTCCAGGAATGAGTTCTCTGGCCTGGTCACTCTGGAATCTCTTCTGTACTCTAGTGGGTCGTGATCTTTTGGAACTATCTGATGACTTTACAGATTAGGGGGGAGGGAGGTGCTTGCCTTGCTGGTTGGATTTCCCCTTCCCCAAAGGCATTTTTCATCCAGAACTATGATCTTACTTGTCATGAAGTTGAAGACCCTTATGGGAACCATGTTTTATTTTGCCACCTGGCTGTGAAACAGTTAGGATTCAGATATCAGAGAGTATGATTAATTCTACAAACACCCAGTGAACCACTCCCATGTCACACACAGCATCCTGTGGGTGGACAGATTGAGAAATGACTGGGTTGGTGGGAGGGGACCGAGATGCGGCTTATCCACTGCTTTCCCGCAAGGGAACATATTCTGCTTCTTTCTCCTGGGATTCCAGGTTGGCGTCCCGAAATATTCAGATAACCTGTTTTATGACCTTGGGTGAACCAGAGCTTGACCCAGCTGAGGACCTGGCCCAGGCTCCTCGAAGGGAGCTTTGACTACATCCAGGCAGGGCAGGCTTTGACGTATATTACCCATAGGGGCAACACAGCCCAGTGGAACAAGAGCCAGATTCTTGAGTGATCATTGAGAACTCATCCTAAGGAAAGACATAGACACTCAAACACAGAAGGCCCAGGGTGAGTAAAGAAGCTTTTCCTTTCTTTGAGTGACTGCAGAGGCAGGCCCCCTTCCCACAGATGCTACTCTCAGGATCACCAGGCAACACAATGTACCACGCGCTAGCGAGGCTGGCCGAGCTCCATCACACCTGTGGCTCCAGTGGATGGCAGTGACTCTACTTCATTCTTCAAAATTCTCCAGACGCACCCTACCCACCCTACTCTGCCCTGAGTGCAAACTACTGTCCCTTTAGCTCCAGAGTACCTGCAGCAGAGTGGAGGGAAAGCTGGGGAGCAGATGTTCCTATGACTCCACGGACAGGACCAAAGGGCTGAGAACAGGGGCAACTCTCTCCTCCATCCAGAGGACTCCCAGGGAAGAGTGGCTTTTCTCTAGGGCTTATCTCCTGGATTCAAGTGAAGTTCCTGCATGGACATTTTTTCTACAACTATAACAACCTACTTTCCTGTCCACGTGGTAAAGAAACAGTCTCAACTCTGCTCTCCATCTTCCTCCTCTTGAGTCTTAAACTCTGTTTCTCAGATTATTTGCTAGTTTTATTTACTTTCATAAAAGTCCAGCCCTAGATACATTTAAAAATTCAAGACATTCATACAAAGCATGAAGAAAGAATAGCAGTCGCCTGCCCCACTCCTATATGGAATTCCTCTCTCCTAACTCTTTCTTCTGAACTCCTTACTTCTAAATAATATCTTATATGATTATCCCCTTGACTTACCAATTTTAAATGCCTATTGACATCTTGTGATGGAAGATGAAGCTGGGGTGTTCCTAACCCACTTGTGTGCCTGTATCTTCTCTCCTCCTTATCTCTACTATATTTGTGCCACATATTTTATTAAATCAATATTCCATTTTTATTTTATTACAATTATCTATGTACAGTTCTCTGCTGAGTGAAGAAAAACTCCATTTGCTTTCTTCTAGAAGTCTTTGTTCCTCTAGGAATTAATAATTACCTTATTTTAAAAATCTGTTTGGTCTATGTCATTATCCTAATAATTCTTCCAAAACCCTCCAGCAGAAATTCAAAATCCTCTGAACACTATTTTACCCACGATTAAGTGATTAGATTGGGGCTTCCCTGGTGTCTCAGATGGTAGAGAATCTACCTGCAATGCGGGAGACCTAGGTTTGATCCCTGGGTTGGGAAGATCCCCTGAAGGGGAGCATGGCAACCCACACCAGTATTCTTGCCTGGAGAATCCCCATGGACAGAAGAGCCTGGCAGGCTACCCTCCATGAGGTTGCAAAGAATCGGATTATATAAAACTTCCCTTTTCTAGGCTGAAAACTTCCCTTTTCAATCCTGACTCAGGGACTGAACCTGGGTCTCCTGCATTGCAGGTGGATCCTTTTTCCGCAAAGATGGCGCTTCCTGATTTCCACTGGGTTTCTGGCTCTCCCATTTAGCTGTACAGCCCTGGACTCTGGGATTCCCTAGCCAGTGATGGATCTGGGGTTGAGCCTCCTGTTTCCTGAATTCCAGCTCTTTCTCCTGTTTGGTTTATGCCCTTGGAGTGTTCATGTTATCATCCCAATTTGATACTGTTCTCTTTAAAGGTCAGCTCTGGAAAGGTGGACACCCTAGGTGTGAAAGGTGCCTGGTAATCACCGGGTGCATATTTGCTAAAGGAAGTGGGGGGATTTCCTATCAGTGGAGGCAAATGCAGATTCCTACCTCTCAAAAAGAATTTCTCTGGTCTGAAGGCTGGAGAGATGGGATTTATTAGGATGGAAGTAGACCCACTCTTGTGAAAACAGCTGTTGGTAAATCAGCAGGACCTGGGCCTCTGCTGCTCATATTTCACCCTCATGCAGAGTAGGAGGAGGTGGCCCATCCCTTGAGACACGTTATTTATATGTAGTGGGAAGCTGTTCTAAATACTAACTCTGTTAGAGTAAGGCACTTTACTGCCATATTGACTGTAGATCAACATGAATGTAGATGACATCAGTTA
>SJYA01001694.1:387229-457229 GCA_006410615.1 Neotragus moschatus | reverse complement strand
CATGCCATCCTATACTCGTGTCAAGGTAGACTGTAAACTGTGTGTCTTGCCCTTTCAGAAAAGGACCTCCCATGACCAGCAGCCTGCATACCATCCACTGGCTCCCCAGCTAGTAATGTCTTTGTGCTTTGAAGCTTTCCTCAGTCTATCCAAAGAAGTCCATGTGAACGCTGACCTCAACAACTACCCACAACAGTGGATAACAATGCTGAATCATTCAAGACTCGGCTCCTGGGCTGTCTCCTTGAGAGACATCACAACTTGCAAGCCAAGTTGGTCGTATCGTCATCTTCGCATGTACCTCTGTGTTAGCCTTCTCTACCGAGTACTGTAATTGATTTATTATATTTACCTTTCCATCTCTTTTGTTTCACAGCAAGACCCTCCAAGGCAAGGATCAAGTGTGATTTCCCTAGAGACCTGTGTGTTCAGCTGTCCGTGGGAGATCTCCATATGGGTGTCCCACAAGCATATCACGTTGTCCAAAGCAGAAATCATCTGAAGCATCTGCTCTTAGTACCCACACAGCGCTCAAGCCTTGTTCACCGAATCTTGTATATCATAGCTTAGTTCCTATTTACAAGACGATCTCTTCCAATAGATAGTGAGCAACTGAGGGTAGAAACCATGTGAATTTTCTTAATCTTTGAATCCCTAGAGTCCAGCACATAGCCATCCATATAGGAGCTGTTCTATAAACAGTCACTGAACTGAAAAAAATTAACAATAGAAGAACTACCACAAGATCCAATGATTCCACTTCTAGGCATTTATCCAAAGAAAACAAAAACACTAACTTGAAAAGATATAGGCACCCTCATATTCACTGCAGCATTATTTACAATGGTCAAGACACAGAAATAATCTAAGTGTCCATCAGTGAATGAAGGGATAAAGAAAATGTGGCATACATATTTATATATACATACAACAGAATATTATTCAGCCCATTGTGGTGTCTCTGCCATTTGCGACAACATGGATGAACCTTGAGGGTTATTATGCTAAGTGAAGTAAGTCAGAGTGAGACGCATATTGTATAACTTCGTTTGCACGTGGAAACTAATAAAAAACCCAAACTGAATAGATACAGACAACAGAGGGGTGGTTACCACGGGGGGAAGGGGAGGGAGTGGTCACAATGGGTGAAGGTGTCAGAAGGTGCAGACTTCCAGTTATGAGTCTGGGGGATGTTACATACAGCGTGGTGACTATCATTAGCAATACTGTGTTGTACATTTGAAAGTTATTAAGAGCATAAATTGTAAAAGTTTTTATCACAAGAAAAAATGCAACTATGCGAGGTGATAGACATTAACTGGACTTGTCATGGTAATCATTTCACAATATATACATATATCAAATGATTATGTTGTATGCCTAAAATGAACACAGTGTTAAATGTCAACTATATCTCAATAAAAATAAATGAAAATAAATTCTAAATTCACTCATAAACTCCAGTCCACACTCTTTATGAATGTATATAAGACTTGGATGAAATCTGCAGTATTGGCTTTGAAACTCACAGGCCAAGCAGCTTGTAAGCCTTGACTCACACAGATGAGGGCTCTGTAATCTCTGGGGAGGCTGCCCCCAGGGAGAGAGTCTTGCGTGTAATTCTTGGAGGGAAAGACACCTTGTGCCCTGGGAGGAAATGATTACAAAGCTTCCATATCTTATCTGGGCTCTGGTGCCTGTTCTTTTGCTGGCTTCAGTTGTACATCATCAGGTTCATCCACTGAAAAATAAACATCCCTATTACAACCAATTTTTAGACTTGTTAGCTTAACACAGAACGGGGTGAATGGTTTCCTCTTCCTTTGAAAGATCTCAGTCTAGTCTCATCAGCACTTTCCAGTTAATTCCCACCCAAGCAGGAGGTCTCAGCCCCCTGTTACAATATTGTCGTCTGCTACTCCTTGAAGAGCCGGGCACTGAGAGGGACAGCTGAGGTCGACCAGCTGGCTGGGCCAGGAGGCTCTCTCTAAAACTCATTGGGAGTCAGTTTAATATACAGTGAGCTCAGCAGGTGTTCTTTAGTTCCCTCTTGGATTTATGACTCCCACATAATCCTCTGCTTTATTAAGCTATTGGAAAAAAATAAAATCTGTCTGCCAAGATCCTAAAGCAGCCTTGGCAGCTAGCAATATATAAAGGCAGTAATTGGAGGCAGGGGGGCCGGCAGCTTGGCTGGCCTTTGACAGACTGTTCAACAGCTTCAGGGAGGGAAATACCCCCTGGACTCCCTGGTGAGGAGAGGTGGCCAGGGTTGTGTCCTGTCTCTGGGAGAGGAAGGCACCTCACCTCCACTTCTGTCAGGTAGAGTCCTTTTCCATCCTTGGAGAGGTTCTGGAAAGCTTCTAGGGTAGAGAGGAGGGGAGGGATCAGGACGGGCCTGGGCCCACATGAGAGGAAAGCCAGCCTGTTGATCCCGTGAGAAGCCACAGGCTGTGCTTGGCCTCCTCTCCACTTCTCTTCCCAGTTAAACACCATGCCCGTGAGACAACTCCGGGCTCAGCTCTCAAAACAGCTCCCTGACTGCTCTGCCCACCTCGCCCCTCCCTTCTCTAGCTTCCCTGCACTTTAGACCCTCTATTCTTGGCCATAGAGATGCAGAGGGCTTGTCTTAGGAGGTATTTCAAGGGCAGCGCTTTTGTCCAGCTGCGAATTCCTGGAGCAAGATTATGCCTCTGGCTTCTCCTTTACCCTTCCAGGGTTCTGTTCTCTCTGTCCTGTTAACTGCCTAGTTCAGAGGTGTGGGGCTAGAGCTGTGGGGTTAAGGACCACATGGTGGGATGAGGAGGTTAGCAGGGAGGGGGTGGAATGATGGGAGTGGAGGCCAGACCCCACTTCAACTCACCCATCACAGCTCCGTTTGCAGCTCTGTTGTGGTTTGGGGTTTCATATGAAATTTCATTTCAAACAAAGGGGTGTGCTGCTAAAAGTGTCAAAAACTCGCCTACATAGCTGGATTTCTGAGGCCTTGGGGGGACCTCCTGCACCCACCAAGACACCATTTGTGAAATCCTTCAGCAGAGATCAAACCGTTTACTGCACGACTAAAGAGTAGGTTTGAACCGTAAACAATCTGGAGGGGGCCATGGTGACTTAACCTTGTTCCTGAGAGAGGTGCTGAGAAGGGTGAAGAGGAAATAAACGGTGTGGGATGTGGAATGTCCTAGGGAGAAAAGGATGCAGAAGGGAGGCTAGGGTCTCAGGCCAGCTACACGGTCGCCTAGGCTGATGTTGGCTCTGCCCCTCAGGATGAGGGTTCCTCTGCAGGACTCCAGCCCGTCCCGCTACTGAGGCCTTGCCCAGGCCTGGAGCCAGAGTGCATTCCTGGTCCTCCGCTGTGTTCTCTGGTCAGCGTGATGGTCTCCGGGTGACACTCACTTGCCATGGCTTCCAGCCGCATCAGTAAGCAGACCAGGCTGGGGAAGCTGACCCTGCCAGTGCTGTCACTGTACCGGAGTTTCATGAGGTCCAGCAGTTCACTGGTGACGGAGATCCCTGCGAGGAAGTCTGGGACACAGTGGGGAAGCTGGTGAGCAGGGAGGAACAGGTGTGGTCCTCGACCTCGGGAGATCAGAAACACCTGTGCGGAGACCACGTGGCCTTTCACCACCATCCCCTCCTCCACCTGGCTCAGCGGCCAGTCCATTCCTCTTCTGTGTACTTTTGACTGTTTAGAATGTTAGCTTCCAGGCCCCAACAATACTGTTTTAGAGTTTGGCCAGAGGCCAACTCAAAACACTCCTGACCTTTCACAATCATCTGATAATTCCTGTGGGGGATGGGAGCTGCCAGGACACCTGAAAAGTTTGCTCCCAGCCCCACCTTGTCAGGCCTCCCTCTGCTGGTGACCCTCTCCAAAAGCCCTCCTCGCCTAGTCCTGGACCATGTGTGGTCTCATGTGCAATTCCTAGAGAAGGGGCTTAGTCCTAGGTTGGTCATACAGGGATGAGGCTGGTCCTCAGAGCAGAGACCTCAGGTGGGCAGGACAGAGCTGCCTTGCCCTCTCTGGGGCTTGTGATCTTATGTGTCTAGCTATAAGCTCCAGGGAGGCACCGACCACAGAACTGACAAGGGTAGACTGAAAATCGGTGGGGGCAGGGGTCTATGCACCCCAGTGAGCTAGCAGAACCCTGTAAACCGGACCATCCATCATGGGGACAAGGCTGGTGGCCTTTGGGCCCCACACAGTATGAGACACGTTGGTTTCTCCTGCAGAATTAATAAAATGTAAATTCGAACGCCTTTAGATAGGACATGCCTGCAGCTTGTACATTCCCAAACTGCCCTCGAAAATCACATCAGCTCCATGGCCCTCTTCAGTTACCTGCTGGCGCCTGCAAGCTTTTCAGTTGAATTCCAGCTATTTTCTTTCTCCTTTTTATTATTCTGGGGTCATGGGTGAGGTCTCCTTTAAAGGTAACAACTTCCACTGGCCATTCAGTGGTTCTCAAAGTGTGAACCCCAGGCCAGAAGCTTTGGCCTCACTTGGGAACTTGTCAGAGATGCCGGTTCTCAAGCCCCACCCCAGTCCTCCTGAGTCAGTACTTTAGGGTGGGTGGTGAGGCTCAATATTCCTTGCTTCCATAAGCCTCCAGGGGCTTCTTCCTCAACCTCAAGTGTGAGAAACACAACCCTCTGCTGTGAAGAATTAAGGGAGAGTAGGGACTTCCCTGGTGGACTAGTGGTTAAGAATCCCCCTTCCAATGCAGGGGATGTGGGTTTGATCCCTGGTCTAGAAACTAGGATCCCACGGAAGAGGAAGGATAGAGGCGGAAGTGGGGGGGAGGGGCGGGGAGCAGGAGCTCAGGTTTCTACCTGCTCTCCATCCAGGCAAGGAGCCCCAGGAGGGAGACCCATTGAGGCTGCCCTTTCAGCAGTGACTGCGGGAGTCTGATTTTACATTTCATTAGGGAAGGTGGCAATTTCCTGACTTAACCTTTCTGTGGGCCATTTCCTCCCAGGGACAGTGGGCACAATGATTCTTGCCCTGCCCAGTTCAAGAGCTGTTTAGACAATCAAAGGAAGTGATGTGCGTGCAAGTTGTGGCTGAACTCTGATGCATCCTTGCCCTTCAGTATTATTATCATTCTTCCAGGACTGAAAGCTCTTGCCTCCTTGAAGCAAACAGATACATGTGAGTTTACTTAACCCTAGACCCTCTGCGAAGAGAGGGCATCAGCTGGCCTGTGAGTATCTAATCCTGATGGCCTGGATGCCGAGGTGGATGTGTCTTCAAGCAAGTTAGATTTCTGGTAGGGTATCAACCATTCAGGGTCATTTTTCATGGTTAGCACCGTGCTGGGGAGAGAAGGCAATTAGGAGAGCTGACTGGGAGGTGAGAACTCAGGTGGGGGAAGGTGGAGTCGGAGACTGCAGCCAGAAGGTCCACAGAGGGTGGACGTGCGTGTGTGCGCGCACACACAAACACACACACACACGCGCGCACGCCACTGCCACTGCCAGTCATCAAAGCTCAAGGGGCTGTCTGCTTTACCTGTGTCCTTGATGGCCTTCCACAAATCCGAGCTGAGGAAAATGCCAGCATTCTTTGGGGAGTTCTGGAAAACACTCTGATATGGAGAAAGAAGCAAGAAAGCCCTATGAGCCCCAGTGCCCACGTGGAAGAGGGTGTCCTAGAAGATCTTGTACCCATCCCTGGAGGTTGCTTCACTAAAACATGATGGGCTCAGCTGAGGTCGAAGGGTGCACAGCTGAGGATGGTGGTGGGGAGGAGGCGGAGGGGGAAGGGGAAGCAGCATCGGTTCCGCTTGTTAAAGTCCACCGACCTCCTGGCTGCCAACTGCAGGGCTGCAGGCCCATCTCTTAGGCCTGCACCTCCCACCTCCCAACCTGCTCTCCTTTAGCTTCTACGCCCCATAGACTGGGCTCCATCCACCCAGGGCCTCTTGTCACTTTCCAGGGACGTGAAGAGCTCGCTAAAGAGCTTGCCTAGGATGGGCATTAGGAGCACAGACTCCACAACCAAATTGCTGGGTAAAAACCTCAGCCTAACTATTCACAGTGCTGTCACCTTGGGCAAGTGACCTAATCTTTCTGGGCCTCGGTCTACCCCCTCTGCAGCACAAGGCTAATGTACTATCTACCTTGTAGGTTTGCTGCGAGGAAGAAATGAGCACATCTTATAAAGAGCTTAGGAGTGCACCTTGCACACTAGTGAGCGCAGTGTAGGTGGCACTGAAGGCAGGTGAGAACTGTCTCTGGGACCAGGTGATGCTTCAGGGTGGAGTCCCCTGAACACCTCAATTTTTTTACAGGGCAGTTCTCCATTTGCTGGGGACTTTTCTGCTGCTGCTGCTGCTGCTGCTGCTAAGTCACTTGAGTTGTGTCTGACTCCGTGCAACCCCATAGACGGCAGCCCACCAGGCTCCCTCGTCCCTGGGATTCTCCAGGCAAGAACACTGGAGTGGGTTGCCATTTCCTTCTCCAGTGCATGACAGTGAAAAGTGAAAGTGAAGCCGCTCAGTCGTGTCCGACTCTTAGCGACCCCATGGACTGCAGCCTGCCAGGCTCCTCCATCCATGGGATTTTCCAGACAAGAGTACTGGAGTGGGGTGCCATTGCCTTCTCCGGGGACTTTTCTACCTCCCTCTAATTCTCACTCTAACCCTCAGCCTCCTCCTATTTCCAAGGTGAGAACATGGGCTGGTGAGTCCTGTGCTCTGATGGAACAGACAAGCACCAGAGGACTGAAGCCAGGATGTTTCAAAGCAAAATACCCCCAGCAGGTGCTCAGCCCGGGCTGATTGTGAGAGCCAGTCACAGTGAAAGAGCAGCCTGAGAGCTCTTTCCTGGCCTTATTTGGCTTTTGTGAGTTCAGAGTCCTAGATGTTCTCAATTAGGTAGGGACCCAGTGTCATGCACTCGTTCAGTCATTTGTTCAGCACTTTTTAGCATCTGCTGTGTGCTGGACACTGTGGGAGACACTGGGGGAAAGGATGAACATGAGGGCTCCCTGCCCAGGAGGACCCTGCAGTCTAACGGATGGGCCATCAGTCATTGCTGTGTCCAGTGGGAAACCCAATCACCCCAATCAGAGGTAGGTGATATAAATAAATAGTATTAAACAGGAAGTGTTTGCGTCTTATTGTTGTGAGTTCAAGTGTTGGGAGCTGAGTGGGAACTAACCGGATCTGGAAAGGGGAGGCAAGGCCCCCACAGAGCTTTGGGGTCTGGACTCTCAGGTTGGGTGAGCATGAGGCAGGCTCCCATTGCAGGAAGAGGAAAGTGAGGAGTCTCACATTAGGGTTCAAAGGAGCAGGTGGGCTGAGTGAAAGGGCTTCTCCTAGACCTCAAAGTGGAGTTTTAACTCGGAGGGTCTTGGGTACAGCTGGTGAGTTTCGACTTTGCCCTGGGAACAATGGTGAGGCCACACTGAGGCCACAGACCACAACTGTGACTCTGATCTGATTTCTGGCAGAGGTAGGGGAGGGGAACGAGGTGAACTAGCGGCTTGGGGGATGCTGCAGTGGGCCCACAGAGAAATGGGGAGGGCGGTGCCAGCTGGCAGTTTCAGCTGCAGTCCACTGTGACCCTTTCTCCTCTGGCTTCCTAGAGCAGTCCTCAGCCTACTGCCTGACTGAGCATGGCCTTGAGCTGTCCAGTGGTGCACGCACATCTCTCCAAGCTAAACGGGGGCTCTCGTTGAGGGTGTGGTGAGGTTCCCCTTCTTTCACAGCCCTCAATGCTGGGGCAGAATCGGGCACCCAGTAAATCTGTGCCAACCCAACTGGAATGAACACTCATCAAAAGAGAACATGCTGGTACCTGGCAGTGGACAAGACGGCTCCACAGCCTTGAAAACTCCTCTTGGTCAAGTCGCCCATTCACCTTCAGCTGGTGGGGAGTTAAGAGTCAAGCAGTCTTGTGTGCAGTGAGCAGAGGTGCCTCAGGCCTGGAGAGGCTCCATCCATCACCACACAGGCGGTCCAGAGTCATCTGGATGTGGCCCCACACCAGCTGGCTCTGATGCATCTAAAAGGGACCTGGCTTAGATTCATTTCACAGGAGAAAATGGGCAATTGGAAGAAGGCAGTCCTGAGAAAGGGGTGCCAACGTCATTTGCACCCATGGAAAGAGGTTGAACCCTAAACACAGCCTTCACCAGTTGAGGTGGGGCCCCCTTGTAGAGGGGAGTGGGAAGCAGTGGTAGGGGGAGGTCACTGCAACTCCTGAGGTGGGTTGATAGATGAGTGCATGTGCTAAGTGTGCGGCCGTGGATGGACCACATTCTGGGTATTAAAGCCAGCCCTGGTCCCTCCATGCTGTGTGTTGTGCTTAGTTGCTCAGTTGTGTCCAACTCTGCGACCCAATGAACTGTAGCCCGCCAGACTCCTCTGTCCATAGGGATTCTCCAAGCAAGAATACTGGAGTGGGTTGCCATACCCTTCTCCAGGGCATATTCCCAACCTGGGGCTCGAACCAAGGTTTCCCACATTTCAAGTGGTTTCTTTACCGTCTGAGCCACCAGGGAAGCCTGGTCCTTCCATACAAAGAGTTTAATGAGAACTAGTGGAAAGAATGGATCTCGGTGGCACTGCAGGGGAGCTGACAGGTGAGCAGGAGGAAGGGTAGAAAAGATTGGTCTTCTGTGCCGGGGTCCAACAGACATGACCTCCCCTGGGGTTACCTTCCCTAGCCGAGGGGCTCCTGAGTGTCATTCTGATTTATCTGCAGGGATGAGCAGTGTCCCTGAGTGATTCTATACAACAGTCAAGAGACAGGGCCTGACTGACGAGTTCATCAAGATGGCTCTTGTTCGACAATGCCCAGCTTCAGGTCCCCAGTAGAGTGAACGAGCTGGGGGATCTGTGCCCCATCAGGGAGACAGTGCACACCGAGGATATGCCCACCAGCGGGGAGATGGGGTGGCAGGGGAGAAATGGCTCCCAGGGGAGTGGAAGTCAGGGCGGGAGACAGGAGATCCTGGGCTTGGGTCCCAGTCCAGCCACCCGTGGCCACAGAACTAGGGCAAGTCACTGCACTGCCCAGCCCAGCCTCATCTGTCAGTGCAACAAAACAGTAATAACAGGGAGTAACTGCCACGTGGACCTAGGGTTTCCTACATTAGCTGGATGGACTGTATAGGCCACAGGGTCGCAAAGAGTCAGACACAACGGAGCGACTTTCACTTTGGTGGTTGTTACCTTTATTGAGCTGGGGTTTTGTTGAGCAAGGGATTTAAACAGTGGTAAGGACAGTGGTAGAAGGAAAGAAGTTAGGATACTATCCTTCGCTAAGCAGTGAAGAATGCTTCAGAACATGGGCTTCAGAGGCTGAAAACTTTAAGTTCAAATCCAGGCACAAATCCTGACTAGCTGTGCGATCTGGGTGAATGACTAAACCTTTCTGAACCCCTGTTTCTTCCACTGTACCATGAGACAATACTTCTTATATCACGGAGATTCTTGCAAGAACTACAAGGGAAAAAATATCAGTGCCATCTTAGTATGCAGTAGACACTTGATAGATAGTAAGTGTTGTTGTTGCTGCTATGGTGGTTCTAGAGAGTTAGTGAGTTAGTGCAGAGTCCCCAGAAGCCCAGGCTCTTTGGTGAGCCCTTAGAACCAAGGAAAAAGAGAAAACAGTGAGAGTGAAAAAAGATTCTCTACTGTCCCAGTTAGACCTTTGGGGTTAGCTGATGGAGCAGACAGGCTCTCAGTGCTGGGGAGGCGGTGGGGGGTGGATGGTGACTGCAAAGGATACATCCATCAGAGCCACGATGCTGCGACACTCATCCAAGGAGAACGCATCCCCTGGAGGTCCTGAGCAGAAGAGCAGAAAGGACTGAGAGGTCAGAGAGGGCGGCGCTGGCCTGACGTGGCTGTGGGGATGGGGCCGGGCCAGCAGGTCCTTACCTCTTAGGAATTCCCGATTGAGAAGGCTCTGAAGCTGCGTAGCATCAATGTCCAGCCCCTGCTCCAAACAAGGAAGGGATGCAGGAAATCACATCAGTGCTCAGGAACCGAGGGGCAGTGCCTGCCTGACTGTGAAAGCACTGGGATTTCTGAGCACTTTAAGTTCCCATCTCACCTTTGTCATGAAGCCTTTTCTTTTTCTTTTTGGCCACACGGCGTGACTTGTGAGATCTCAGTTACCTCACCAGGGACTGAACCCATGCCCTCAGCAATGAAAGCATGGAATCCTAACCACCAGGGCTCCAGGGAATTCCCATGAAGCCTTGCCTGATTGCTCCAGGCCATAACTCCCTCCCTGAACATCTGCAGTGCTGATCACTCCTGACACTTGATATCTGGTGAGGGTCACCTTGCATTTCTCTCTGTATTCATTATTGGGCTGAAAGCAGTGTTTGCTTCTTCCCCATCATACCAGGCACTTGGGAGCCCCTCAGGAGAAGTATTGTTGAATGAATCAATTTACCCCTGCAGGTGTGTGTCCCCATCTGCTTCCAGAAAGACAGGAGTAAAAGAAAACATGGCTACTGTGTGGTGTGTGTGTGTGTGTGTGTGTGTGTGTGTGTGGTGAGGAAAGACACACATGGCTACTGTGTGGTGTGTGTGTGTGTGTGTGTGTGTGTGGTGAGGAGAGACACACATGCCAGGAATCCAGGCTAAGAGAAGCTGCTCTAATTGAGCACGTGACTTAGCATTCATCCTCCAGGCCACACAGCCAGAAAGGGAGACATCATGGTTTCCCTTGGATGAAAAACAGGAAGCAACAGAGGTTGAGGGGGGAGCAGCTCTTCCTGGCTTGAACTCCTGAAGGTGTTCACTGCCTTCCCTTTTCTGCTGGGGACCCTGACCAGCTTTACGGGCAGCGGCTTCCATGATGATTGTATGGAGGAGCAGAGCTGTTGCCCGTGCAGGCGTTTCTCACACCCAGCCTGGTAACAGTGAGGGCATAATGAGATGTCACCACCCTGGGAAAGCTTGTCCCTGGGAGGAGGAGCTGGCGAGAGGGGGGTCTTCTGGGAACCCACATTTCTGGGGAAGGAGCCTGTCTGACACAGCGAGGGCCCAAGAACTGCCCACCTGTCTTCCCGAGGCCAGCTCGGTGCGAACGGTCATGCGTATGGCTTTCTGTTTCCCACACCGACATGATGACTAATGGTAGGAGGCCCATCGTGTGGAGCCCTTGGCAGCTGTTTTTCTCCTGACAAGTCAAGGATCTTTATAACAGCTTATTAAACCATTAAGAAAATCCCTTGTGCACATAGGTGGCTTGGCAGGAAGAAGGCTAGTGGTGCTTTCTGAAAGCTGGCCAGCTCCCAGGAGGAAGGGTGCCAATGGCAGTGGGAGGTGGCAGAGCAGGAGAAGGGAAGATTTCCAGGGGCACTGGCGAGCTGTTTAAAGATTTATACATCTCACCCTCCTATAAGGAGCCCTTCCCTTTCAAAACTCTACACTTTACCCCAGATATCACCCACTTGAGGCATCACACCTCCCGGCATCAGTTCCGGAGGCATCCAGGGAGAAAGGCCGGTCATCTTCCTCTCTAGCCTGGTAAGGACCTGGGAGAGGCTTTCTTTCCTCTCACCTCTTCATCCCTGTCCTAGGCAGGGCCCGTCATGGCCACGTTGCTAAGTACAGTACCTGCTGAGCGTACTTGTAGAAAATGCTCTGCTGGGAGCCATTTCCTGGAAGACTTGCCTGGATGTAAGGAAGAACAGCCAACATCAAATTTCTGGGGAAGGGATCCCCTGTCTGATACAGTGAGGGTCCCAGAACCTCCCACTTGGAAATTAGGGGCTTCATCCAGCAATTGGATCAAAACTGTGGGGAATAGGAAAATGGAAGCTTGTGGAAGGAAGATGGGTGTATCCAGCCTGGCCTCTGAAGCCNTCAGACCAAAACCCATTTTCACTAGGAGCTCTGCTAAGTGTGATAGGGCAGCCTTGATGGAAGGGGAGTTTGAGAAAGAATGGATACATGTATATGTATGCCTGAGTCCCCTTGCTGTTCACCTGAAACAATCACAACTTTGTTAACCAGCTATACTCCAACATAAAGTTAAAAAAGGTTCTTTTGGTTGATTTTGTTTTGTTTGTTTTTCTAAAGAAAAACTTTTTGCATCATGCATCAGCAGAAGTAAACCTTTTTCCATGAAGGAGTCTTCCTTTGCAGTCACTAAGTGGAGTCTGGTGTCACTACAATCAAAGGAATCCAATTTATGTTTTGTAAAAAGAAAGTGCATTTGAATTTCCTCATATCTACCTTTTTTTTAAAAAAAATTATTTTTATAAAAATTCTCATATTTAGTTGAATAGTCTTCAAAGCCTGTGAGTGATGTGCCAGAGACTGTAGTTCTGTGTATTAAAATTATCTTGATCTGCAAAGTGTAATTTATATGTTTTTCTCCCCTTGATATATTTCCATGTCATCTGTGGTGAATTGAGAGTTATTTAACAAACCTTTTGTTTTTTCTCTCCCAGTAGTAACTTCATTGTTTTCAATGTTAAAAAACCAAAGAGTTAATGTTTCCAGCTTTCAGAGTTTTTTTTTTTTTAATCACCCCTGCCACAGATGCCGTCTCAGTCAGCGCCTATCATCAGAGATCTCTTCCTGTGAGCTTCCACTTCCAGTGTCCTGCTCGAATGCACCTTTGCCCCAATTTGTTTCTTGTCTCTTTTGTTTTATCCTCCTCCATTCACTTTTTTTCAAGTTCAGACTCGCCTATCAAATATCTCTTACAATGGAGACTTACTTTGGGGTGTGTTAAGAGTTCCTCCCATTTTTGCCCTAATCCTCCTCTTTCTCTCTAATTTTGCACTGCAGTGGCTGTTTCTTTTCTCTTCCATACATCTTCTTTGTTGGATGAATTTCTTCCCTCCTTCAATACCTTCTCCTTGCTCAGAAGAGTTGTTAACAATGAAATTTACTGTTCTAATTCTTTGGCTTATTTTTTGCCATTCAGGCCAGGTCCTGGCACGATTCCGCTTCTGTCACCTAGATTAGATTGATTACAGGGGGAGGAAGGTGACTGATTCGCAATTCACTACTTGGGCTGTTCTCAACGTTGGAACCAAGCCTGCAACACTTTGATTTAATGCTGCAGAATGAACTTGAATCCTGGCCAAACTCACCAATTATTTGGCTTCGATGCACAAACCTGAGCTGCATTTAGCTTCCACTGCTGTCCCCTGGGTCCTGGAGTGGAATCTCTGGGTGAAAGCAGAGCTGGTCTGTGCTTGGGGCTCAACGTGGCTGCTTTTCATGTTGCAGTAAATGCAGAGAGGGGAGATGGGGGAGGAAAGGTGTTCCATCTCCTCCGATGCTTTCATACAATCCCTCATCCCATTCTTCTTAAACAAAGCCTCATCAGCACAGACAGGTTCAGATTTTTAGTTTTTAATTATTGGTGTGGAAGTTAGGTAAGCTCTTTAGTTCACTCCCTGTTTTTTGGCCATTTTTGGAAACGTAATACTCAATATAGGTTTGAACATTTGTGCTTGTTTCATATTAAATTCTTCAATATCACACAGATTGAAATGAAAGTGGTGTTTCCCTTGCCTATAAAGTGATGTTTCCCTTCCCTTCCCTTTCTCTGAAAGCTGTACTGTGGCCCTCTCCTACATGACTATAGGAACCTAGAATTTATAATCAGTCCTCCAGTCCCACATCATCTCTAACTTCAAATATTGTCATGGTGTTTTCTCTCTCTCATTTTTTCAAATGATGAGGATTTTTATTTAAACATTTTAAAAATATTTTGGGGGATGTAGATCATTCTTAAATTCTTTATTGGATTTATTGCAATATTGCTTCTGTTTTATGTTTTTGTTTTTTCGCCTGTGAAGGGTGGGATCTTAGCTCCTCAACCACGGACTGACTGAATCCACACTCTTTGCATTGACGGCCAAAGTCTTAATCACTGGACCACCTGTGAAGTCCCCTGTCACAGTGTTTTTTTGTAACAATACTTTCCCCCCATGGAAAACACATGGGGAGGACTTTATCATAGATCTATCTCAGGAGACAACCATCAGGTCTCTGGAAACTCAGGGCACCTGCCTTCTTGTTGATGCTTGTCTGAGGCCTTAAATCTGCTTGCTGCCAAATAAGTCAGTGGAGACATCCTGGCAGCTTGGCAATGATTTTTATGTGGAAGGATATTAAGAGCTTCCCAGACACAATTAAATCAGACCAGGAACCATGTTAGACAATTCTGCTAAATTTAAAGTAAATTAGGTGGTTGTTCATTCCTTATCATTATTTTTGTAAACACTTGATCTAAACCAAGTATTTAAGAAAAGAGTTTCCCACTTCTTTCCCCCTCCAACCTTCATGGCCTTTGTTCCCCCCAAATGGCACTGATTTAGGATCCATTAGGCTCAATGGTAACCCACTCCAGTACTCTTGCCTGGAAAATCCCATGGATGGAGGAGCCTGGTAGGCTGCAGTCCATGGGGTTGCTAAGAGTCAGACAGGACCGAGCGACTTCACTTACAATTTTCACTTTCATGCATTGGAGAAGGAAATGGCAACCCACTTCAGTGTTCTTGCCTTGAGAATCTCAGGGATGGGGGAGCCTGGTGGGCTGCCATCTGTGGGGTTGCACAGAGTCAGACACAACTGAAGCGACTTAGCAGCAGCAGCAGCAGGCTAACCCATTGCTTCTCAGTCAAATGAAAAATAATCTTGAGCCAGAGACTTCCCTGATGGTTTCCTGGTTAAAACCCTGCACTTCCAAAGCAGAGGGCATGCTTTCAATCCCTGACAGGGAAATTTAGATCCCACACATGCTGCAGGGCAACTAAGCTCTCATACTACAAAATACAGAGCCCATCTGGAACCCATGCTCCACAACCAGACAGAAGCCCCGAACACCAAATTAAGATCCGACAGCAACAAAAAACAAGATAAAAAGGCAATTAATACTTTTTTTTAAAATCCTGAGCTGATTTTTACAATCTATTGGTTTCCAAACAAGTTTGACAAAACCCATGAATTTCCATAGAGAACTCAACTTCTTCTTTGACCTGTATAGAGAAGCTGGGTCCTTGTAACCAATAGCCTTATATTTTGAAGATTTAAATAGTCTGATCAAATTTGGGGAAAAGTTAAGCATCAATTAAAAAAAAAAAACTCATGAAAATTTTGAGCTCACTTTTTAAAAAGGTATTTTGAGCACAAGGTAAAGAAATCTTTATGTATTATATACATAATACACAAAATACTAAAATCCTGTAAGGTACAGGTAGAAATTTAGGCATCAAGAATTTTCATTTATTTGCTAGGACAGCAAGGAGATCAAACAAGTCAACCCTAGAGGAAATCAACCATGAATATTCATTGGAAGGACTGATGCTGAGGCTGAAGCCCCAGTACTTTGGCCACCTGACTCACTGGAAAAGACCCTGATGCTGGGAAAGATTGAGAGCAAGAGAAGAAGTGGATGACAGAGAATGAGATGGCTGTAGAGCATGATTGACCCAATGGGCAAACTCAGGGAAATAGTGAAGGACTGTGAAGCCTGAAGTGCTGCAATTCATGAGGTTGCAAAGAGTTGGACAACAGGAAAAGGGACTGAACAACAGGAAAACTCTCAAAGATTGTGAGTATAATCAGAAAATATATAAATTGTGGTGTCTTTCACAGAAGAATATTTTCAGCTATAAGCAACAACATGGATAAGTATTAGTGTCAGTACATTAAAACAATAAACAAGTGTCAAAAAATGACCTACAGGTTGATGTCTGCATGTCATTCATTTTGCAGAATAGTTAGAATAGTTGATGCCTGTATGCCTTCATGTTTTTTTTTTTTTTTTTTGAAACTCAAAACTAGGTAACACTGAACAGTATCTTTTTAGGCCTCAAACACATGCAGTGATTCACCTACACTAGAAAAAATCTCAAAGGGGTAACCAGTATAAAATCATGTGGGATAAATTAGGAGTTTGGGATTAACATATGCACACTACTACATATAGAACAGATTACCTATACTCAGTAGAAACTATACTCAGTTTTTTGAATTAACCTCTAAGGGAAAAGAATCTGGAAAAGTATATGTGTGTATATATATATAAAGGAATCACTGTGCTATACACCTAAAATTAACACAACATTGTAAATCAATTATACTTCCATCAAAAACAATATGGAAAATCATGTGTTTATTATTTTAAAGAGAAGGCAGGAATATAGGCTTGGAGGTATTCAGGAAAACATGAGTTTTGGGTAATATTCTAGGTATTGGGTTAGATGGTACTTTGGGGGAGCTAACTATATATAGAGTTATACATACGTATAATTATGGCTGATTTGCATTGTTGTAGGGCTGAAGCCAATACGAAACTGTAAAGAAAATTTTCCTCCAATTAAAATAAGTTAAAAAATTAAAATTTAGTTGTTATGAAAGAAAAGTATGTATTTAGTATGTAAATAAATCAATCAGCCTTCCCTGATGGCTCAGTGGGTAAAGAATCGCCTGCAATGCAGGAGACACAGTTTTGATTCCTGGGCTGGGAAGATTCCCTGAAGAAGGAAATGACAATCCACTCCAGTATTCTTGCCTGGAAAACCTCATGGACAGAGGAGCCTGGTGGGCTATCATCCAGGGGGTCCCAAAGAGTCAGACACAGTTGAACCCAGCTAAGTACTTGACTGAGTCTGACTAAATGCTTGACTTAGTAAAACACAAGCATACACATAAAATGACTGGTGTATTGAAAGGATAATGATTAATTCATAAACTCCGGTTAAGTAAGTAAAAATTAAATGATAAACATTTATCTAGGAAAGTGTTCTGACAGAAGGACAGTCCTGTGTTCAGAATGCCTGCTGGAAGCTCTACTTGGATGGGTCCTCCTGGTTCTTTGTGAACAGGACTGAGCAGTGGAGGTGAGCCTAGCACTGGAGGCACTAACTATTCTGCAAACAGAAGGATTTCCACAGATCTGTGTATCAAACATTACATTCAGATAGGATAGCCATGACTCTGTGTCTAGGTAGATAGACCCTGTTATTTCAATTATCCATCATTTTATGTAAATCATTTTGCCTAAGATTTCAGTTAAAATGACCAATAACTAAATAATATGAACCTGTAAACTTTATCTCCCTTTCATGATTGTCAAATAAAATTTGAGATTGACTTGATGGATGATACCTATATAAGATAGTGAAAAGCATGTACACATACACACAGACATAAACACACACAAACTCATGCTGAGTACTCAAGGTGGGGATTCTTTTAAATCAAGTAGTCAGTAAAAGTCACGTAAATAAGGCAAGAAAAACAATTGAAACCTTAATGTTGAATCGAACTGTGATTATATTTTAAAATTGATGTTAGCTTAGCTATTAGATGATAAGGAAGTAGGTAACTGAGAAAGACATAATTATAATCAGATTCCAGATAAACCTATGTCCACAAAGAATGGAGTAAGTAAAGATTATATTGTATAAACTATATATTAGGAATTATTTCAGTACAGATTCTAGAGTTTATGTCTTCCTTTGGTGGGAGCCTATCAAAAAACTCTTGGGGCCAAGAGACGAATTCTTTTAATGTTGATCAAATGACAGTAAATACACTTTGATTTATTCTCTGAAGGAAGTGGCAGAGGTTTATTACAGGACTCCCTTACACGGTAATACAATTTCACATTGTTCGTCTTCAGAAGATAAAATACAAAACAAATTCCTGCATTGGATAGTGAATGAAAAATGGCTGATTTGACTTAAAATTTATTTAAATGTCATTTTTAAAAGGTAATGCATTTCAATACAAATCTCATTTGCAGTTTCATCGTACCTTATTACGTAAAGATAATTGTGAGTAATGAGATAACACTCAGACCAATTTGATCTCATTTTGACATCACATGTTGTAAGGACCCTGATACACTTAATAGGTACACAAATGGCATTTTCTGATACTTTCTAAAGTCAGAATAATAACTGAGGAGAGATGCCCAAAAATCAGCCAGGCAAGGGAATATACTGGAGTGGGGCTGGGAGACCACTTTCCAATGACCTGAGGACAAAATTCTGCCTTTTCCCCACAATAGGAAAATAAAAGCCTTCAGACAGGCATTCTCTCTGCTTCCTAGGCTCACTAATTTATGTTACCCTGAGGGCATTTAAGGTTTGTGCCTCTTGGTGTTCCAGGCGACAGCTGAGGAGATTCATTAACTGTATCTCTTAGGTCTCTTGAGATTATAGCTGACCATAAGGTCTTTGGGGCTTCCCAAGTGGCTCAAGTGGTAAAGAACCTGCCTGCCAATGCAGGAGACTCAGGTTAGAGATGTTGGTTCGATTTCTGGGTCAGGAAGATCCCCTGGAGGAGGAAATGGCAACCCACTCCAGTATTCTTGCTTGGGAAATCCCGTGGATAGATGAGCCTGGCGGGCTATAGTCCATTGGGTCACAAAGGGTCGGACACAACTTAGCGACTAAGCACACACAATAGGGGTCTTTACTGCAAGCATCTTTAATAACATTGGTGAGAATCTATTATGGTGTCTGGGAAACACTCATTCACAGTCTTTCTATTGATAAAGATCTTTTATTGCTTTAAAAAATTTTTACCACAGATATTTAACATGGATCAAATGAAGAGCCTCTAATCATTCATAATCTCCAAGGTCAAATTTTTTCACCCAACTTTATTTTCACTATAGCAATCTTCATGAGAAGTTGAGATGTATGTAAGTTTGCTTTGACTTAGGGCATTGATTTAAGAAGACATGTGGCAAATGAGCCAACCCTGAGTCAACAAACACATTTGCCAGGACTCAGCCTTTTTGAAAGTATTTCATTACCTTCCCAAAATCTCATAAACAAAACAAAACAAAACAGTCAAGAATCTGAGTTTAAAAAATCTGGTCAGCATGTTCCCCTGATGACCAGAATAGATCTATGTAGTACATTTCCATTTTAATTCAGATTTTCTAGAGAACATATATTCAAACTAGCATTGTTTATAGTTTCAAGATCATTCAGCATTTTTCCCACCCCAAAAGATAAACTGAAAATGTCATGAGTGATGTTCTGAGAAGGTGCTCTTGCTGAGTGATACGTGTGGTGGCTTCTGGCAAAAACGGGGTGTCTGTGAGCTTGATGTACAATAAATTGTGCCTTTAACCACTTGTAGGTTGTTCTCTAGCCATGCAGAATAAAGTAAATAATACTAGATTGACAGGTAAATAGTACTATCCATCCTTCAAGTAAATAGTACTAGATTGACAAACAATTCCCATTTGTACACTTCTTATAAAAATTCTAAAAAATAAAAAAGTGGATATATGTATAATGATTTACTTTGCTCTACCCCTGAAACTAATACAATATTATGAATCAACTATACTCCAATAAAAAAAATTTAAAAATAAAGTGAGACAAATTTCAACAAATATGTATTCATTATAAACATAGTGAAAACATCCAAAATGTAATACGCATTCGTTACCTAAGAACGCAAAATCTCTCAACCAATTCAATTTGGCTTGAGGAGCACTTGAAACTACTTTGTCTATGTGGTAAGAGGAAAGTAATTTTTTCTTTAGCTTTGCTATCTCTTTTCATCAAAAGCTGATATTTTTTCATCTCTGTTAAAATAGAATTTTGCCTAATTTTCTCTTATTATATAAGCATCATCTTTTAAGGTAATTCTGCAATTGGTCATCAAACAAACCTCAAGCATGAAAAGCATTTTTGTTTGATTTGTGCTCTTTTTAAATTGGCTTCTCTTGGCTAAATAATTTGATGATTTTCATTCAAACTGCCCATGATATTTTTTTTTCCTTAAAAAATGACTATTTCATAGGGTTATGGCTCAGGACAACTCATTTCCCCCCTCACAATAACGTACCAGATTTCACATAAGCCTGGAAGCTTACTTGACTTCCTCACACTCAGCTGGTGGCTGCATTTTCCTTGCAGGGCATTATGGTCACTGTCTCACTTGGCTGACCCAGACATCTTACTTTCTCAGTATCAGCACCACACTTAAAACTTGCCGTCTTGATATGTCAGTTCTGGTCTCAGTTGAAACTATGTTTTTCAAATTATTTCACTTGAAAGTTGTCAAGTGAGGCATGACACAAAAATCACAAACCTTAGAATTTTCTGTAGTTTTCAGTTACCGAGGATCAGCCTAGGGTAAGAAGTCTATACATATCTGGTTGATCAGTTCTAAGGGCTTCCCAGGTGGCACTAGTGGTAAAGAACCCACCTGCCAATACAGGAGTTGTAAGAGACACAAATTCAATCCCTGAATTGGGAAGATCCCCTGGAGGAGAGCATGGCAAACCACTCCAGTATTCTTGCCTGGAGAATCTCACGAACAGAGGAGTCTGGTGGGGTACAGTTCATGGGGCTGGAAAGAGTCAGACACGACTGAAGTGACTTAGCACGTGCATGATCAGTTCGAAAGGTGACTAGATTTGTGGGATCTGGTGTTTTATGAAATTTAATAAATGGCATTAAAAGTAAGAACACTTATTTTTTCAAGCTTTTTATTTGGTATTGAAGTATAGCCGATTAACAGTGTTGTGATAGTTTCAGGTGAACAGCAAAGGGACTCAGCCATACATATACATGTACCCATTCTCCCCCAAACTCCCTCCCATCCAGGCTGACACATAACATTGAGCAGAGTTCCATGTGATACAAAGTAGATCCTTTCTGGTTATCCATTTTAAATATAGCAGCATGTACATGTCCATTCCAAACTCCCAAACTATCCCATTACCGCATGCCCTCTCCCCTCGCCTCCCACCCCGACATTAAAAAGAATGAACAAATGCCATTTGCAGCAACATGGATGGACCTAGAGACTGTCAATTACTGAGTGAAGTAAGCCAGACAGATTAGAAATATTGTATGACATCACTTATATGCAGACTCTAAAAAGAAATTATACAAACACCCTTATCTGCAAAAGAGGAACACATTTTAAATTCCAATTTGTGATTCACCACACCATACCACAGCTAAGCAAGTCAACCACCAAATCTTCAAATCCCTCACTACATACAAAATGTTTTGCTTTCCCAGCTTTTACAAGGAAAAAGACAAACATTCATACTGGCTGAAATGAAAAAGTAGGAATTTGCAGAAACACATTTGATGGAGTATCTCAAAATTTCAAACACTGAAAATGCTGCTTCCCTAGACCTACAACGAAATGTTGGGAAGTTGCAGCCTATTCAACTTGATTGACATGCACCCTGCCCTATGAGCAGACACTTCGTTGACCGTGTGGCCCTCCCTGAGAGAGTGAGCTTTAGAGGAGAGTGTAACCTTTAGAACGACGCTAAGGAAAGTCCAACCAGTCCATTCTGTCTGAAGGAGATCAGCCCTGGGATTTCTTTGGAAGGAATGATGCTAAAGCTGAAACTCCAGTACTCTGGCCACCTTATGTGAAGAGCTAACTCATTGGAAAAGACTCTGATGCTGGGAGGGACTGGGGGCAGGAGAAGAAGGGGACGACAGAGGATGAGATGGCTGGATGGCATCACCAACTCGATGGGCGTGAGTCTGAGTGAGCTCTGGGAGTTGGTGATGGACAGGGAGGCCTGGCGTGCTGCGGTTCATGGGGTTGCAAAGAGTCGGACACGACTGAGCGACTAAACTGAACTGAACTGAAGGAAAGTCTGAATTCTGGCTAAGCTGCTTTCTTGTTATGTGACTGCAGGTAACACACTTCAGCTCTCTGGCCTAATGTTCTTAACTTTTCAAAACTGAATGAGACAACATACATGAAGTAGGGAATAATTTTCCTGGCATAAAGTAGGCGTTTAATAAATTTAAATGATCTGTTATTATATAATTTATGTGTTCTGGAAGAATCCCTTGTTAATACCTTCCTGATCCCTCAATA
Organism: Neotragus moschatus; assembly: GCA_006410615.1. Lineage (NCBI taxonomy): Eukaryota > Metazoa > Chordata > Mammalia > Artiodactyla > Bovidae > Neotragus > Neotragus moschatus. The sequence continues at coordinate 435,399 of SJYA01001694.1, read as the reverse complement.
CATTTCCATTGTTTTTTCCTTATGTGAGCAAACTGTTTGAAATAGGCTATTCTTTGAAAAATTAAATTTAATTGCCAAGTTCTAATATTACCCATTACATGCTATATGCATGAGTGTTCAGACATTCAGTCACACACGACTTTTTGTGACCCTGTGGACTGTAGCCAGTCAGGCTCCTCTGTCCATGGAATTTTCCAGGCAAGAATACTGGAGTGGGTTGCCATGCCCTTCTCCAGGAGATATTCCCTGACCCAGGGATTGAACCTGTGTTTCCTGCATTGGCAGGTGGGTTCTACCCACTGAGCCATCTATGTTGGTATCACTATTAGGACATAGAACTGATGGCATCAGGTTTTGGGTTTGAGTTTGTGGCTTTCTTTGTCTAGGACTGCAACAATTTCTAAGTTACACCCACCTATTCACAGCATCATGGACCCATTTGTAGGGAAGTAGCATAGTTCTCTTGCAAGAAGTGAAGTTTTGCAGCTTGTGAAATCCCCCAGTAAGAACTGCTGACAGCTTGAGTGGGCAAAGGAAAAGCCTATGTGAAAAGGCGACTGTTTGATTTGACCGTGGCATCTTCCCTCCTGGAAGCGCCATGACAGACAAATGATGGGATATCTGCTCTCCGGTTTTGTTGTTTCCTGTCTTACAACTGACATAAAATGACATCTCTAATCCGTGTGCACTTTGGGTTACAGCCCCAGATGTCAAAATAAAAGCCAGCAGGGGAGGTTAGGGAGCCTTACTAAACATCCTCTTTCTCTGATCCACCCTCCCTGTAGTCTGGCCGGTCCACACCTGTGGCAGCTCCATTCTGAGAGGTAGGAGCAGCTGGTTCCCAGCACGAGTAAGCCCAGCTCAGGCTGGTATGGATCCTTAATGAGCTGTCAAGAGCCACAAGAGCATTTCAAGAAAAAAGAAATACATGTGAATGTCATATGTTTCGTGAATCTTAATACTATAATAACATTGAAACTTTCGTGATTTGTCACAGCCAAGTGAGGGGAATAAGTTTTCTCTTGTCCTTTTTGTTATCCACAGAATCAAACAGAACAGTATATAGATAATTCCAAAGAGTGCTTAATACCAGTGTTATCTTCACTTGGCTTGGGAATGCTGTTTGTGGTTTTCTTTGGGCTGTAGATTTTTTTTTTTTTTTTTAAGAGATTGTATCCATTTTCTGAGCTTGGCAACTGCCCTGGGTTGGACCATAAGGGCAAATCCGTCTGCCAAATAGAAAACTTTCAAAGGCAAACCTGCCTTTAATGATAATGATGTTGGTGATGATGCCAGCAGCCAGTCTACTGATCCCCCACCACGAGCCTGGATTTTGATAGATCTTCGGTTTTCTCATCTGTCAAATGAGCAGGATAATAGTATCTACCTCGAAGGTGTCCTGTGGAAATTAAATGAGTAACATAGGAAGACATGTTTGCTGTTCTTTTTTTTAAAATGTGGACCATTTTTAAAGTCTTTATTAAATTTGTTACTATATTGCTTCTGTTGTATGTTTTGGCTTTTTGGCCATGAGGTATGAGGGATCTTAGTTCTCGGATCAGGGTTTGAACCCTCCCTCTCTGCACTGGAAGGTGAAGTCTTAACCACTGGGCCACCAGAGAAGTCCCATGTTAGCTGGTCTTACTGTGTGTGAGCTCATGTCATCGCTGCAATTCTGTAGGGTTGGTGTCATCACCGGTGTGGTCTCTCATATGAGGAAGCTGAAGGGTGGATAAAGAGAATTTGCCCAAAGTCAGAACATAAGTGGTAGAGTCAGGAGTAGAATCAAGGAAGTCTGATCCTCAACTCTGGTTTGAGCTTCTCTGTTTTTTTTTCAATGGTTAAGAATGAGTTTATTATAAAATTATAAAAGAGAAAGATACATTTATTCAAAGCTTTGAAACTTTTTATGGCAAAAGATATCATGAACAATGGCACCCCAACTCCAGTACTCTTGCCTGGAAAATCCCATGGTCGGAGGAGCCTGGTAGGCTGCAGTCCATGGGGTCGCAAAGAGTCAGACACGACTGAGCGACTTCACTTTCACTTTTCACTTTCATGCATTGGAGAAGGAAATGGCAACCCACTTCAATGTTCTTCCCTGGAGAATCCCAGGGACGAGGGAGCCTGGTGGGCTGCCGTCTATGGGGTCGCACAGAGTGGGACACGACTGAAGTGACTTAGCAGCAGCAGCAGCAGCATGAACAAAATCAACAAATTATAAAATAAAGAGGGTAATTATACTGAATATTATAAATAATACTTTTTTAAGGTGGTACTTTTTTTTGTTTTGCTGTGCTGCATAGCACACAGGCTCTTAGTTCCCAGACCAGGAATCAAACCCTTGCCCCCTGTAGTGAAAGTGCAGTNAACAAAATCAACAAATTATAAAATAAAGAGGGTAATTATACTGAATATTATAAATAATACTTTTTTAAGGTGGTACTTTTTTTTGTTTTGCTGTGCTGCATAGCACACAGGCTCTTAGTTCCCAGACCAGGAATCAAACCCTTGCCCCCTGTAGTGAAAGTGCAGTCTTAATCGCTGGACCACCAGGGAATTCCGTAAAGAATTCGTGAAACCTGGTAAGGCAGATATGAACAACAATAGAAAAAGAGGCAATTAGGTGACTATTTACATAAGAGAAATTCAAACTGGGGGGAGGGGGAGAATTTGAATTAATGCTGTGAGTTAAAGCTAAAACTCAGAGGTTTGTAAATTAAAGTACCAGTAACATATCATTCTACACCTATTAGACTGGCAAACACCTAAACAACAGATTACAGCTATTATCAATGTGAAAGAGTGAAAGTTGCTCAATTGTTTCTGACTCTTTGCAACCCAGGGACTGTATATTCCATGGTCAGAATTTTCCAGGCCAGAATACTGGAGTGGGTAGCCATTCCCTTCTCCAGGGTATCTTCCCAACCCTGGGATCAAACCCAGGTCTCCCACATTGCAGGCGGATTATTTACCACCTGAGGTACGAGGGAAGCCCATTGTAAACAAGTCCAAAAGTATATTCTCAAACATTTCTAGGAAAAATGATAAAAAGTGAGACCTATTTAAAACAAAGGGGCTTCCCTGGTGGCTCAGAGGGTAAAGAATCTGCCTGCAATGCAGGAAACCCCGGTTCAATCCCTGGGTCGGGAAGATACTCTGGAGAAGGGAATGGCAACCCACTCCAGTATTGTTGCCTAGAGAATTCCATGGACAGAGGAACCTGGCAGGCTACAGTCCATGGGGTCACAGAGAGTCAGACACAACTGAGTGACTCGCCCTTCCACTTTCATTTAAAACAAATGCCAACATTTTGGTAAAATACACATGTTAAATGTTAAAAATAGATTTATTGATCATTACCCATGCATATTATCACTGACTATCTTCAGGTTTCTCTTTTTTCCTGGGCAGCCTCATAATTCCAGAAGTGAAGGACTTAGAATTATTTGTATGGCATCTGATTGAAGCTCATGGGGATCTATGATTAACTACTGTGTGGATTTAGTCAAGTCACTAGAATCCCCTGCATTTTAATTCCCAGCTGCAAAGTGAGAGAGAAGAACTAAATGATCTAAGAGGATCTTCCAGACTCTGTGAACATTCTAGAAACCTAAGAAGTTTGCATTCTCTCAAGCAATTCACCTGGTTTCAGTCAACCTCCAGACAAGAGGAAATTGGTTGAAATTGTACCAGAAGGATCTTTTGTAGGTAAGAAATATTTTCCTGGTGATAAGGTAGTGAGCACTGTAAAGAGAAGTTTTTCAAGCTCCTCTCCTAAAGCTCCTTGAGAAGAAAATGGTCTCCATAACTTGGAGCTGTCAGTGGCTCTTACTATCCAGAAGTTAAGCACTGACTAAGTTATAGGTTTCTTGTAGCTAAATGGTTCTGTTTTTCAGTGGAGTTAACTCCACAGTGGACTGTCCAGTAAGAGACTAGTTCAATCCCTAGCTTGGGAAAAGCCCCTGGAGGAGGGCATGGCAACCACTCCAGTACTCTTGCCTGGAGAATCCCATGGACAAAGGAGTCTAGTGAACTATAGTCCATGGGGGTCACAAAGAGTCGGACACAACTTAGCAACTAAACAAAAACAAAAACACTTTAGTTATAGTATTCTGAGATCCTTTAGACTTCTGGCATGGATTACCGAATCATCTGAACGTTTTGAATCTATTCAGTCCTGAAACCAAATCCTTGAATGTTTATATCAGAGCAGATGTGATTTTGGGAGGTGACCTAGAAATGGTCCAGCCTCTTAGGAGACCTTCTTAAAAGCTGTTTCTCTTGAATCTCTTGATATTGCCAGGATGTGTTACTTAACAATAAGTAAGTAACTTCATATCCTCTTTTACCCTCCATCCCCAAATACCAGCTTGTCTCCCATGAGCTGAGCCCAAACTGAGTGACTGCTTAATATAAACCATGATTTTATTGACTTTTTGCCTTTCTAAATTGGTTACGATGTAGATGGCTAACCACAGAGAAGGCATGGGAAGAAGGAAATAAACATTATTTCCTGTTATTTGTGTCTTCATTGATTTGCCTCCAAATACCATTATCATTACAAATATTATCAGGTGATGTTGAGTTGAAAAATCTAGATAGTTTGTGTAGTATCTGGAAATATTCTGTTATTAAGGGCCAGGTTATGTGATCATCTAAACCTGAAGACTTTATGGCATTCACTGCAGATATTTTAATGATAACATATTTGTTTACAATTATTTCATAAAACTCACAATGTTCTCACTTATTGATTTTGTACAGAATGGTTTATTTAGATAGTTGTAAGAGCAGAATGGATAATGAAACATATGGTTGTTGTTTTCTTAATTGTGTCTGTGTTATTAATATTTTATATATTACTCTTTCCTTAGGAAACCCTGTAAAATTTCCATACTTATCTCTCTAAAGATGTCTTGAAGGGCACGGTAAGGATCCCAGGAGAGAGAAGTGTTGAGGAGGACATCCATGGTAATAAATAAACAAAGTAATAATAATAAAACAAAACAAAATCCAGGAAATTGGATTGATTTAGTGGATAAGACTCCATGCTCCCAATGCCAGGGACACAGGTTCAATCCCCGGGTCAAGGAACTCGATCCCACAAGCTGCAACTAAGAGCCTGCATGCCATAACTTAGTCAGTGAAGCCAAATAAAAACAGAAAGAAAGCAAAGCTGATGCTGGATTCTTCCCTGCCATTCTGGCCTGGCCACCTTGTATCACACATGTTAGTTCCATAAGCAGCAGCTCTCCAGAAGCCCTAGACAGTGCATATATACACACAATACTGCACTACTTTCATACCTATTTAAGGGAGTTGATATCTGGATAAAATAAGGCGAATTTGTTCCCATGATTTAAAACATAAATCATAGCATTTGAAAATTTCTCCTTTTTCCCTGTGTGTCTATTTCCTTCTTCCCATGCCTTCTGTGTGGTTAGCCAGAGGCATTTATTTCCCTCAGCAGCACTATAAACATGCCTTGCCTACATGAACTGTTCAGGAAATTGGAAAAATGTAAAAATCATGAAAAATAATTTTCGTTTCTTGAAGGAATCACAGGCTGGAAACACCAAAGGAAAAAAAAAACAAATTTTATCATTATTATGCCCCATTTTGTGGTTTTTAATGATTGCATCTTGTTGCCCCGAGTCCTTTGCAAAGGGCCTTACCAAGGTCAAGACCACTGAGATCACCCAGGCAACCAACCTTCAGAAAAGAGATACTCAAGAGGGCAATTTGCTAATGGAGCAGAAACTGGTGATGGTTAAGAGAGGAAAAGTAGAAAGTGAGTCCTAGTCCCTGATTCACTGGCTGGAGAAGTGAAAATGGAGACGAGAACATTAATTAGCAGTAAATCTAGCAGGAGATTGAGTTGGGTCCTGGAGTAATTAGCCTCTTGCTCTAAATCCACTCTTCCGGCCTCATATTGGCCATGCTGCACTGCCCAGCTAATGAATTCTGCTGACCTTCTGCCAGATTCCTGTTTCATTCCCAACAGACTAAGGAATACCCCTTCTATATCTGCAACGTTCCCAAGCCTATTGGGTTTCCTTGAGCTGCCTCGACTTTGACCGACCTGGGCAAACAGATAGGAGGGCAGAGGTGTAGCTCTTAGTGTTACAGCTGACCCTTTGCTGGAACCCTCCAGAGAGGACTGCCCCCTACTCTGAGGGCACACGCAGAGGTAAACAGCACCAGGAGAAAAAAAAAAAAAAAGATGAGTGGTCATATTTCCTGCCCATTTTGGAATTGTCATAATTTATGCTTGTTTGGAAATTGTTTTAAGTGGTCTCAGAGTACTGAAGATAGGATTCAAAAAATCTAGGGTTTTATTTCTGGGACTTGATTTGAGATGAGTAGATACTATCTGAATTATCCATGGGAAAATAGCATTCTGTATGCATGGGAAAAAACAAGAAAAAAACAGGATTCTAAGATTAATCAATCATTTTTAGGATCAATTTGTTCATATTTGTTGGATACATGGAGTTCTTGGACTAGTTTATGTTCAGAAATAATTGTTTTAGTAATGCATCTGGCTAGACAAAGCCTGAAGCCCTTCAGTCAAAGATGCTAAAAAAAATGTTCCATTGTGATTAGGTATTTTTTCAATAGCCCTTTGTGAATTTTTCTAGCTGTCTGTAAGAATTCTACTTACAGGGAAGGTTTATCTTAGACATAAAACAGATATGTTGCCAATAAATTTGTTCAAAATTCTCAGAGTTACTCCTTCGTTAAGAAGCTGTTAAATTCCTAAGGATTCCTGGTAAAAAGTGGGAAAGCCCAGATCCGAAGCTTCTTTGAGACAAAGGGGCAAGTTTTGAGACAAAGAAGCAAGTTCACGTAAACCCCACATTTTACCACCTCATTCCTCTCCATTTTCTCTCTGGGCAGAATTTAATAAAATGCAAGTGCTTAAATTAACAAGTCTAGTTCATCCTAGAAGTTGGCTTGGATACTAACAATGGGTATATTTTTACCAGAAAGGGAGCAGGCAGATGAAAAGGAGTCTGCAAGTGCTGACGGCCGTGCACAGAGCTATGTGTGATTTTGTTTTGCCAACGGGTGCTCAGTGGACATATGGACCACAATGATGACAGCCCAGAGAAGTCAAATGTAGCACCTAGTGTTGGCTGGTATCTCACCACTATGTATAAGACCAGACAGCACCCCTTAGCTTTCTAGACTTTGGTTGGGTCTGATTATCTATCTATTAAAGATAAAGAAATATAATCCAGGGACTTCCCTGGTGAGCCAGTGGTTAGGACTTAGGGCTTCCAAGTCAGAAGGTATGGGTTTGATCCCTGATTAGGGAATTAAGATCCTGCATGACATTTGATGCAGCCAAAAAGCAAAATAAATAAATAAAAACAAAAGAATAAATAATTTACTTACCAAATTAGAAGGACATTGCCGAGCTATTCTACTACCACATAATATCAGGGAATTTTTCTTAGAAATAGTCCTACTGAGAGTTTATTATTATGTTGAAAAATAATTTTGATTTATAAATAGATTCTTCTTTCCTCTAAGACAATGAAATATATATGATCTTTCTATGGTATAAACCTAAGGTTGGCAAACTATGGCCTATATTCTTAATATGGATCCCTACCTGTTTTTTAATATATAATTTTATTTACTTGTTTATTTTTTGGCTGCCTTGGGTCTTCACTCCTATAAGAACTTTTCTCCAGTTGCGGTGAATGGGTTCTCCTCTCCAGTTGCCAGTGCTCAGGCTTCTCAATGCAGTGGCTTCTCTTGTTACAGAGCACAGGCTCTAGGAAATGTGGGCTTCAGTAGTTGCAGTTCCCAGGCTTTAGAGTACAGACTCAACAGTTACGGTGCACTGGCTTAGTTGCTCCAGGCATGTGGGGTCATCCCAGATCAGGGTTTGAACCTGTGTCTCCTGAGTTAGCATACAGATTCTCTATTACTGAGCCACTAGAGAAGCCCCTACATGGTTTTATAAATAAAGTTTTATTGGAACACAGCCCCACTTATTTATTAACATACCATCTATGGTAGTTTCTATACTGCAATAGCAGGGTAGGTGTGACAGATCTTACAACCCACAAAGTCTAACATATTTACCATCTGGCTCTTTATAGAAAAAATGTGCTGACTCTTGACTGTGAGTGATTTGGAGAAAATAGATTAGATTTATTTGCTTCTCAGAAAACATGAATTCTTTGAATACAATGTCTTTAACATCTCAAACTATAGAAGAAGGCATGATGGTTTTTGGAAAGTAGAAAATCAAAGACTCTGCCAATGTTTTCAGAATTTGTTGTTTCATGGACTTTTTCTCTATATGTCCTAAATTGTTCTTTAGCACTTTTTTTTATGACAGGATATCTTGCTGATAGTTTAAAGCCTTGGATGATGAGAATGAATTCACTAGTGTTCCATTCTTAACTTCCATTTTCTTGCTGAATCAACACAAATTAGGAACCAGACTGAGCTGATCAGCTGTAGATTCTGCAGCTTTTAACTAGGAAATTCCCTGCTGGTGTGAAACACCCTTAAGGATTCTGTGGAGAGAGGTTCCCTTCTGAATGGCTATCAGGATCACACATCACTAGATTCAAGAGGACATCACTCGGACTTCCCTGGTAGTCTGGGGGTTAAGAGTCCCTGCCAATGCAGGGGACATGGGTTCAATCCCTGGTCCAGAAAGATTCTTCCCCGTGTGCTACGACTACTGAAGGCCATGTTCTAGAGACCATGCTCCACAACAAGAGAAACTACTGCAGTGAGAAGCCCTAGCATGGGAACTGGAGAGAAGCACCCGCTTGCCACAACTAGAGAAAGCCTGTTTGTAGCAACCAAGACCCAGCAGCACCCCTGGCCCCCCTCCTCAAAAAGACACCTAGCCTATGAGGCAGTTGGTAAGCTCTTCCCTGCCCCATCAGGTCCCTAGGTTAACAGTGTTAACAGCTGGCTGCTGCTACCTCATTCCTCCCCCTTCCAAGGTTTAACATATGGCTACAGTGGGGCCCTCAAACCAGAAGTCCTCTGTAAAAGGAATAATGACAATGTCTCCTCAGAGGGTGAGTACAAAAAATCCAGCACAGTGTCTGGAATATACCAAGTGTGAACTGTTACCATTCAATTCAATTCACTTCAGTTGCTCAGTCGTGTCCGACTCTTTGTGACCCCATGAATCTCAGCACACCAGGCCTCCCCGTCCATCACCAACTCCCGGAGTTCACTGAAACTCACTCCCATTGAGTCAGTGATGCCATCCAGCCATCTCATCCTTGGTTGTCCCCTTCTCCTCCTGCCCCTAATCNTCTCACACCCAGCCTGGTAACAGTGAGGGCATAATGAGATGTCACCACCCTGGGAAAGCTTGTCCCTGGGAGGAGGAGCTGGCGAGAGGGGGGTCTTCTGGGAACCCACATTTCTGGGGAAGGAGCCTGTCTGACACAGCGAGGGCCCAAGAACTGCCCACCTGTCTTCCCGAGGCCAGCTCGGTGCGAACGGTCATGCGTATGGCTTTCTGTTTCCCACACCGACATGATGACTAATGGTAGGAGGCCCATCGTGTGGAGCCCTTGGCAGCTGTTTTTCTCCTGACAAGTCAAGGATCTTTATAACAGCTTATTAAACCATTAAGAAAATCCCTTGTGCACATAGGTGGCTTGGCAGGAAGAAGGCTAGTGGTGCTTTCTGAAAGCTGGCCAGCTCCCAGGAGGAAGGGTGCCAATGGCAGTGGGAGGTGGCAGAGCAGGAGAAGGGAAGATTTCCAGGGGCACTGGCGAGCTGTTTAAAGATTTATACATCTCACCCTCCTATAAGGAGCCCCTCCCTTTCAAAACTCTACACTTTACCCCAGATATCACCCACTTGAGGCATCACACCTCCCGGCATCAGTTCCGGAGGCATCCAGGGAGAAAGGCCGGTCATCTTCCTCTCTAGCCTGGTAAGGACCTGGGAGAGGCTTTCTTTCCTCTCACCTCTTCATCCCTGTCCTAGGCAGGGCCCGTCATGGCCACGTTGTTAAGTACAGTACCTGCTGAGCGTACTTGTAGAAAATGCTCTGCTGGGAGCCATTTCCTGGAAGACTTGCCTGGATGTAAGGAAGAACAGCCAACATCAAATTTCTGGGGAAGGGATCCCCTGTCTGATACAGTGAGGGTCCCAGAACCTCCCACTTGGAAATTAGGGGCTTCATCCAGCAATTGGATCAAAACTGTGGGGAATAGGAAAATGGAAGCTTGTGGAAGGAAGATGGGTGTATCCAGCCTGGCCTCTGAAGCCTGGGCTTCTCCCCTCGTCCCTGCCCCCTTGGAGCTGTCACCAGCCCACTGTGGTGTCTCTCTTCACTGGTCAGTGCTGAGGCAGAAGAAGGAGACAGAAGGTCTTGGGGATGGGCCGTGACCCACTGAAGGCTGCCAACCAAGCCTCGCACACCTACCTGCAGGGCTGTCAGGTTGAGACTGCCATCCAGGTTCCTAGAAAACCAGGGGACAGTGTGACAAGGATGACCAGCTCACTGTTCAAAGGAGGCTCATGCTTACATACAGTGGGCACCTCTGGAGGCATTGGGCATATGCCAAGGACACGCATGGAGAGCCCTCAGCACAGCGGGCTGTGAAGTGGGCAGTCAGGAGACAGAGGAACACCATGACCTCATGTCCAGTCTTCAGGGCGGGCCTCCCCTGGCCTTCACATCATTTAGTAAACTGTTCCTTTCACACCCAAATATGGATGTTTAGTGACCCCCACTGCCAGGGTGGCAAATAAGATTTGTCTTAGGTTCCAACTGCGAGTCGTGGCACAGTGACCGCATGGCATGCTGGACTGAGAAAGCCTCATCTGCACTCAGCTGTGAAGACTGCCATGGCAGCAGTGATACCTGCCTCAGTGCCCCAGGAGCAGGTGTGCTGTTGGTGCCAGTCTTGACTGCCGACTTGGCAGTGACCCCACATTCTGGCCTCATTTCAGACAGCTACCATGCGTGCCATGTACCACCTTCCTGCGCGTTATGGACAGCGTTGCTTATTCTTCAGGGAGCCCCATCCTCGCCCACTTCCCTGTTTCTGCTCATGCTTTTTACCTCCACCAGAGTCCCTTGGACTACAAGGAGGTCAAGCCAGTTAATCCTAGAGGAAATCAACCCTGTATACTCATTGAAAGGACTGATGCTGAATCTGAAGCTCCAATACTTTGGCCACTTGATGCAAAGAGCCAACTCATCAGAAAAGACTCTGATGCTGGAAAAGATTGAAGGCAGGAGAAGGGGACAACAGGGGATGAGATGGTTGGATGGCATCACCGACTCGATGACATGAGTCACGACAAGCTTTGGAAGATGGGGAAGGACAGGGAAGCCTGGTGTGCTGCAGCCCATGGGGTCACAAAGTCAGACATGATTGGGCAACTGAACAACAGCACTGCCTTCCCCTTTGAAACTCTGAGTTATGTTTTTTCTCAAGGACCAGCTCACATGCCATGTTCCTAAGAAGCCTTCCTCCGGCCCTCTTGCCAGAGATGGGTCCCTCCCTTGCGGCCTCCCATGTGACCCTGCCTCCCATCAAGCAACATCCCCACCCTCTTTTTTCGTCTTGGCATTGGAATTGGCATTGAGTTTCTCCAGAGTGAGGGCTGTGCTGTGTCCCCCACTGACACTGTGCATTGCCGCACAGAATGATGTGATGTGTTTTTAGAAAATTAAGTAGGATAAAAACGTTTAGAATCCCAGAAGTTCTGTACCTGTCACTGTCTGGCATCTTCAGGAAGATTCGGAGCAAGAATTCAACAGCTTCTCTGCCCTCGGAGATGACCACCACATAGGTCCCGGGGCTCAGACTGAAGCACTCTGTGAGGTTGCACATGGTTTCAGACACAATGCCCTTCTCAGCAATTCTGAATTTGGAGAAGAAGGTGGATGGCAGTCTGTCTTGGAAGTGCTGGAACTGGAGGAGATGGGATGTTGGTGAGAAACCCCCTATGTCTATTGGCCCCAGCCACTGGGAGAGACCCCCCCCACCTCCCAGGCCCCTCACTATCCCTCAGAACAGCCCTACAGGCCCTGAAAAGGGAGATACAGTTGCTTACCTGAAGTCTCAAAATGCAATAGAGTTCAGACTGTTATTTAATATAGATGCTAACACTTCAATGAGTGTGAGGAAATATGACACATGGTTTTACCTCATTAAATCTTACAGCATCCTGGGCTTCTGGGTTTATCACTCTGCTTATATATAAAGACGAATCCCATGAAAACTGGTGTGATTCTTCCAGTACTAGATTACCTTGAGAGCCCCTAAAGTCCCTTCTCCCTGGGCTCTTTTGCAAAGCGCTCTTGGACCCCTGTAGCACTGTGCAGCTGGGGGCCTTTCACTCCCTCCATCTGGTCCTTCCAGTGAAGTCCTGAAATGCCTTCTCACTGGAGAATAATAGGCCCTGATCATTTTCCTTTTATTTCAATATTTGCTTAGAGACAAAACAATAAATATAACGCAGTTCCTATTACTGGATGTCACATACATATTACATAATAAAAACCCCTTACTAAATAAATTTTCCCCAATACAGTTGAGATTGGGATTCCATTTAGAATGATCACGCAGCGTGAAATGACTGCTTGTGAGCTCTGCCTTGGGGGGGAAGCAGGGAGACGGGAGAGGTTCTCTGCAGGGGTTGGAGACCAGGCTAGGCTGCACGAGGAGACCACGGTGGCTGCTGAGCAGCAGGGAGCTGGGCTGAGGCTCCACAGTGGTTCTGTTGACAGCAGCAGCAGCCCCAGCAGGTTTGGAGCCTACCTCACTTGGGCCTTTCTGGCAAAAGCAACGATGAGATCAGTTCTCCAGAGAGTCAGCACTGTTCTGCGTGTATGTGTGTGTGTGTGTGTATACATAGATGTGTGTGTGCATACGTGCACATGGGGAGGCAGTGTGTACAGAGGTGTGTGTGCTTTGAGCCTCCTACAACCACAAGACTTGACCCTGTAATTCCAGGAAAGGGGCTCATGCCTTTTCTTTAATCAAGTCCTCATTTCACTCTCGAGCTCTGAGAACCAGAGCCCTGACCTGTGTCTTGCACTTGAGTGCTGCCCTTGAAGTCCTTCCAGAAGTTCTAATTTCATGACTGGTAGGCTGAGAACCAGAGTCAGAGCCTAAATGCAGCTCTGTGGCTGTGCCGCCACTGTGACAGACAGGTCTCCTCGCTGTCTGCAGTCTGCCTGGGCTTCTGTGTAACCCCTGCTCAGAGACCCTTGTCCCAGCCTCTATCTCCCTGTCGGAGGAGGTCTGCAGGAGGGTCCCTGGACCTGCCAGCAGGCTGCAGTCACTACTCATTGACTGTGGCTCCATCCTGCTCCATCTCTTCTCCCTTCCACCCTCAGTCTGGTCACATGCGCCTCCCTTTGGCAATAACAGCGCCACTGAGCTCACATCTGTTTAAGCAGTCTGAGTGCCTGTGAGGTTAGGTTTCCCAAACTCTGTCTTTCCTTCTCCATCCTTACCCATATTTTGGTCACCTTTCACCCATGCCAAGCCACAATATTTACTGGGGTGGGGGTGGGGTTGTGGCGGCGGCAGCAGCTAGCAGGAGGCTGGTGGCGGTGATGTTGTAAGAAGGGTGGAGGACATGCCTTGAGCTTGTGTTTGCATTGCATGCATCCTATTTGCGGAGGGTTTAGGGGCTGAAAAAGAATACAGGCAGCTAAAGATACCCACTAGTCCTGTCTCTAGTCTTAGAATGAATCAGCAGCATCAATCTTATCTATCAGGGGCCAAATGTTGAGGATGTTTTCATGGTTGCAGCCTCTCTGGGATGTCAAGCCAGAGAACCCCCCCAAGGAATCCAGCTTCAGATGAGCACAGCTGAAATATTTCCTGTGTGGTTGACCTGTTTGGAAGTCCTAAGCTTGTGTCCGTTGCAGGACATAGCAAGACTGAACTGGCAGCCACCAATCAGCGAGAGACACATGGAGGTCAAGGGTGTTGGAAGAGGCATAGCAATAACGACGCATGGCAATGGCGGTGACCATACCTGATAGTCGACCTGTGGGAAGAGAAGAAAGGCAGGTTCAGGAACCCAAACAAAAACCCAAAGGTGAGTAGATCTGAGCAGCCTAGCCCAGGGCTCTGTGTTCCTTTTTCTTGCACGCCCAGCCTATTCCCTGGAACACTCGGGGGATGAATGGGGACCATCACTCTTTCCCCATGTGAAGCTGCAAGAAAGGAAAGCCAGCGGCTGTAGAGACCTGAAGGGAAAGGATGTCAAGGGTGGGGGAGGTGTTTGAGGAGAGGAGAGTCTTCCTTTATCATCTCAGCTTGGTTACTCTTCATAGCAATGATGATAAAATTGAGAGGAAAAGGTAAATGGTGAGGGGGACTGGATCAAGTGAAAATTCTCCAGCTCTGGAGCTCCAGTGAGAAGGAAACATGTTCTGTCAGATTGCTGTAAAGCATGATGGGAGTTTGTTCTAATGTCCCCACCCAACTGTGCCCCAGTGTTTGTAGGGAGGTATGTGTGTGTCTGAATGGGGAAATGTCTATGTTCCAGTCTGCCCATGTTGTAGAAGGAAGCACTGAAGATGGAGTCCCATTTTTAAGCCACTTCAGGGTTTACAAAGTAAACCTAATCTAATACATTACAAAGTAATGTATTAGATTGTCACAGTAATCTCAAGCAGAAGGTAGGCTCCTTATGCTATGAGTGTGGAAACAGGCTCTGCAGTCTCAGCAGCAGAGGTGAGAATAGAGAAAGCTGTGTTGCTTCCTTTTCAATTAATACCCATCACCTCCAGGCACTATATTTCCTGTTGGCGTGGGTTTCAATTCTATTCTACTGCTGATCCTCAGCTCCACTTAGGTGTACAGACCATTTGACTTGCCTTCTTCAGACGTCTCTGGAGCTCATAGGTAAGCTGGAAGGGAGGTGGAAAGTCCAGCCTCGGGGAGGATGAAGCTTGTCCACCTTTCCCTTTTTCCTTTTGTTCTTCTCCCCGCCTATTTGCATATCACCCATGTTTGGAATGATGCAAGGCACAGCCTTGATCCCTAACACTTGGAGGGTCACAAGCCCATGCCAAGGTGGCAGCCTTGTACTTACAGCACCACTGGAGCCCTGCAGACTTCAAAGCCTAGTTGCTGGCATTAACATGGCCTATTTCTCNTCCCTTTTTCCTTTTGTTCTTCTCCCCGCCTATTTGCATGTCACCCACGTTTGGAATGATGCAAGGCACAGCCTTGATCCCATAACACTTGGAGGGTCACAAGCCCATGCCAAGGTGGCAGCCTTGTACTTACAGCACCACTGGAGCCCTGGAGACTTCAAAGCCTAGTTGCTGGCATTAACATGGCCTATTTCTCACCAGAACCATGGAAGGACCTCACAAGTGTCTCTTGAGTTGTGAAGGTCTGGACTGCTCTTTGGTGTTTAGAACCCTCTCNTATCACCCATGTTTGGAATGATGCAAGGCACAGCCTTGATCCCTAACACTTGGAGGGTCACAAGCCCATGCCAAGGTGGCAGCCTTGTACTTACAGCACCACTGGAGCCCTGCAGACTTCAAAGCCTAGTTGCTGGCATTAACATGGCCTATTTCTCACCAGAACCGTGGAAGGACCTCACAAGTGTCTCTTGAGTTGTGAAGGTCTGGACTGCTCTTTGGTGTTTAGAACCCTCTCAATCAGGATCCTACAAGATCCAGTGGGATCTCCAGGGAGCCTGAGGAGCTATGGGTCTGCACGTTGTTGTGGTTTAGTCACCAAGTCCTGTCTGACTCTTTTTCAATCCCGTGGACTGTAGCCCACCAGGCTCCTCTGTCATGGGATTTCCCAGCCAAGAATACTGGAGTGAGTTGCCATTTCCTTCTCCAGAGGATCTTCCTGACCCAGGGATCAAAGACATGTCTCCTGCATTGGCAGGCAGATTCTGTACTGCTGAGCCACCTGGGAAGCTGAGGTCTGCATGTCCCTTCAGCAAGGTGGGCACATGAGCAATAAGGCAGCTCTAGTTGAAAAGTAGACAAACAGGCTTGGCAACATTTAGAAAACAGACACAATTACAATCTTGCTCCTGAACGATAAAGACTTTGGGCAAATCAGTAAACACAAGGCTGCTACATTGTCCAGATGACAATAAAAAGTGCACACCCAACTTCTGTGCACTGGGAGCAGCCCCTATGTCCTCTCTGGACTTCTCTCATTAGGAAATGGAAGAGTAGGCTGAAATATTTTTAGTAGTCCTGTCTGGTCCTGAACTGTAAAAGTCTAACTGGGTATACCAGATGCCTCATTCCTTCCCAGCCTTTCCCAACTCCTTTTGCTTTGTTTTTCTTGGAGGTGGAGAGCTGGGGGACTTTGAAGTTGAGGGTCCTCTTAGGGGGCACCTAAATAGGTTGGGATCCTTGGCCAAACACAGTGGAAACCAATCTAGGGTGGAGTGAGCAAAAAGTCATTTATGGAAAGTCACAGAGTCAACAGGAAATCTAAGGAATGCAGCTTGGAAGGTGGGCAGGAATGAAAAGAGGTGGCAACACAGCTGGGACCCCACCACCAGATCTGACTGCATTGCTGCTTGTGGGCCCAAAGACTTGCTGCAAAGAATCCCTTGGCTGACCCCACACCTTTGGTTACTTTTTCAAGACTCAAGCCCTAGAGTGACCAAGAACATCTGATTGGACAAACCTGGCCCAACAGTCTACTCCTTTGTATCCAAAGGCTGGGAGAGGCAATATTTGACCTCTTTGCCACAGCCGGAGACCAGGCCTTGCCTAGTCCCTGCCCACATGGAAAGGGTTCACATGTGCCCAGTGGTGATGAAAAGGACAGCTGTCCACTACAGTATCCAAAGATGTTCTTTTGATAGTCTCTGCTGGTTTGAGGTGCCTCAAAAGTAGGGTCTTTTCCATTGGTTTCATGCACCTAGAAGTGGAAACGTGCTCAGAGAGAGCAGGATCCAAAGGGTTCTCCACCTTCTAGAACCAGAAGCATTGTTTTT
Source organism: Neotragus moschatus (assembly GCA_006410615.1). Lineage (NCBI taxonomy): Eukaryota > Metazoa > Chordata > Mammalia > Artiodactyla > Bovidae > Neotragus > Neotragus moschatus. The sequence goes on along the minus strand of SJYA01001694.1, from coordinate 418,428 downwards.
CTTTGTGCTGTGAGCATCACCAGAAAGGCACACACCTAAGTCCTGCTGAGAGCTTTGGTCCTGGGGCCACAAGTTCTGGTCTCAGGCACATCCCTGTCACCATCTTGCTGCACCTTGGGCAGGACATTCATTCTCCCTGACCTGTGACTTCCACATCTATAAAAGCAGGTGTACTAGGGTTTTTGAGACAATGAATGTGAACATGCTTGGAACTCTGAAGTTCTCTATCAGCAAGGCCTTCCTATTAGAGTGAACCATAGCCACTACACAAGACTGTTTCAGGACCCAGAAGTTCTGCCTGCCCATGACGGGGCTGAAGCCCTAGATGTGAATATTGCCTTAGTCTTGGGTAACATTCCTGGGCTCCATCCTAAAGATGCTATAATCAGAGCTCCAGTCACACAGATGATGGGTGTACTGAAGGCCTGAGAGACATCTGGTGCCCAGTTCCCAGTTCTGCCGTTAACTCTGACAATGTCACTTCACCTCTAACATGGGGACAGAGGATCCCAGCATTGGATGTTTGTGCACTTAGCTATCCATGTTTGTGTAGAGGCTGCAGGGTGTATGCTTTGAGGACCCGTCACCTGATCTTTGGGATGCATTAAATTATTTGGGAAAGGAGAAGGGATCAAGGGTGTCAGAGTTTCTTTCATAATCCCTTTATTTTACATGGTATTAAAAAAAAAAAAGGAATTCCCTGATCATCTACTCACAGTTAGGGTATGGGTGGGGAGGAGATGACTCCTTCAGAGCTGAAGGGCTGATGGGAGAGGCATGAGAGGGGAGGGGAGAGGAGGGTGGGTAGAGAGGAAGACCTGGCCTTGGATGAGTGGCCAAGCAGATGCTTGTAAGTCAACCATGGAACTTTCACCAGACTTTAGTTGCAGCGTGAGAGAAAAATGTACCTCCTGGATATATACCCAGGACTGTTTTTTTTTTTTTTTTTTTCTTAAACTCCTCCCAGAGTGTAACCAATGATCCTCAAACATTCCTGGGTATACGCAGTCTCCAGAGAGCTCAGTACAATGCACTTTCAGGCTCTGTCCAGGGGGACTGACTGGGACTCGGCAGGTTTGAGGGTGGTCCTGGGAATACGCACTGTTGCAACAGCTGGCCTTGGACCAGATTACTTTTTGAGGAACAAGCATTAGAGCCACCAGCATACCAGGAAATTGTGACAAGTGACAAGGACAGGAGGTGTGTCCCATTGTACTCTTCTGTCTCAGGTTCTCCTGCAAATTTATAGACTTGCATCCAGTGAACTCAACTGCCCTTTTGGTTTTATCTCTGAGTCTGTTGCCGAGTGAAATTTCCCAGGCTAGTCAGTTGCTTTCTCCACTCAAGGTGTATGGAAATGTCCCCAAAGGGCAAGCCCTGAAACATACTGCCTTACCTTGAACACCTCATACTTCACTGGAAATGTCCTGTCTTTTGCCTTTAAATTTTGCGGCCCAATGTTGAAGGACACGATGACATTGTGGTTTTCCATGCTGTCTGGCACAGAGAAGATGTACTGCATGCCTCTCTGGTATCCTGCATGAAAACAGCAGTGATTGTGCCTCAGCTTGTCCCTGGGGTTCTGGGACAGGACCATGACCACTTCGGAGAGCCAAGCCCAGTTCAGTGGGTGTGGAAGAAACTCTGCATTTGAAGACCTAAGACCAGGGTTCCAGTCCCCATAGTTACTAGTTGTGGCACGAGCTGCTTTATTTTGTGAGCCTTAGTCTCTTCTTAAAAACAAGCAGGGAAAGTATAGTTCCTATGTGGTGAAAATGTTTCTTACACTGTAAAATGGAGGGCTATTTTTATAAAGGACTTCCCTGGTGCATGGTAAAGAATTCGCCTGCCAATGCAGGAAATGTGGGTTCGACCCCTGGATTTGGGAAGATCCCCTGGAGAAGGAAATGGCAATCTCCTCCAGTACTCTTGGCTAGGAAATCTCATGGACCGAGAAGCCAGGTGGGCTATATAGTCCATGGGGTCGCAAAGAGTCAGACATGACTTGGTGACCAAACATAAGCAACTTTTGTAGTAAGTGGGATTCCAGAGGCCTCAGGAATACATGAGCTTATGCACTGGTGACAACCATGGAGCCGTGAAATGATGTCAAACCCCCAAGCACACATAGAGTCAGAGGGAGGGAGGCTGAGAGATGTCAATTCATAGAACTCTGCTACCCAAGTGTCCTCACCAAAGCCAGAGGGAGACCACTAATGGGAAAACCAGTAGATTCAAATGTGTGGGAGATAACATATGAAAAGTAAATGAAGATAAATCAAGACAGAGATGGATTAGTAAACATCAGAAGGTTAAGGCACAGCTGGGAAGCTCTGAAAGGCAAAGGGGAGACACACATGACCATCACAGCTGTCAGCTTTTTTGTGAGGATCTAAGATGACGTACCCAGGTGCGCTTAGCAGCACAGAGCTGGTGCTGTTGGCTGCCGCCCTGCCCTCTCTCCCTTGTAAGGAATTACTAACAATGGCACCAGTGAATAATTCTGGTTAGTTCCTCGACCTGCACTATATCTAGGGAAGAGGGCTTTAGCCCCACGGTTGGGTAGGTGGAGCTCAGGAAGATTAAATCAATCAACCTGCTGCCTAAGAGTGACTCAGTTACTTCTCAGAATCTGCCCATGGCCTCCTGGTGACTAGCTTCTCTGACCAGCAGAGTGAAAAGACTAGGGGAGGGTGGGTGGTGAGATCATTCAAACACACTATTCTTGGCAGACTGGTGCCAAAGAGAGGGAATGCGCATGTCGAGGTGCAAGGGCGCGCGCGCACACACACACACACACACACACACACACACACACACATTGTTGGCATAGCCTTTCCTATCCAGGGTGTGTAATCACACTCAGGTTCATCTTCAGAGTGTGATATTTCACTCATCCATGTCACAGATGGGGAGCCGAGGCAAAGTGAGAGTATGCCACTCACTCCCTTAAAATCTCATCAATGAAATTCACCTTCCAGGAGCCCAAAGACAGGCCCTGAGGCGCCCACCTCCGGGACCTCCGTATGGTGCTGCAGGCTGCAGGAACCAGCCAACATCAACCAACAGGGGCAGGAGTATGCTCCCTGGTGCCTGGATGGGGCTTTGTGGCTTCTAGGGGCAGACAGAGATGACTAATTCCATTGCGAAGAGTTAGGGAGACTGAGGATAGAGAGACCAGAGCCACAAAGCCAAACTGTGGCAAAGACAGTGGTTGAACCCAGGCCCTGACACATGTCCAGTGTTCTTCTCACAGCCCTCCCAAAGTCCTGGATAATCACTGAAGTGCAGTGGGCCCATTCTAGTCCTGGGAGGTGGTGGAGGTTAGCAGAAGGGCTGTGGGAAAGCGAGAAGCCAGGGGAGGCACATCTGAGAGCCTCCCACCCACCCCCTCCAGCAATCATTTCTCCTGGAGAAACACAGCTGTCCCTTTGGGCTGACAAAGTCCTCCCCTTCTTTAGGCTGATGGTCTAGAATCAAGGGCCACTGAGAGCTTAAGCCAGGATAGGGCAAGAGCTGGAAGCTTCTCACCTGGTAGAATAATTACTGTCATAGCTACCTTCAGTGTTTCCTGGAATTAAGTGGTCCTTAAATGTCATTTGGAACCATCTTTCATGGAGCGTGCTTCCATGGTCCAGGCTGATTGGAACTTGGTAACATATAAACAGGCCAAAGAAGTTATCTCGGAAATCTTGACATGACATCCTGTTATAAACAGAGACACATCGCTTTAGTGACCACTGGTTTGTTCCTTGGGTGGAGGTCCCATCACTTTACTGTCCTTCTGCTTGTCAACTACAGTATCCATTGATTTACCACTGTCCTACCCAAAGACCAGAACCCCATTCTGGTTCATTTGTGGGCAAATGCCCTTCTGATTTCTCCTGGGAGGACAAGTGAAAGTCACTCAGTCGTGTCCAACTCTTTGCAACCCCATGGAATAATCCATGGAATTCTCCAGGCCGGAATACTGGACTAGGTAGCTGTTCCCTTCTCCAGGGGATCTTCCCAACCCAGGGATCCAACCCAGGTCTCCCACATTGCACACCGATTCTTTACCAGCTGAGCCACCAGGGAAGCCCAAGGACACAGTCAAATTATGGGTTCTGTAGGCCCCTTTCCTGGCCAGCAAGATGACTGTCGGTCTCCTTCTGCCCTGGGTCCTACACTCTACTAATAAAATCACCTTTCCATAGGCCCTTTGCCAAATGCTCTGTTGAAGTCTTGTGCTTGTGTGTGCTCAATCTCTCTGCCATGTCCGACTCTTTATGACCCCATGGACTGTAGCTCGCCAGGCTCCTCTGTCCATGGTATTTTCCAGGCAAGAATACCGGAATGGGTTGTCATTTCCTTCTTCAGGGGATTTTCCTGACGTAGGGATGGAACCCATATTTCCTGTGTCTCCTGCATCTCAGCTGGAGTCTTTACCACTGAGCCACCTGGGAAGCCCTTATCAGAATACAATGGATTCAACACCTAAAATCACGCCTGTGCTTAAAGTTGCAAGACTAGAAATATTTTTCCTTCTAATTTATATTTGTCCCTCTGATTCTCAATTACTTACACCTAGTCTCTTTTTCACACATGCTAAATTTTATTTAAATATGTCACTGAAAAAACTAGACAATTCATCAGAGAACTGTCCATCTTATTCTTTACAATGTGAGTGTAGGGCTGAGGATGTTTTCCAACTTTTTTAAAATAAAAGAATTTTAAATATTGTATTAAGGTATAACTTATTAACAATTTTTCAATAGTTTCAGGTGGACAGCAAAGGGACTCAGCCATATACATACACATATCCATTCTCCCCCAACTCCCTTCCAACACCCAGCCTACCACGTTACACTGGGCAGAGTTCCATGTGCTATACAGTAGGTCTTTGTTGGCTGTCCATTTTGAATACAGCAGTGTGTATGTGACCTTCTCAAACTTCCTAACTATCCCTTGCCCCTGGCAACCATAAAATTCATTCTCTAAGTCTGTGAGTCTCTTTCTGTTTGTAAGTTCACTGTATCATTTCTTTTTAGATTCCACACATAAGGGATATCATATATTTCTCCTTCTCTGTCTGCCTTAACTTCACTCAGCATGACATTCTCCAGGTCCACCCATGTTTCTGCAAATGGCGTTATTTCTTTCTTTTTAATGGCTGAGTCATATTCCAGTGTATATAAGGACCACATCTTCTTTATCTGACGACATGTTTTAAAGCATCTAGTCTTACATAGCTGCTGAGTGATGACACTGACATCTTACTCAGAACTCTAGAGAGAGGGCTGGGAGGTTAACCTCAGGTCGCTCTTTTATGATTCATGCCAGGAAAGACTGTGGCACTCCAGGGTTCCAAAAAGACGGCAAAGAATTTACACGCCTGATAACCATGTATCCCGGTTGCCAGGAAACTGCTGATTTCAAAGCTTTAGTGCCCATATTCCTTTTCACCAATAACACCTGCTGCAAGTTCTAATATTTCAGAGCTGAAAGGCCTTTTAGGCAAAGAGAGAACACACACAATATCCTTTTCAAAGCTTTGGTGTCTTGGTGGAGAAAATAAGCTCCTTCTATATAGGTCTCTGCAAAACTAATCCTCATTCTCACAAAAGTTGAGGGAAAGGGTAGGGATTGAGGGTTTGGGCAATGGTTAAAGATTTAAAATATGATAATAATAATAAAAGTGAAGTGAAGTGAAGTCGCTCAGTCGCGTCCGACTCTTTGCAACCCCATGGACTGTAGCCTACCAGGCTCCTCCCTCCATGGGATTCTTCAGGCAAGAGTTCTGGAGTGGGTTGCCATTTCCTTCTCCAGGGGACCTTGCCAACCCAGGGATCGAACCCCGGGTCTCCAGCATTCCAGGCAGATGCTTTAACCTCTGAGCCACCAGGGATATGCCAAATAATAAAATAAAGTACCAAAACTCGCCATTGTCCTTATCCTCATACAGCTGGCTTTTCCGTTGGTCGTGGGTTTCCTGCCACTCCGGAGACCTGGGCATGGAGAGACAGACCATAGGATGAAATCTCCTAGGATGTTTCATTTCAACCACATGTGCCCTGACAGGGGCCCTTTGCACAGGCCTCCAGAAGTTTCCAGGTGCGAGTAGACACTGTTACTCTACCTGACGATTCTTTCTATGCTGATGGCTTCTACACTGTCCCCAGCCTTATCCTCTTTCCTGAGTTTTAGGATATATGCTATGCTTCATCCCTTGTCTCCACCAGAGCCCCACCATGACCTTGAAATCAACCTATTCCAAACAGTACTCACCCACTGCCTTCTCCTATTGCCCAAGTGAGAACATGAAGGGTTATTCTCTCTTGTACTCTCCACATCCAAGCCATCACCAAATATTAATGATGCATTGATTCTACCTTCTAAACCCTCTCAAAACTATCCAATTATTTCCATCCTTATTGCTGTGTTCAAGAACCCTCATCTCCCTCGTGGACTGGCCTTCCAGAACTCAGCCCTGCCCACTTTCCTATTCATTCTCCACACTTTCAATCGAAACGATCTTTCTAAAGCAGAAGTCTGATTATGGCAGTTCCATAAACACATGAAGCACTGCCCCACTTCTCTCAGGACAAAGTTCAAACTCTGAAACAGAACTTGACCTCTGCCCACCTCTCCAGCTTTACCTGAGCAGCGACCTGTTCTCCCTGCCCTTGAACTATACAGTCCAACAATAATGAGTATCTTTGTTTCTTAGAAATGCTGGTCTGTTTGGTGGCCGTGGTAGCGCCCAACCTCTACCCCACCTTGGCCTTCACCATGATGCTCCCTCTGCCTGGAATACTCCTGAAGCCCAATAACTTCTATTCATTTTTCCTCCTAAGTTACTTCTGCTGGGAAACCTTCCTTGTCCCCTGTGGTGCCCCTCCTTTGAGCCTGCACAGCACATTGTACCACTCCTGTCCCAGCACTTAGCACCCTCTGATACGAGTGCTTGTATATTTCTTGTTGTCCCTCATTAGCCTCCAAGGTCCATGAGATCAGTGACATTGCTCAGCATTGCATAATACCTTCTGACATAGGGCTTGAACACATGCCTTGGCATATAGTAGAAGAACTGAAGTGAAGTGAAGTCACTCAGTCGTGTCTGAATTTTTGCGACCCCATGGACTGTAGCCATGAACCCAGAGGACCGGCTTCCTCCGTCCATGGGATTCTCCAGGCAAGAATACTGGAGTGGGTTGCCATTCCCTTCTCCAGGGGAACTTCCTGACCCAGGGATCGAACCCGGGTCTCCTGCATTGTAGGCAGACACTTCACCCTCTGAGCCACAAGGGAAACTGTCTATATTTCTTTGAGCCCTTTTTTGTGGGGGTGGAGGTGGGAGAGGAAAGAATACTGGAGTGGGCTGCCATTTCCTTCTCCAGGGGAACTTCCCGACCCAGGGATCGAACCCAGGTCTCCTGCATTGTAGGCAGACACTTTACCGTCTGAGCCACCAGGGAAGTTATATAGTAGAATGCCATAGTTTTTTGCTGGCTTAATAAACAATGAAAGCTGTCTGCTTCATTGGGATGATGCATTCCAGAAGCTAGTCCTAGGGTCTACAGTGAAGGATACTCTTATAGGCAGAATGGAATAGCTGTCCCTTCCTTTCCAGCCTGTTCCTCAAAGCAGAGGCACATTCATAGGAAATGGGCCCCATAGGCATAAAAAATGCAATGAGATCTTTCTCTGGGAGTAACTTGCAGGGTGGGGCTGGGTCACCTCTGAGCCAGGAGAACAAGGCAGGGACCACTCCAGCTTCTGGCTGCAGGCTGAGCCAGTCAGATGTGTTATTGTAAAATGGTAATTTTATAATTGAGTGATAATTACATTTTCTGTAGTGTGTAAGGGAAAATAAATGTAGTGTAAATCAATACACTATTGATTCATGCAAGTTTGCCTTTAAGTGTGTGTGACTGAAATTTCCATTATGGCTGAGATTAGACCATCCGCTCTCCAGTTCTTAAAAACCAGGGAGGGAATTGACCAGCGCACGGGAAAAGTGAGGGTGCAGCCAGGCCACTTCCTTCCAACCTGGTCATTGGTGGGAGATTGTGAACCTCAGCCCTCAGTCATGATCCGCCAGAGAAGGTGTGGTGGGCTCCACCCCCCATTCCTGCTCTGCACACTTCTCTGCCCTGTTCAAAGGCCTTCATGAACCCCAGGACTCTAGGGCACAAATCTAAACTTCTCAGCGGGCACCAGGCTCCCTGGCTCCAGGTTGTGACTCATCTTTCTCTCTTGTTCCACTACCCCAGGCCAGCTTCCTGGCCCTTAACACACTACCAATAAATGTGTCCAGGCACAGCGGCTGACAGTTCCCTCCTACCTAGCGATCGCTTTCAAAGTGAGTTATACCTTTTTTTTTGGTTGAACTCCATTCAATGCCATCCATCCATCCCTGAACAGACCTGTCCGTGGGAAGCTTCTCTTCCCTCACCTCTGGGGTCCCTAGTTGCCTTCACTGGCCATTTGACGTCTAGCACAGGGACTGTGGCCAGAACATCAGCTCGTGTGAATTTCTTGCCTCTTTCACTCAAGGAGGATGTACTGCAGACACCTTCCTTTCCTCTACTCCTGCTGTCGTGGCCAGCCCCAATCAGGGATTCCAGCTAATCTGATCGCCCCAGCCACAGTGGGCAGCTTGGAGTGATGATTGGGAAGGTGAGGGGAGGGAGTTGGTAGCGCCATGGATACCCCTGGGGAAGAAGAAAAGAACAGAGGTACAGTAAAAGGAGGGAGGGTGGCAGGGAGCAAAAATGCTGTCCAGTGGTTCGTGGTTTTGCAAGTTCATTCCCCTTCTGCTGGGGGCGGGGGGACTAGCTGCCCTTTTTACAGAGGGTATCTGAGATCACAACAGGTTTACTCTAAGTCAGGTTACCCATTTCCTCTCTCGACCTCTCTCACGTTACTACCCTCCAGCCCTACTTGTGTAGGCACCTCAGCTGCTGGGGCTCACACAGCATCCCGGGACCCATATAGGATCACACACCACTCAGCCTGGGGCACAGGGGTCAGGACGGGGACAGGAGCAACGCTGGCCTTTGCCTCCAGGACACGCTTCTCCCCACATTGATGCCCACTGCTTGTTGGGGCCTGTTCTCTTGTATGCCTGAATGCTTTGCATTTCCTTTCGGATCATCTCTTCCTTGTGCTAAGCTGCCTTGGCCTCTGGACTCTTTCCATGGACCTAACACAGGTCCTCAGTGGCCTGTGGATGGGCTGGGCCTCATTGGAGGAGAGGAGCCAAGAGGAGCCACTCTGTCGTGGCTGGCCCTCCATCCCCGCTCAGGACTGCCGTGTCATTCTTAGTTAGCAAAGGGTTGGGGACCAGGAGTCAGTCCTCCTGGAAGCTGGGAAAGGCCAGCTCAGCTCCCCAGGAATCACAGACCACACATCGGGGGCCCCACAGGTCAGCTGGGCCAGCGAGCAGCTGCCTGGAACACAGCCACAACTACGACCCACTTCCCCTCGTCACTCCCACCACCAGCAAGGTGCGTCTGGACTGATAGGGCAGGAGAGACAACACAGATGGACCGAGTCAAAAAATCAGCCAGACCTTTGCCTCAGTTTGCCAACTCCCCCTCTAGAAGAAGGCTTTTCCATCCTGATGACATAGCATCACCAGGACCTGAATCCCAGGGATTCTTTTATGGGCTGAGGCTCCTGCTCTCCATCTCTGTCTGCCAAGTAGAGCCCAGTGTCTGCCCTGCCCCACCCCTTTTAATTTTTTACTTATTCTAGGTAGTATATGAGTTCACTGCTCTGGTGTACCCACTGGAGGACAGACACTGTCTCTTGTCCCACAGCTCCCATCCCACAGTGTACTTGGTACAGAGTACACAGTAGGTGTCTAAATGATGCCTGGTGAGTGGCATCATGGGAGTGTGCGATGGATGGACAGTTCCACACAGGTGTGAGCTGGACAGGCTCGCAGGGAAGTCCACCTGCTGCCCTCGTGGGCCAGGGTACTCTCTGAACACTAGGTGTCCATGAAGGAGAGAGAGAGAGGTTTCCAGAAGCCATACAGGTCGCTCCAGCGCCCTCTCCATTCAGTCTTGCCCCAGGGGTTCCACAGGCGGATAAGATACTCCCAGCTCCTCCTGTACTCAATCTGCAAAGAACAGAAAAGGAAAACTGTCAGTGTTCTCCAGCAATAGTTGGCAGAAGGGATATGAATGCAGCTGCTTTTCACCTCCAAGGACTAATTTAACTTCTGACCTCATTTGGCTGCAGCCAGAAGAAAAAATGGAAAGGAAAAAAAATCAATGCTTCTGCCCGTTTGGAGCTGGAATGAGATCGAGAAGAAAATGGTCCGTTTTTTTTCTGCGCAGCACCTTGAAGGCAGGTGCGGCTTCCTCATGCCATAAGATTGCATCCTAAAGCCTGCACCAGCTGAGACTGCATGGCAGATAAACACTGAGGATGGTGCTGCCACAGCTGCAGAGGGGAGATCTTTATGGGTCCCTAGCCTCCTCCACATCTTGTTGCAGCCGGCATCTCTATTTCACAGAAATAGCTGCTTCCTGGCTGGTAGCCCCTTGGGAGTTGTGCTGGGGTCTCCACAGCACTGTCCTGAGCAAGGCCAATAGAGGAGCCTGACCTGAGCAGGAAGAAGACTGCCTGGGAATTGAGTCCTCCCCCAGCCTGCAGTTGGGGCGGGGGGTGGGGAGGGCAGAGTAGGGGCTGCACCTGGCTCCAGCAGCCTGTCTCTGTAGGGGCATCTCCTGAGTGCTCCGAAATTTCCTTCCTTCCTGGGGGGGTGGGTGGTGGAGGTGGAAGGGGTCACATCATTATCGCTCCCAGATACCCAGGCCAGCAAACCACTGAGGCCAGAGAGCAGGACTGTTTGTTGCAAAGTTAAAACAATCACAACCCTTTGAACTTAGTTCCTGGATCCAGGAGGCCTCTGCCTGGGGAGAGGAATTAAAGCATGATTGAAATGCAGCTGTGATATTGATCTGTGTTAATGTTGTCGGAAGAGACAGAGGGGTGAAGAAGGGGAGGATTTGTTCACTGATTCCAGGTCAGAGGAGAAAGTTCTGANCAATGCATTGTAAGAACAACTCAAAGCATGTGCTGTGGGGGAAAAACATCAGGGCCATGAGCAGCAGCATCAGGAGCCCAAACCCCAGCTAAACCCACAGTTGGACTCCCCAGTTTGCCTCCCTGACCTTGCCCTAGAGGTTTACTTGGCTACTCTGTCACTGCCATCCCCAGGCCCAGCCTTGGCAGGACTCACATTCCACAGCCATCTGGACCTCTTGATACACAAAGTGCCTTCTCCCCTGTGTTCAGAGGAGAAACAGAGGCCATCTCAATGTACTTAAGGGTCTTGCCAGGAATGGCCGGCACATCACACAGGTACCACGGCTCTTTCCTTCCAGGCCCAGCACAGATGTCACTCATGGATCACAGCTCTCTCTTCCAAGTCAGGAAGCAGAGCCAAAGTCTTGTCGACACAGTCATCTAGGCAGCAGTGCCGGGATCAAGGCTGGCACACGAGAAAGCCAGTTTTCTCTCCCTAGCCTAGACTTGTCCACATCTGGGATGGGGAGCTTTGGAGGAGCAGAGCATCCATCTGTGGTCAGACGTGATGACAGTACTGTCTGTCTCCACTGAGAATTCAGAGAAGGGTGTGGCCAGTTCCAGATGAAGCGCATCGGAGCCGTTGGGACTGGGATCTTCTGTGGCCTGGGTTTGTCAGGGCCTCTTCCTTGCTTCTGAGAAATATTTGAGCTCCTCACATACATTCTATGATGGAGGATCCATGATGTCATTTTCACAGGCCAAGGACAGATGCATCGATTCACCCAGGCAAGTGCCCACATCCATTGACCCAAGAGCATCTATCAGGTGCCTACTCTCCTCCAGGTGCTGTGCAGAGGAAGCATTTTGGTACTGATTTCCTTAGGGAGGTAGGCAGGGGGGCAGGAGACAGAAGATATTGCCTCTGTTTTGCAGATTGGAACATTCGCCCAAACACAAAATAGTGGAGCAACTGGCCTTTGGTCAATGGACAAGAGAGACAGATTGGCACAGGGAAGGGAGATACGAGAAACAAGTCAGAAATAGAAGCTGAGCCTTTGCATTCCTTGCTCCATAAGTACATGTGAAAAATAGACCCTGGGGTTTGTAACTCTTTCTCTTAGGGCCTAGAAAACATTATCAGACCTCAAGAGCTGTGAGAAATACAGGGACCAGGGTGGGGGTAGCATTTGTGGGAAGTCATCACGAGGCCAGGAAGGACATTCCCTGCATGTCTGCGTGATGAGCATAGATGGGAACTCAGGCGACGTGGTGTCTGAGCCCAGCCTGCAAGCAGCTGTGCAACCCTGACCTTCCCCCCTCAGGCCTCGGCTTCTCATTTATGAATGGAGGAGGCTGGACTTAAGTCATGTTTTCCAGAATAAATGCTACTGCACACACTGGTGACATGCATTTTTGTCCAACCCAAGTCGGTTGTTGCACTGGGGAGAAAGACTGTCCCCTAAGAGCCACCCTCCCCTCTTTTGTGGCAATCAAGTTCTAGCTGGGCATATGGCGGCCCTACCAGGTATGTTTTCCAGATACCCCTGGGCCTTGGGGTGGCCCGATTAGGTCCAGACTCATGGGCTCTCGGAGGCCACGGAGTGTGCCTGACTGACGCATGCCTTCCAGACGGGTGTGTAAGCGTCCCTGGCCTCTTTCTCCTCCCCAGGCTGGCAGATGAGGAGACGGGAGGCAGCTGCCCTGGACTCACAGGTAGAAGCCCCATGTTACAGGTGGCAGAGCCTCCTACCAGCTCTGGAATCGCCTGCTCACCTGAGGCGTGAACTTGATCTTGTTTGAGCCCCTACATTTTGGAGAGTCTTTGTCATAGTTAAGTTGGTATGTAGCAAATAAAACCCTTTCGGGGCAAACTCTCCTCCGAAGTCAATTGGGTAGCTATTCTGCTTTCTTTTGGGGCTAATCCCCCAACCTGGCTAGACACTCAGCCTCTCTGAGGTCATTTAAGGAGAGCAGATCTCTGGTTGGGGGCGGGGGTGTCCCTGAGGGATGGGGATATCAGACGCCAGAACTTTTGGACAAAGAGAGGGAATGAGGTTGTCCATGACAGGCCTGGACAAAGTGGAGGCAAGAGTGATCAGTACCCATTTCAGCTTTGCTGGGCTCCACTCGGCATGTGATTCTGATTCCTCCTTAGGGGAGCAAGAACCCTGGGGCATCAGGTCCACAGGGAGCCTTACCTGCTCAGCGCCAGTCACCGTGTAGGCATGCCGGCTCACCAGTCCATTTGCCATCCTCACGGACTCACTTATGGGCTTCAAAGGAGGGAAGCAGACCAAGCAGTAAACACTCATGTGTTTTTCAAAAAAAAAAAAAAAAAAAAAACCCAGAAAAGCACAATTCACTCAGCAGCTGAGCTGGGGCTAGATGACAAGCCTCCCACTGACTCACGCTGGAACGCCATGTGTTCCTGGATCTCTTTCCTAGAGAGGCTGTAGGGTGTCTGAGGCCCCAGCACTTCATATCTCAGGAGACCACCCCATGACAGACAGAAGCCCACTGGGTCCTGAGGACCTGGGCTGCTTGCTTTTCTCTAATGGCTTATTATCAATGAGACAAACCCAACACATATCTTCTGGGCATGTTGTGGGAGTCGGGAAGACCTGCCACCTCCAGGCCATGAGGAATTGGGATTTAAAGTGCATTTTGGTGTCAGGTGGTGTTTCAGACCAGGGGCGTGTGACTCAAAGCCCACGTGGTTAAACAGTGAAGGAAGGATCCACAGGGAAAGGGCCCTGGCTGCCTTGGGACAGAATCAGATAATTGGGAGGGTCAGCCAAGCTTTTCGGAATGGGGGATGCTGCCTTTGGGTTGCTGCCTCTACAGCCAGTGAGAATCAAAGGGCTGCCCCCGATCACTCTGCACCCCACTGCTTCTGGTCACAGGAAGCAGTGGGCAAAGGCTCAGCATTAGACAACAGCACTTGAAGCCCTGCTCAGCCACTACTGGCTGTGTGATGGTGGGCATTCCACCAGCCTCTCTGAGCCCATTTCTTCTCCAAGTGGATTCTGAGATCCCTGTTTCAGATGGAGGGCCGTTGCAAGGATTGAATGAGGCAGTGTCAATAAAGCACGGCGTCAGTGCTCGTGGTGGCCACTTGGCCATTCCCCTTACTAACTGAACGGGCCAGGGGCTGAACACTCTGGGGCGAGGAAAGGCTCGAACCAGTGTGACAAGATCCCTGATCCACTCACCCCAGCCAGGGTGCCGCAGGTCATCAGAGAGCCTGCCTCTGCTGCCGTCTTCACCAGCGTCATCAGGTCAGACGAGGATGCGTGCAGGTTGATGTTGGTGACCACCCCTCCCGTGAGGTCCACCAGGGCGTCGGGGAGGTAGCCGTAGTGCAGGTTGGCATAGGACCCATGAAACCTGAGAAAGAGGAAGGCAGATCAACCCCAGTGGTGCCTCTGATGCCTCCAGGAAGGGAGATAGCACACTGGACCTCTGTGTACTTCCCAGGGGAAGGATTTACCAAGCCACCCCTTGGCTGTGGCCATCACCCAACTTCTGTTCTCCTGGATAAAGATTCTAGCAATGTGCCACCCTTATTGCTTCTTTTTCCTGGTCCCCGGGGGCAGCCTCACAGGTGGCAGCATTATATAGAGCTTAGGAATGCAGGTGCCGGGGCCACAGGCCATGGGTCAAATCCCAATCTCCCCAGATATTTAACTGCTTGACCTTAGATAAGTTACTTAACCTCCTAGGGCTGGGCTTCACAGACTGGCTATTAATACAATGAGGATCCACTGTTTCCTGTTTAACAACACTGGTAAGTACTGGATGTGTGCAGGGTACTTTGTATTCAAAGACAGGTGAGACCTCTGTCTTCCAAGAGACCACAATCGACAACTCTGATGCCCTCTGTGACCACAAGCAGCCTTAGTCCTTACTCTCGTGTGAAGCTTGACAGAATTCTCCTTTCCATCCTCAGAACTAACCCTTCCCCAACCCCAAGAATCATCAGGGAGGTGACGTCACTGAAGGTAACACAGGTGAGGACGAGGCTTCCATCCATATCCCCCATACATACCACCTAAACTCTCAGACTCGTGCTCCAAAGTGCCTCTCCCACCCTCCCATGGGTTTTCTGCTTCGAGACCCACACTCTGAGAAAAGCCCAGCCTATTGCCCCTATCTTGCCTTCCTCCCAATTTTCTCCCAACTGTGGCAGCCCCAGTCACCTACTCGTGAGGCAGACAGTCTCGACTCAAGAGCCAATCTGCTTGGGCCAACTCCTGGCCTCCCCTGTCATGATGTCTCAGGCTCAGGCAGGAGGCTGAGTTCTCAAGGCCCCCTCTGCTCATCCAGGGAACGGGCTCTCGCAGGGGTGCTGCCAATAAGCACACACAGCATGTGGAGAGGGTCTGCGCATGGATGTGTGCTTCCCGTGGGCACAATCGAGACAGGAAGTCCCTGCTTCCCGGCTTCTACTTTCCCCCCTGAACAGCAGCACTCGCCACCGAGATGCTCTCCCCTTCAAAGGACACGTCAGGTTGCTTGGCCTTCCTCGGGTGTCTGTTAATTATGAGAGTGTGTGGATCACCTTGGAACAGAGAGGAAGTGACTGGGGGTTCTGGGAAAGTTTCTGAGAAGGGGCACAACTCTGAACTAAGTTTATCTAAGTAAGGCTATGGTTTTTCCAGTAGTCATGTCTGGATGTGAGAGTTGGACCATAAAGAAGGCTGAGCACTGAAGAACTGATGCCTTTGAATTGTGGTATTGAAGATTCTTGAGATTCTTCTCCTTGGGCTGCAAGGAGATCAAACCAATCAATCCTAGAGGAAATCAACCTTGAATATTCATTGGAAGGACAGATATCGAAGCTCTAATACTCTGACCACCTGAAGCAAAGAGCTGACTCATTGAGAAAGACCCTGATGCTTGGAAAGACTGAGAATAATAGAAGAGGGCGGCGGAGGATGAGATGGTTGGCTGACATCACTGACTCAATGGAGNTGAATATTCATTGGAAGGACAGATATCGAAGCTCTAATACTCTGACCACCTGAAGCAAAGAGCTGACTCATTGAGAAAGACCCTGATGCTTGGAAAGACTGAGAATAATAGAAGAGGGCGGCGGAGGATGAGATGGTTGGCTGACATCACTGACTCAATGGAGATGAGTTTGAGCAAGCTCCAGGAGTTGGTGATGGACAGGGAAGTCTGGCATGCTGCAGTCCATGGGGTCACAAAGAGTTGGACACGACTGAGCGACTGAACAACAAGGACAGTAGGACAGACACTCTGGGGAGGAAGAACAAATCAATGAGGCTCTGGAGCCGGAAAAGCATGGTGGAGTGGGGCCAATGATGGACTGACTGGTGCTCTGGGAGGGGCAAGATTGATAGATCACAGGGAAAGGCCTACAGCAGGGGCCGGACGGATGAGGTCATATTTTATTTGAGAACTCACATTCCTGTCAATGTGGTGACCTGGAAAGGTTACTGTGGGGTCCTAAAATACAGGCAGGGCAAACCCACAACAACAAGGAGGTGAGCTGGGCTGGGTGGGAGACCCTGCCTCCTATAGTCAAAGCTGTCTGGTAGGCATGTTCCCCACCACTGCCTAGTCATTTGGGCTCTGGCCAGGGAACTCAGCTTTCCTGTCCCTGACGGGCAAGCAGTGGCCAAGTCCCTCCCAGGGAAAGCCCTGGCCTTGGCTTGCTTTCTGGTGATGACCACGTGGAGGTCAGGCGTGGGTCCATTCTGCTTCCTCCTCTACTGGGGCCCATGGCCTCGGATAAGACCCCTCCCAGTCCTCAGCCCTTCACCCGGATCTGCTCCAGGCCCTCTCAGACATCCCTCTCTCAGCATACTTCCAATTCTGCTGTTCTCTTCCCCTGAGACCCCCAAAATTCACATAAGCCCACTCCAGCAAACACAGATCAAGCAGCCGCTCTCTGCAGGACACTGTCCCAGGTACAAACACCATGAATGCTGAGAAAGCCTTGTATTAATGAAAGCAAAGGGCACACAGAACCCAACGGCCATTCTACAGGAAACAGATGACAGATGGATCTCAACTTGTTATTAAACTGGTTCTAATCTTATCTTCCCCTCTCTGACCAGGGTTATGTTTGGTATTAGACTCTTATCTCTGTGATGTTTGCTAAGTCAACTGCAAAGCTTCCCTTTGGTCACGATTGTGCCCAGGTGGGTCTCAGTATATCTGACTCACTTGATTTTCCACGTTTTCAGGCTCTGGGTCATAGATTAAGAGGGTGCTGAGGGTGCCAGAAGGTCACCAAGATCAGTGAACCAGTGAAGCTGCTCAGTTGTGTGTGACTCTTAGCGATCCCATGGACTGTAGCCTACCAGTCTCCTCCATCCATGGAATTTTCCAGGCAAGAGTAATGGAGTGGGTTACCCTTTCCTTCTCCAGATCTTCCCGATCCAGGGATCGAACCCAGGTATCCTGCATTGCAGGCAGACAGTTTACCATCTGAGCTACCAGGGAAGCCCAAGACCAGGGTTTTAGAATCTATTCCAGAGCCCACCAGCATGACCCACCTCCCTTGCTGCCACACCCTGTTCTGGCTTCAAATAGAACCTCACCAGAGCCACACCAGGAAGGCCCTGCTGGCTCTGTCCCATCACTCCAGGGCCACAACCTCAGTGTCTAGAGGCCTTGTCTTGTTATCTGGGCTTCATTCTCAAATGCTAACGTCCAGCTCTTTCTGACACTGGAAATGAGCAACAGCTTCAGTTGGGAACAAGGTGGCTCAAAAGAAACAATGGACAAAAACAGTACTTGCAATTCACCCTCCAGAAGGACAGGGACTGGTGGTGGTCTATAGGTTGGAACCTTTTTTAGGGCCCAAGAGTGGATGGTCCCGGATCTTCAGTCTTGCCAAATAATGTCTGATCACACAACCAAAGACGTCAGTAGACTCAGCTTAATCACTTGCACCTGCCATCACCTATTCGGCGTCTTGGCTTCCTCATATGAAGTACTGGTTAGGAAGATCTTTGGGGGAACTTGATTCCAGAACACTCTCCACTCCTCACTTTCTCCAGAAATATGGGGTCCCCTGGCCTTCTGTCTCCTAGTGTTGATTCCTAGCTGTGATGTATCCCTGCCTTGTGTGGCTCTTGATGCTAGCAACCTCTTACACACACATGACTTGTATCTGATGTCAGCACCCTACCCTCTGCAGCCATCACAGAGACACCAAATGAAAGGGGGAGGATCCAGGGCCAGCAGCCCCCTCTCTTGGGGGCGTCCACAGCCTCCTCTCGTTACGTCTCCCTGATGCCTAGGTATCCTGTCCCAGCAGCGGCTGAGTGTTTAGACAAAGAGCTCTCCCTCTGCTTTACAGACACAAGCTCACAGATCCTGCTTGTGTTTCAGGGACATGGCAGCTCTTCTCAGCCGCCTTGGCTGACAGGAAACAGAAAGGGAGGGAAAGACAGAGCGCTGCGTTTGCCACACCTGTCACTATGCCTGTCACCTGGCCCCAGGAATTCGGAGAGAGCCTTGTTCTCACCACTCAGCTTCAGCCTCATTTTCGGAAAACGTCTCTCTGCCTGACAATGATAGGAGACAGGGAAGAATTCAGATGTCAGATTGGATCCAGGAAGGAAGCTGAAAGGCTGCAATTCTGAGTCGCAGGGATCCCAGAAAGGATGCTAGGTAGCCTACCAGACTTTGTCCCCCACTCCCCTGTTTTGTGACCTCTGGGGAAAAAAGCCAGGCAAACAGGCAAATATATATTTTTCCCCCTCCACATCTGACTCACTTGACCAATTCATTTCCAGACTCCCCAGCTGCAACAGTGTTTCAAATTCTGGAATCCACCTGTTCACTCAGTATTGTCTATATACCCTGGGAGGGAAAGAGGACCGTCTCCACTGAGATATATGGGTTCTCCATGCTTGTTCTACAATTCTTGTGGGCCAGACACTGAAGCAAAAAGAAGCAAAAGACAGATCCTTTTCTTCTAAGACTGGCAGTGTCAATGGATGATGGACAGGCATGTGCCTGGGGAGGACAGATCTGATCCCAGCTTGGCCTCAAACACTGTGTGACCCTGGGCAAGTCATTTCATCCTCCACTAGCCTCGGTTTCCTCATCTTTCAGAGAAGGTAGGGTTTGATGCTGACAGAGGCTCGTCTAGCTCTGATATGCTCTGATTTCCTCCACGTTCTACAATCCCCTTCTTTGGATGGAGAGAAAAGCTTTTAAATAGCTTTGGAGTTGGCAACATTTTCTCCTGCTCTAGGTTTCTTCAGGGGTTCAATGTGGATTCTGAGTCCAGTTTCCCATTTCTTTTCAAGCTGAATGACAGCTTTAGGTCAGCTGTTAAAATGGGGTCAAAGTCATCACTTCATTCTCGAGCTCTCTAATTCTCCAAGTGAACCGCCTTGCTCTCCCCTTTAAATAAAGGGGAAAAAAAAGAAAAAAAGAAGCCCTGGAATGGTGAGCACTGAATCCACCCAAGAAAGATAATGGCAGTATTTGCATAAGAAGCTTAGAAGTGAATTAACCTCCCCAAACATATGGATTGTTTCAACCACCTTGGTTCTTTTCTGGGCTTCATTCTCAGATGTTAACCTCCAGCTCTTCCTGACAGTGGAAATGAGTAACAGCTTTAGTTTTGAACAAGTTAACTCAAAAGAAACAATGTATAAAAAGAGTGCTAGCTTTGTGCCCTTTAGCAGGACAGGGACTGGTGGTGGTCTGTGGGGTGGTAACCATTCTTCAGAGCCCAAGACCAGACGGGGTGGGGTCTTCAGTCTTGCCAAATAATGTCACCTGATCAAATGACCAACGACCTCAATAGACTGAGGTTAATCACCTGCACCTGCCATCACATCACTATTCGGAGACTTGGCTTCCCCATTCATCATATGAAGCATTGGTTAGGAAGATCTTTGGGGAACTTGATTCCAGAATACTCTCCACTACTCATTTTCTCCTGAAATGTGGGGTCCCCTGGCCTTCTGTCTCCTAGTATTGATTCCTAGCTGTGATGCGTCCCTCACCTGTGTGGCTCTTGATGCTAGTAACCTCTTACACACACATGACTCTTGCATACCCCACCTGGGCCAGCCTGAGCATCTCTATTCCAGCATGCAGGGCAGTGCCAGACTATGACAAAAGGCACAATAGACATCTGTTGAATAAAATCAACCCAAATTGTGCAAGCGAAGCACGTGACTTGAGGAGTTCAGAGGTACTTCAGCTTGTGAACACCAGAAAATAGTCCTTGACACAGGGTGTTTAGATCATATAATAAGCAGCTCCTGCCCTGCCCCCCACACATAAATCCAATCTCACGGTACCCACACCAGGCCCCAGACTGTCGCTGGGGTTGCTGCTTATATCATTCCCATTGTTGGGGGTGTCCATGCCCCCATGTCCCCTCTCCCTCTTCTGAAATCTACCCATCCTTTAAGGCCTTGCTCACGCCACCTCCACTGTGCAGCGTCAGCTGACTCTCTGTGAGTCAGAAAGTCAGAACTGCTGTCTCTCTGCCCTCTCTGCAGACTTTGCCCATGATATTGTATTTTACTGGGGCCTGTACACTAGCCCCTAAAATTATACCACTGTCAGTCTCTACTTCTGTCCAGCTCTACCCTCCCATCCCTCGCTGTGTGCCTCTGGGTCCCTCCCAATGGCTGTGTCTAACACAGCCTTGTACATGTGATTATTTATATAGGATGTCCCACGAGGTGGCAAAGGCTCTGAGGCTCCCAGGGGCATTGCTTGAATTGAGCAGAATTGTCAAAAGTCTCAGGACCGATTGGTGGGGAGCATCTGTCAGGGCTAGTGGCTGGGCGGGCAGGGCCAGTATCCAGGCCCCAGGCATAGGGACATGCCCATCCTTACTTGGCGTAGGCCTTCTCCAGCAGGCACGGCCAAAACTCTCGCTTGTCGCGAGGTTTGACAAAGAGGTACTCGTTGTTCAGGACAGGTAGACGATCATCAATGACCACTTCCACCCACTGGCCACACCGCCAGAACTGGAGGAGAGAGAGCAAAATATATGTCTTAGTAGAGCTGGGGCAGGAGGGAGGTGCTGATCCCCCAACCCACACCAAAAGATTACCACCATCGCCACATGACCACCACAGTGCGACAAGAAGTCTATGCAGATCAAAATCGTAGCCCAGGTTGGCAGACGGGACGGGCCTGTCATTTCCACTGACAGGTGAGTCATAGGTCGAGTTAATCAAGGAAAACATAGGCAGGGAGGAAGATGTCTCGGCTCTAGCTGGACTTCGCTACTAATTCCTGCCTCACTTTGGCGTGGCCTTCGTGAGCTTCAGACACACGCAAGATGCTCCAGGTACATCTTGTGTGCAAAATGGGCACAGCAGGAGAAGATGCTGATAGCAGAGGAGAAAGGGTGACTGGGAGTGTCCTGATGGGGAAGGAAAGCCTTCGGGGAGCTGGAGGCTCAAGGGAAGATGGGCAGGATTCCTGCAGGTGGCAAGGAGGTGGGAAAGCATCCCAGATGGTAGCCACAGAGTGGGCAGGGCGCGGAGGCCTCCAAACGTGAGGTTGCTGGGGAGGACTGAGCAGGTTGAGCCTCACCCTGGCCCTCCTGTCCTCACGTCCAGCTGGCTCTACCATCAGAGCGGCAGCAATGAAGCGGGCTGGCACTGCTGCCGCCAAGAGTGCAAACGAACCAGATGTTCCTCTCCAAAACAGACTGGTTTAATCTTCAGCATTCAACTCTTAATGGTTCACCTGGGGACGCTGCCAAATGACGAAAATTCATAACAAAGCCAGCTTTTTGGAGTTTGTTTGCTGGTCTCTGGATCAGCAACAGGGCTTCTGGTCTTAGGCCTGAGTCTTGACACAGCGCGGCTGTGAGTAAGGCCGGGTGGATGTGATCCATCACCTGCTCATGGTGAGGGGGAGCCATCCGCGTGGCCTTGTCCACAGCTGAATGTCCCAGGTGTGGGGCTGTTGCACCTGCATGAGGATGCATTATCCAAGCAGAGATGGAGACCAAGACAGAGATGTCAGGGGAGACAAAACAAAGAAGGTGCTCTTGCGGTCTTTAATGAACCAGTCCACTGGAGNGGAAGGAGAAGGTGGGATGTATGGAAAGAGTAACACGGAAACATACACATTAAGTAAGTAAGTAAGTGAAGTAGCTCAGTTGTGTCTGACTCTTTGCAACCCCGTGGACTGTCGCCTACCAGGCTCCTCTGTCCATGGGATTTTCCAGGCAATAGTACTGGAGTGGATTACCATTTCCTTTTCCAGTGGATCTTCCCAACCCAGGGATCGAACCCGGGTCTCTCACATTGTAGACAGACGCTTTACCATCTGAGCTACCAGGGAAAATAGGCAGCCAATGGGAATTTGCTGTATGACTCAGGGAACTTAAATCAGGGTTCTGTAACAACCTAGAGGAGTGAGATGGGGAGGGAGGTGGGAGGGAGGTTCAAGCGGGAGGGGACATAGGTATATCTATGGCTGATTCATGTTGATGTCCAGCAGAAACCAACAGAATACTGTAAAGTAATTATCCTTCAATTAAAAATAAATACATTTAATTATAAACAAGGCATACATCTGGACATATTCTAAAGAAATGTCTGAACCAAGGAGAGAGAGAGATTGGATGGCAAAGTGTAGGAGCCAGTATCCAGTCAGTGGAACCATGCTCCAGGCCTAGTTTTATCCTGAGTAATAGCTATTGGATAAGATACTTAATTCCCTGTGACTCAGTTTCCTCATCTGTCAAATGGTGGTAAGAGTAAGAACCACCTCACACTGTGACTGGGATCGGATGAGACTGTGAGAGTGGGATCACAGTTTTGATCATACAAATTTGCAATTTGAAAGAATGTATTGCATACAAGGTCAAGAAAATAGATTGGATATTTCTTCTGCAACATTGGAGAAGCTATAAGACAATCGAAAAATGTTTACAGATTTTTGAGAAAAAGGAATGTAATCCAAAAATCGTAAACCCAACTGAAATACTATTTTAAAGAAAGAGCAAGTGAAAAAAATACTCTCGTAATCTGAGGAAACTATTCAAGGAATTACTCCTACCAAATGATAATGAAGTTGGAACAAAAATCTTAAGGGGAAATGAAGGCTGAAGGAAACAATGGTGAGTTTGAATGGTGAGTTTTGAATATGCTTTGGACAGGAAACATACTTGTAACATAGTGAAAGTAAAATTGATAGTGAAAGGGTGAGCAAAAATATAACAGGGAAATGTAAGTAACAGGAATCTAGAATAGCAATGTGAAAATCAGGTGAGGAGGAAGTCAAGGTTAGAAGCTTCCTACATAACAAAGAGGGACATTGTGTAAGTTTTATTCTAAAAACTGAAGAGCAAAAGCATAATTATTTGGGTACCAAAGAACAGAGCACAAAAACTATAAAAGTCAAAACATAAAAGGAACCCTCCAAACAATAACTTTGGGAAAGAACTTTAATTCACTTCTTTTAGAATATGACAAATCAAACAGACAAAAGATAAGCCAAGACAAAAGAGATAATTGCAGATTATATAATCTATAAATCAGAGAACTTGACTGCATATATCAAACTTACAACCACTGGATAATAAAAAATATATAGCAAAGAGATTGATAAAGTAGACTTAACCACAAATTAGAGGAAATTAAATAAAATTTCAGAGACTTACATAAGCAACTTTGGGGCAATGCATTTAAAACTATAGAAGAAATAGTTGATTTTCCTAGCAAAATATAAATTTGAAGAATTAACTCCAGAAGAAATAAGAGGCCCAAGCAGATCAATAGCTATTGAACACACTGGAAGAGTTAAAGAAATCATATTTTAAAAGGAGATAGCTCCAGACAATTTAACAATTGTCTGTTTCACTTGCAAAGAATCAATGATTAACAACCATTATAGAAATTATTTCAGATCAAAGTAAATCTCAATGTGCTCATACTAAAAAGCCAGTATAACTCCAAAGAAAAACAACAAAAATCTGGAATCCAACTGTACACGTGATATAGATGCAAAAATTCTAATAAATTTTTAGCAAATTGAATCCAACAGTGGATTAAAAGAATGGTATACCAGAAAATATGCCACTAAAATCAAGAGAAGGCAGAACTTTGCTCTTGTCACCTCATTCAAAATTACAGTCTTCTAATTAATACAGCAAAAAAAATAATTCTATAAAAATATTAAGTGACAAAAGTATCTTTATTTGTGGATAATATTAGATAACTAAAAAGTATCCAGACATTAATAAATAAAAAATTAGAATAAGAGAATTTGATAAGGTAGCTAGATACAACTTAACATAAAAAAGGACTAGCATTCTGTTTTCATCAACATATAGTTAGAAAAATCATTCATGTTAGCTACAAAATTATAAAATATCTGAGAATACATTTATCAAAAAGGATATGGAAAGAATATCAAAACATAACTATAACATTTTATTGAAGGACATAAAACTAGTTCTGAATAAATGGAAAGATATACTGTGCTTTTGGAAAGGAAAAATTACAATAATAAAAATGTGATTTTTCCAAATTAATACATAAATTTAATGCTGCTCTATTCTGCTTCATGGTGGGTTTTCTTTTTAATTAGATGCAATGATTTAAAAATTCTCACAGAAGAATAAATGTGCAAGAATCAACAAGATAAAATATTTTTGAGGGAAAGATACTGAATAATGAAGGAGAAGATGGGCCACCAGCTGTCACAACTCACTCTGAAGCTGCTGAAATCAAAACAACAGGGTGTGGCCCAAGCCAGACAGACAAAATCGCAACGGTATACGGGTGTCTTTGATCAATAATTCTTTTCTTTGGCTGATTGTTTCTGCCATACTTTTTATTGGGTTGCCCAAAATGTTCTTTCAGATCTTTCCATAAGATGCTGTGGAAAAACCCAAATGAACATTTTGGCCAACCCAATATTTACACGAAAACATGTTAACTGTTATCTTCCCTATGTGTTGCCAGATCCTGAGTTCAAATCCTTTTGAGGAGCTAACACACATTAACTAACACTTACGTGTCTCTCCCACATCTCAGGCTGCTAGACCAAGAGAACGTTCGAGACAGCTGCCTCCCTAGGCTCACAGAGAGTCCCGTTTAAGGTGCATCCCAGCAGGATACTTACCTGAAAATGGAAAATCCCCGCATACTGGTATGAAAAACTTTGGTCTGTGAGGATCTTCTGCAGATACCGTGGACTCTGTGTCAAGGCCCCCAGTGCTGCCAGGAACCAGCAATCCCCTGGAGGGGAGGGGGACGGAAGTTGTGAGATGCTGTTTGGACACACCTGGAAACCCCACCCCATGCACTGCTCAGAGTTGGCGTACCTCCTTCGAAATAATGCTTTTTTTTTCTGTCTGAGAGAGGAGAACTGGGGAAAAGATTCACTGGGGTCAGTTCCAAGCAAGACAGAGGTGATGGTGGTAGTTATGGGACAGCAGTGGGGATAGGGGTGGAGTAGTGATGGGGATGGTGGTGTTGGTGCTGCCTTGATGGTGACAGTAGTGCAGTCAGGAGAGCCCCAGCCAAGCGGATGGGCCAACTTGCCTTCTGGTTCTCGTTTGGCCCAAGGTGCCCAGAACCAAAAAGTTACAGCAAATTTTGTTGCCAGCATCGGTGGCAATGGTGTGCTCTAAAATTGGGGAGAACAGACTTCTGTTTTTCTTTGCTAATATTTACTCAGTCCCTCCTGGTGTCGGGGCCTTTCTAGCTCATATCCAGATTCTTCTCTCTTCTCCCTTGAGGGAACATGGCTTTGAGCTTCTCCTTGAAGGTCGCTGTGAGCCCTTTTGAATAAACTCACCCTCTTCTCCTGAGTCTTCTCTCTATCTTCACACAATGGCTTGAATGCCCTTTCAAGTCAGGCATGCTGCTGGGTGCAGACGCCACAGGGATGCCCTGGGAGAGGTCCCTTCTCCCGTCAGGAAGCTACTGGCTGGAGGGGACCTTCTCCAATACAGACAGCAAGCCAGGCAGGCTTCTATCAAATTCACCAGGTGAAGTCCAAGTGCCAGGGCATCAACTGGAAAGTGACATTCTAAGGACGTAAGGCCTGCTGTCAGAAGGGTTGTGTCTTATTTATTTGGTGGCACTGAGTCTTAGTTCTGGCATGTGGGATGCAGTTTGCGGACCAGAAATCGAACCTGGGCCCCCTGCACTGGAAACAAAGAGCCCTAGCCACTGAACCACGAGGGGAGTCCCAAGGGTTGTATCTTATTTTGCTATGTCTCTGGGCTCCATGCCCACTTGCCCACCCCAAGGAGTCTCGCCCCCCACTCCTAGGGTTCTTGCTCAGGGGTGTTGCATGGCCACACCTGCTACCGCCCATGGGCCACCCTTCTCCTGCAAAACTCCTCAGGTCTCAGCAACAACTCCACCCTGTGCCTGTCCAGGGGGTTGGAGGGAGTCACACAGCTCTAGATTCAAGCTCAACTCTGTCATGTATTGCTTTTGTGACATGAAAGACATTATTGTGTCCCTTGGACCCCTAGCTTCCACATATATAAAATGAGGATGTTGCAGGGTTAATGAACTATTTCATGCAAAGTACCTAGCAAAGCCTTGCAGAAGTTCAATAAACATTTACTTCCCTCTACTCAGTGCTCAGACTAAACTCTGTATATTTTCTCCTTTTCTTTGACAATTCCTCTCCCTAAAGGGCTCTGCACACCACTGCTAAGCTGATTTTCAGGCTGAAGTTCTGAGCATGAGTAGTCCAGCCACAGCAACACTGAGGGTGCCGGCCTCTATGAGCCTGGGTGGGAGCACTTCTCTCCACCCACCGCTGCTCAGAGGTGGACTTTGGGCAGCCTGCCTCCACCCAGGTCCAAGAAGAAAGAGGTTGAGTTCTTACCTGCCTCTCCTTGTTGGATATCGAATCTGCTCGCACCTTCCAGGATGAAGAGAGGCTCTGATTTACCCTTCAATAAATCCTTAGAAAAGAGCAGGGGAAAGCCATGAGCATTTTTTATCCCTCTGTCTCCCAGGGTGATATCCAAGACATCACTCTCCTCATCTTTGAGGAGTAGAGGTTACTTTGTAAAGAAGTGTTTAGGATCTGAGTTAGGAAAGTTCCCCTCATTCTTCAGGTTTTGTTGCTAACAGGGAGGCAGATGTCAGAGAGGCATATGTGTAACTGCCCAGATAGGCAATAAATGCATGGGCAGACTGCACGAGGAGATAAGGACCAGGATCCTTACATCAAATGATTAGCCATCCTGGTCCCAACAGCAGTATTTCATTAAGAGTCTGTAAACAACCAAGAAAGAAAAGGATGCATTTACTAGAGGAAACTTTTACAAACATAATCACACTTTCCTTATGAAATGTCATCTCTCACAAGTCAGTATAGGCATTTGGAGCTCCAGGTTCAAGTCCAGCCACGTGCTGTACAGGATGCAGTCTGTGTATTACTCAGGTCTTCGCCCACTCCCTGGCTAACACCCAGACTGACTCTGGAAGACCCCAGGCAGCTTTTAGGTTTTCCTGCAACCAGGAGCCCACAGGATTTCCTCAGCACCCTCTCTGTGTCCTGTATCTCCATTGCATGGATTTGCACGATTTGGTATAATTGTTCCTGTGTCGTTTCTTTTCACATTGACAGGAGAGTTCCCAGAAAATGGGGCTGCAAAGTAGAAGGCAGTGGCACCCCACCCCAGTACTCTTGCCTGGAAACTCCCATGGACAGAGGAGCCTGATGGGCTGCAGTCCATGAGGTCACTNTCTCTGTGTCCTGTATCTCCATTGCATGGATTTGCACGATTTGGTATAATTGTTCCTGTGTCGTTTCTTTTCACATTGACAGGAGAGTTCCCAGAAAATGGGGCTGCAAAGTAGAAGGCAGTGGCACCCCACCCCAGTACTCTTGCCTGGAAACTCCCATGGACAGAGGAGCCTGATGGGCTGCAGTCCATGAGGTCACTAAGGTTCGGGCACGACTGAGTGACTTCACTTTCACTTTTCACTTTCACACATTGGAGAAGGAAATGGCAGCCCACTCCAGTGTTCTTGCCTGGAGAATCCCAGGGACGGAGGAGCCTGATAGGCTGCTATCTACGGGGTTGCACAGAGTCGGACACGACTGAAGCGACTTAGCAGCAGCAGCTCAACAGCCATGATCATGTGAAGTCCTGTATCTTGTGAGACCTGTCAGCCCTTCGTAAACTGCCCTCCAGTTTCCTGGTGGAGCCTCCAAGGGGCACACAAAGGTGTGCGTGCTTGCAAACAAGTCAGCCAGCCCACTGCACGAGGCCTCCTCCCACCATCTTCTCTGCATACAGCTGGCCCTCTCTCATGACCACGAAGGGGGCCCTCAGGCCCAGGTCCTTGCAGTGGAGCCCCTGAGCTGACCCTCTGCCCTACCCTTGGCTGCACAGAACTCGGGGTCTCTCTTAACACCAATAGGAAGGGCAGAGCTGTCACGGAGTACTGGAGGGAGCAACTCTCCCAGTGTCAAAGCAACTTGGGGTGCTTTGGTGGCTCTAGTTGTCCCCTCTCTTTCTACTGGAAGAGGGAACTCGAGGTCTTAGTGGAGGCTGGCTGGAGAGCCTCCACTCAAGGGAGTTAAAGAAGAGGGTGAAGGTGTTTGAGTTTTGGCTCAGGTTTCTTGACCACTGCATAAAGAACGCTGCAGCTTCTTTGTCATTTACTCCTGGTTTACCACCCTGATGGGCAGAGCAGGGGTGGGTGTGCTGAGGGTCAGAAGAGCAGAACCTGGTGTGGAATCCTGTCTGCATTGTTCCTGGGGTGACCTTGAGCAACTTCCTTTACTTTGCTGAGCCTCGGTTTCTTCATGTGTAAGAAAATGGGCATCAAATGAGAAAGTCATGATGTCCCGGCTGCTGTGACCAAACCCTCACGGAGGACAAGATGCTTCATTCACAGTGATCTCCTGACGGACTTGCCAAACAGGAGTCTTCATTATTTTACAAATGAGGAAGGATGTGAAATAGCGTAGCGTCAGACAAGGGGCCTGTTCAATAAATATTGATTCCCTGCTTCTGTAATATTTGCAAAATTAAAAAGACCACACTCATGGATAAACCTAGTGTCTCCAATGCATTCATTATTAAACAAAAGAGAATAAAAACATGAATTACACAGTCGAATTATAAATAAAAGAAAGAAAAAAAGAGCCTCACAAATATAGGTGGAAGAAAATGATCAAGAGAACAATTGGTGAATTATAAAATAGAAACACAGCAAGATAAGCAAACACATTGTATTTGGGGAGAAGGTTTACTTAGACTCAATCTTTGGCTAATATGGTAGAGAATCTTATTTCAAATAAAATTAGAAATCTTGTTTTAACAATATAAAAACATGATGTAAAATTCTATACTAATTGGTTTAAAACATACTGAAGATTGTTGGACAAAACTTAATATGGCCAAAAATGATCCAAGTTGGTAAATCACCTGACAATCAATAACCTTGATATAGTATTTTTTTTAATGATTAAAGAATATCTCCCTAATATCTCTCTCAAGGCTGCTACACACAATTTTGTTGCTGAGTTCTCTCAAATTTTCAGGAAATAAACAACTCCTGTGTCTCTTGTAGTTTCAGCATTAGGGGAAAAAAAAGAATCCTGTCATTGTTAATTTTAAGAAGCCAGCACAGCCTGGATGCCCAACCTCACACACACACATACACACACACACACAGCCCCCTCACAGACTGATTTCACTTATGGAAAAATACTGAAATAAATACCTGGCAAGGGAATCAACAATGAATTATACAACTAACCCACTATCATCAAGTAGGGTTTGCCACAGAAATGTAGGATGCCAGGATGGATTCCTATCAGGATATCTGATGACATCAAATGACATTTACATAGGCCAAAAGAAAAATAATTGCTCTCTTTCCAGTAAATGCCATGAAGGCATTTCATAAATGCACAACTTTTTCTGATTTACCAGAATATTAAAATTAAAAACTTGAAAATTTTGCCAAGTAGGAACAGAAGGATACTTTAACATTCTGAAGATTAAATGGCAATTATTTCAAACCAAAAATCAGTCATCAACATCAAGCTCATGGACAAACACTAGAAGTGTGTGCATCAAAGTTGGGCGCAAAACTAGCATTTTTTGTCTCTTTTTCTGAGCTACCCATTCCTTCCTCATCCTGGCTTAAGAAGGGTCCTGGGCAATCCCCAAAGAGCAAAGGCAGGAGGAGATAGAAATTATACCCAAAAGCATTTCAGTCTGCTGGGCTGGCTTTCTGAGACCAGGCCCTCAGAGAAAACAGGTTAATATGCTTGGAAGATAAAAATCCTCTGGCTCTGGGTAGGTACCCTGTCACCACGTGGGCCGGGTGCACCCTCGGCAAGGGAGTGTGACAGGACTGGTGATGGGCAGCCTCCACCTGGGAGTGACTCAGAATCACCCAGAAGTTTTGCAGATATGCAGGCTGCTGGATGTTGCCTTCCCAGAACCTGTATCCTGTAGGTCAGTGGAGGCAGAGTTCAGGATCTGCATAGCTCCTCCGGTGACTCCAAGGCTCAGAGAGGTTGAGTGATTTATCCTAGGTCACACAGGAGGCAGGCTGTGCGTTAGACACTCCACCCACATAGTGCCTTTGCCGTGGACCACACCAGCAGGCAGGGTCTTCAGTATTTTCTGATTCTGTGACATGGATTGGCCCTTTGAGGCCTCTGCAACATCATCCGTACAGAAGGACGCTGTGATGGTTCATTTTGTGTCAATTTGACTGGCTCACAGGGTGCCTAGATATTTGGCTGTACATTATTTCAAAGGAGTGCTTCCAGATAAAATTAGCATCTGAATCAAGGGACTCAGTAAAGGAGATTGCCCTCCCCAATGTGAACTGGCGCCATCCAATCTATGGAGGGCCTGAACAGAACAAAAGGTAGAGGAAGGGAGAATTCACCCCTTCTCTCCCTGACTGCTGCCCAGGGACTGGGGATGACATCATCAGCCCCACTGGTTCTCGGGCCTTCCCACGTGGGCTACACTATACCATTGGATCTCCTGGGTCTCCAGTTTGCAGATAGCAGACTGTGGGACGTCTTGCCTCCATAACTACGTGTGCCAATTCCTCATAATAGATGAAGTCACAGGCTATATCTGTGCAGTTACTATTGATTATGTCCTTTAGGAGATCTTGACCTCTCTCCTCTCTGCCTCCACACCCACACCCATATCTGAAGTGGTATGACAT